>CAJQZJ010000418.1:6839486-6877577 GCA_907164525.1 Lophiomys imhausi | reverse complement strand
CCAATATTTCCTCTTCCCCTTTGTTATGACCATAGCTCCTGAAGAACCAACCTTCCCTTCCTCTCCTTCTAGATGTGCATGCCTTTGTGTGAGTGTTGATCGTGATCTGTGGCCATAAAACTTGACCTTGTGCCTGATGTTCAGTCTCTGTGGCACTCCTGTCTGTTCCTCTCCCCTCAGTGCTGTCGCGCATAGGGAGAGGACAGGCCTCGTTTCTCAGCCATGGTGAGATGTGCAAAGCCCTTCAACCTGAGCCCTAATATCCCTCATCTCTTTCCAGGGTGGGCCCTCCTTAGAGCAGAGGTTCGAGTCCTATTACAATTACTGCAATCTCTTCAACTACATCCTCAGTAAGTCCCAAGAGTTGGCCAAGGGGTTGTTTTGAGCACCTAGGTAGCTCTTTTTAACTGGATTTCAGTTTGCAAGTGGGAAGAAGGGAAGTCTGGTGGTTTAGAGGCCTTTGATGAAGGACATTACGAAGGGCACTCTGTAGCCTGCTCCAACAGTCAAGCTCCTGGCTGCACTCTGATTTTCTTGTGATCTCTGCAGATGCTGATGGGCCTGCTCCCCTTGAACTACCCAACCAATGGCTCTGGGACATCATTGATGAGTTCATCTACCAGGTTTGTGTTCAGCTTGAGCCTTAACTTCAAATAACTAATTCCCACAGAGAGCAGCTGTGGCTGTTGTTCATTTGTGTGCACCAGACTCTAGCGTGGCCTATGGCACTGGGCTCCGGGTTAGAATGGTTTTCTGAAGAGAACGGTGACCTTAAGAGAGAATTCCAGATTCGAACTTGGAAGTCTTGGGCTTGGACTCTTTTCTTCCGCCCAGTAATTTTCTGGCTTCAGGAACTGGTCCGGCTGCCACAGACTTGAGGCTTTTGGGTCAGGCAGAAGTAGGTTTTAGACTCAGGGCTGTCTAGGGACTCAGTGGACTGACACTGTTTAAGCCTTGTTAGTCTGTCTCACCCATCAAACAGAAATGTCTTGTGTCTTTTTGTTTGTTTCTCTTTGTAGACCAGACCAGCCTGGAACTCAGAGACCCGCCTGCCTCTGCCTCTCAATTACTGGGATTATAAAGAGATGTGCTACTACCGCCAGGCTAGGATTATTTCTCTGTGTTGATCCTGTTTACCTCATATGTGCTAGATCAGAATGCAGTAGCACATTGCTTGTCGGGAAGGAAATGACTCTTGTCCCGGCTCTCTTGTTGAGGCCACACTGAGAATGTGGCCAGGTATAAAGAGTGGCCACAGCTGTGTATCCTGGAGGAGGGAGTTGAGCGACTGTTGACTGGTCCTGGATGTGGGGTGTGTGATTGAAGCATACCATGTAGTCGCTTTCTCATCTCCAACGCAGGTTGCTGGGCAGAGTCTTGGGTCTTGCACATGAGTGGGTAGTCACGGAACAGCTCATGAATATCCCTTGTGTGTTCAGTGTCATTATAATCCTTTTCCCGCTTCAGTCATTTTACAAGCAGAATACACCACTGGGCACGGTGGTATAGACATAAACCTCCAGGACTTGGGACAGGGGCACAGGAGGATTGTGCCAAATTCCAGGCCAACCAGGTCTACATAGTGAGATGTTGTCTTGAAAAAGTTAAGAATTTTGAAAAATTCCGGGGAAAGCAGTGTCTTTGTTTTAATTTGCTTTGACATAGTGTCTCATGTAGCCAAGTCTACCTTGGAGCCTCTAATCCTCCTGTCTCTTCTTCCATGTTCTGGGGTTATAGGCATACAACTAACAGAGCAGGTTAGAAATCAGTATTTTGTTTGTTTTTGTTTTTTCGAGACAAGGTCTCACTGTGTAACAGCCCTGGCTATCCTGGTCTTACTTTGAAGACCAGACTGGCCTCAAACTCACAGAGATCTGCCTGCCTCTGCCTCCCAAGTGCTGGGACTAAAGGTGTGCTCCGTCACGCCCTGCAGAAATCAGTATCTTAATTAAGATGTTTGAATGGCACAGACCAGGGAGCTTTTGTGAGTACAAAGTGCTGGCGAGTTGTGTGGTGGGTGAGAACACCTTCACGGGCTCTTTGAGAGAGGCTTCTTGCCCTAAAAGGGCACAAGTACCTTTCATAGTGCAAATCTCAGGCCACCATCACGTTGCTCAGTCTCCCTGGCTTCTGGAGTAAATTGAGATTGTTGGCTGCCTTTTGGCTCTGTGCCTGAGGGGAGGGAAATCCTCTGGTTGAGCTTCATCCCTTTTAAGATTAGCATAATTCCTTCCCTTAGCTGCTGTTCTTTGTTAAGGGCTTTCTAATCCCACAGACAGGCATGAGGATCAAGAGCACCTGGGACAGCCTTCCTGGCCCAAGGAACACACACAGTGGGAATGGCTCATCACTCTTCCCCCCCCCCCCCTTTCTTGAGACAGAGTTTTACTGTCTATTGTGTAGTGGATTGGACTGGCCTGGAACTTACTTTGTGGGCCAGGTTGGCTTTGAACCCACAGATATCTGTCTTCTGTTTAAATGCTGAGATTAAAGGCATGTGCCATCACCCGTCCTTTTAGGGGATGCTATTTAGTATTTTTAACATGAAAGTGCCTACTTGCTGTGAATTTGTACTTATAGAGCTGACTTGTAAAACAATGGTGCCATGCTTTATTGTACCATTTTCTGTGACTTGAAGGCACATACCTTGTCTTTATCTTGGCACTTAGGCCAAAGCAGGACAAATGAGAGTTTGAGGCCACCTGAGCCATAACAGCTATTTCATTCCCACCCCTAAAAATTATTTAATAAAAGCTTGTGTCACTTCATTTTCAGTATGTGACTGTCACTTGGATGTGTGCCCCTGCCACATCTTATCCTTCTTCCTCAACAGTTCCAATCATTTAGTCAGTACCGCTGCAAGACTGCCAAGAAGTCAGAGGAGGAGATTGACTTCCTTAGATCCAATCCTAAAATCTGGAATGTCCACAGCGTCCTCAATGTTCTTCATTCTCTGGTAGACAAATCCAACATCAACCGGCAGCTGGAGGTCTACACAAGTGGAGGTGAGTGGCTGGCGAGGCTGAGCCAGCCGTACGTCAGTCTGCAGATTCACCTGCTTCTGCTGTGTCTCCAGGGCGTCTGTTTGGATTAACACCTTTCAAAATGTTTGCCAGGAGATCCTTATATGTTAAAAAAAAAAATACTGTGTGTTTGTGTGTGTGTTCGTTCCCATTGCTGTCCCATCCCCCCTAAGTTAAAGTGGCATTTTTCATTAGAATCTGACTTAGAAGATACCTGGAGTCGCATCTGTGGTTTTGCCTCAAGCCTGTAACAACTTTTGGTTGAAGTATATGAAGATAATCTAATTTCACACTGGTATTAAGCTGGAAAGGGAGGAATGGTTTTGTTTTGGCCAGCCTGGAACTCTGTGTAGAACAGGCTGGTCTGGAACTCAGAGACTCGTAATTTTGCTACTGTAATGAATCATAATGTAAATATCTGATAAACAGAATGTCTAATATGGGACCCCAGAAGGGTCAAGACCCACAGCTATGGAGTGTGTTTTTCTTTGAACTTTTGACAGTGGTTGTTTGGTCAGAGTAGTAATGACGAGGAGCCTGAAGCCCTGTCCGTGCTCCCTTTACCACCTTGAACTTATAGTCTAGTCCGATAATTTAAACGGGTCTTTTATCAAACATGCATGAAATTCCTCTATATAAAGTAAGCTGGCCTTGAACTCACAGAAGTTCATCTGCCTATGCCTCTGTTGTGCTGGGATTAAACATATCTGACAATCTCTTGACACCTTTTATTATGCAATTAAAAAAAATCACATTGGAGCTTGTGTGTAGCTCAGTGGTGGGCTATGTGCTCAGCATGTGCGTGGCCCTAGATTGTTTTGTTTTGATATTTCGAGACAGGGTTTCTCTGTGTAATAGCTCTGGCTGTCTTGGACTTGCTTTGTAGACCAGGCTGGCCTTGAACTCACAGAGATCCGCCTGCCTCTGCCTCCCAAGCGCTGGGATTAAAGGAGTGCACCACCATGCCCGGCTAGTTTTCTTTTTAAATTTATTTATTATGTATACAGTATTTGCTCTACATATATGCCCGGGCAGATCCTCAATGTAGATGGCTGTGAGCCACCATGTGGTTGCTGGGAATTGAACTCAGGACCTTGGGAAGAACAGCCAGTGCTCTTAACCTCTGAGCCACCTCTCCAGCCCTAGTTTTGTTTCTTTTTTGAGACAGATTTTCTATGTAGTCCTCTGTGGCTGTCCTGGATCTCTCTGTAGACCAGGCTGGACTTGAACTCAGAGACCCACCTGCCTCTGCTAGGATTAAAGGTGTGCTCCACAAAACCAGGCAAAGCTCACTTTTTTTTTTTTTTAAATCAACAGCAAACGCTGTCATTTTTCACTAATTTTTAAAATTACATTTCATTTATTTCTGTGTGTAGGTGCTCATGTGCCACAGCGCACACATGCAGAGTGCAGAGGACATTTGTGGAAGTTGGTTCTCTTTCCGCCATACGGGTTATGGGGTGTGTGGCTCAGTTGTCAGGTTTGATGGCAAGCCCTTTACCTGCTGAGCCACACTGTTGGCCCTTTCAGCTTTCGCTGGGGTCTAACATATGACTTCACTCAGTTTTGGAGCCATGTCTGTCAAATACCCAGACCTGAGTCTGGTTCCTGCGTGTGTGCTGAGGACAGGGGCTAGTTCTTAGGTCCGCTGCGTCAAAGAGCAGGCACCATGGCACGGCGTCCAGTGTGTGCTGCCCAATTGGGCAAAGGTGGCGGGGGTTCTGCCAGGTGTTGATTCTGTGTCATCAGGGCCTGTCCGCTCCACACAAAGAGCAGAGCATCTGTGGGGAATCAACTTTGGCCTTGGGTTCTGAGAGGAAGGGCCTTGTGAGAACTGTCCTTACATTTTCAGCCATGTTAGGATAAAAACAAAAACAACAAATGAGCTGCCACTCTCAAAGCAGCTGTTAGTCACCATAAGATGAGAAGACAGCCAGGCTCAGTTTCTTGAGATCCCTAGGCAGAGAGGCATTCTGTGTTACAGGAGCTTTGACACCTGGCAGCAGGTGAGACTCTTACTGAGCAACGTTAGTGGTCAGTCCTGTCCTATTTTATCTTCCCCGGTCGAAGTAATAACAGCACCTATATCTCACAGGTGACCCTGAAAGTGTGGCTGGGGAATATGGACGACACTCTCTCTACAAGATGCTTGGCTACTTTAGCCTGGTGGGGCTTCTGCGCCTGCATTCTCTACTGGGGGATTACTACCAGGCTATCAAGGTGCTGGAGAATATTGAGCTGAACAAGAAGGTAAGTATACCTGTCCCCTCTGTTCTGACTTCAAGAATTGTAACCGTACTTTTTAATTATTAAAGTTATTTATAACTATATTCACTTATAACAAATACACTTACTTAATTACTATTCCTACAAATTCCTACAACCCCTAAGACCTAACCACTAAGCCTATTGATAACTATTACAACTATTTTCATAACCTTTTAGGAGGATACAGTCTCTGGGGCAGGTCCTCAGTCGTCAGGAACACAGTCTCTGTGGTAGACTCTTTAATGCACTTAGCAGTCTTTCTTCTGGAATATCTCAGATGCAGGTTCGTCAGGGTAAATTGGCTATGGAGACTTAACCTTAAATAAGGCTTGAGGCTTTCTTCTCTCTGGGAGACCTCAGCCGTCTGTAGGCCAACGTATTTCCTTCGTATCAGCAACTCTGCCACTCTGCCTCAGTCTTTAAAGCTGGCCACAGTTCTGTTCAGGCCGCTGTTCGGACAGGTCAAACCCTCTAGGCAAGAGCTGAGCCACAGGGTTTAGTCCTTGGCCTTTTGCTGTCTTGATGAGGCTTTCTCTGCTCACCAGCTTCCTTCTGCCTCAGGGAGATCTGGCCATTGGTCTACCAGCACTTTCTCCAGCAGGACTCTCGGAGCTCTCTAGTATTGGGGGCCCTTAGCACACAGCTCTCCGGGCTCATCCACTTGTCTTTAAATAGGATCGCTCCTTGTTCCACCTGCTTCAGCTTCATTCGGGCTCTGCCCACTTAGCAGTTGAAAACAATGCCAGGTCATAAAGTCTTTGCTTGTTTCACCTGGCTTCAACCTTGTTTTTCAGTCCAAAGAGACTCCCCTCATTTCACCTGACTTCATCCATAAGCTGATAAGCTAATTGCTCACAGCTAAGTTGATCTTCATGCCCCGGATTAAGAGACTGTATCAGAAACCTAGATATTCACTAAATCTAACTTATATTAATCTATCAACCCCTACAAAGAACACTGATCACCTAGGGTGAGTAGCCAGGAAATAGGACCTTTCCTTTGTCCCCAAGCCAGTCTAAAGTTGAGCCTAAAGATGTCTGTGCTTGATGACTTGGTTGGATACTGAAGCGAATGATCTTAGAGTCTTTGTCCTCTCTTCAGAACAGAATCCTGAGAGCTCTTTTAACTTTAGAATTAAAAGCTGGCTATGGATGATGCATGCGCTCTGGGGGGACAGGGGCAGGAGGAGCACTGAAAGTTCAAGGCCACCCTGGTTTGCATAGCTAGTTCCAGCCCAGCCAGGCCTCTATAAAATGAGACCCTGTCTCCAGAAACAAAAACAAATTCCTGAAAGGCTTAGGTGTTTATTGTTTGTTTGTTTTTGAGATAGTGTTTGTCTATGTGGCCCTGGCTGTCCTGGACTCACTCTGTAGAACAGGCTGGCCTTGAACTCACAGAGATCTGCCTGCCTCTGCCTCCTAAGTGTTGGGATTAAAGGCGTGTGCTACCACACCCAGCTAAGAAACTAATTTTTATCTTCATTTTATTTTATTTTACTTTAATTAATTAGTTTGTTTGTTTTGTTTTGTTTTGTTTTGAGACAAGGTTTCTCTTTGTAGCCCTGACTGTCCTAGAACTCACACTATAGACCAAGATGGCCTTAGACGCAGAGATCCACCCACTTGCCTACCAAGGATTGGGATTAAAAGTGTGTGCCACCACCCCCAGGCTATGCTGTGTGTTTATTGATAATGTCTAGTTTTCCGTGGCTTTAGTAGATTGTCATTTGGCTTATGTACTTGTCTCTGTCTCTACCTCTGCATGGGACCAAAATTGAAAATAGTAAAGAAAAATATGTAGTTGGGTATACAAGAGTTTAAGAGTCACCTGGTTTGGTCCCTGTATGATGCAGCAAGTGGAGTTCTTGCTTGGTGGTGGTGGTGGTGCACACTTTTAATCCAGCACTAAGGGAAGTAGAGGCAAAGTGCTTTTCTGAGTTTGAGGCCAGCCTTGTCTACAGAGTGAGTTCCCAGACAGCCAAGACTACACAGAGAAACCCTGTCCTGAAAAACCAAAGATAAATAAAAAGAACGAAAGAAAGAAAGTTGGGATTTGAGATCATCACATGTTTAATGTGAGACCACGAATCCAGAGTTACAGGGGAGTCCCTCCGGGGATCCATGGCCTCTTCCTATAAAGTTCTGTCTTTCTGCCTCAGCTGCCACTGAACCCTGATGACTTCATGCTGTTGGGGTGAGTCAGGGCTCAGGCCTCTGCTTCCCCTTCCTTGCAGAGCATGTACTCCCGTGTACCCGAGTGCCAGGTCACCACCTACTACTATGTTGGCTTTGCCTATTTAATGATGCGTCGCTATCAGGATGCTATCCGGGTCTTTGCCAACATCCTCCTGTACATCCAAAGAACCAAGAGTATGTTCCAGAGGACCACATACAAATATGAAATGGTAAGTGACCTCTGCAGCCACTGTCCCACCAGCCAGCTGACTCTAGCACCATGTCAACAGTTGTGGATAAACACTATCCAAAATTTGCTACTCCTAAAAATACTTTATTTCATAGCTAGGCGGTCGTGGTGCACGCCTTTAATCCCAGCGCTTGGGAGGCAGATGCAGGTGGATCTCTGTGAGTTCAAGGCCAGCCTGGTCTACAAAAGCAAGTCCAGGACAGCCAGGGCTGTTATGCAGAGAAACCCTGTCTCAAAAAACCAAAAAAAAAAAAAAAACTTTATTTCACCAGGCATGGTGGCCCATGCCTTTAATCCCAGCACTCGGTGGACAGAGGCAGGTCGATCCCTGTGAGTTTGAGGCCAGCCTGGTCTACAAAGTGGGTCTAGGACAGCCAGGGCTACACAGAGAAACCCTGTCTTGCCCCAACTTATTTTCAGAGAAGGTCTCACTAAGTTCCCCAGACTAACCTTACTCTGTTGCTCTAGTAGGCCTTGAACTTGTGATCCCTCTGCCTTAACCAATGAAGTAACTGAGGTTAAAAACCTGTGCCATTAGGATCAGCTCATTTCTACTCATCCGTAAACCAATTTCTTTAGTTTCTGTATGTGAGAACATGGGAACTGGATTTTCCCTTTTACTGTGGCACATGCTGACCAGTGAACTACACTCCGGTCCTTCAGCAGGCCTTTTTAGTACCTGCCTGGCTAAGCATTTCTTATCATGACATTTACCTTAGATTACTAACGTTTTTGTGATAAGGTTGAGCTAGAGGGATTTAGGGCCTAGTTTGATGGTAGAGCCCTTGCCTCGCATGATCAAAGCCTTGGATTCAGTCCTCAACAGTGAAAGCAGCATTATGTGAAGCAGCTAGTGGGAGAGGAGGGGCTGGAGACATGTGGCCTCGGGAAGTGTTTTCTCCTGAACAAGGATGGCCTAAGCAGAGCAACTGGGGCTTAAGAGTTCTGTGGACTATCTTCGGCAGGGTGGTTACTGGGAATGAGGGTATTAGCTTTTGTAGTTCCTCATTATCCAGGTAAAGGATTTTGTTTTCTGTTAACATCAGAGATTTCTGCTAACCTAATCTTAGCAAATATTTAAGAATTATTTTCACTGGGTGTGGTGGCACATACCTTTAATCTCAGCACTCAGGAGGCAGAGGCAGGCAGATCTCTGTGAGTTCAAGGCCAGCCTGGTCTACAGAGTTTCAGGACAGTCAAGGATACACAGAGAAACCCTGTCTTGAAAAACCTTAATAAAATAAAAAAAAAAAGAAAGAAAAAGAAAAGAATTGACTTTTCAGTAATGTGAGGCCAACTGGAGAGGTCAGGGGAATGTTCTAGAGACAGCCAAGGAGGACTTAGCGCTGGGTGGGGTTCGAGAGAGCTTGGGGATTGGGGTTGCAGACATCTAGGAGAGAACAGCAACTCATATGTGCAAGGCAACAGTGCAGGTGGGGTCAGCTCATCCACAGTGGGATTCAGGAAGTGTGTGTTTGTTTGGCTTCCCCAGATTAACAAGCAGAATGAGCAGATGCATGCTCTGTTGGCCATTGCTCTCACCATGTACCCCATGCGGATTGATGAGAGCATACACCTCCAGCTGCGGGAGAAATATGGGGACAAGATGCTACGCATGCAGAAGGGTGACCCACAGGTCTATGAGGAACTTTTTAGCTATGCCTGCCCCAAGTTCCTGTCGCCTGTGGTGCCCAACTACGACAACGTGCATCCTAACTACCACAAAGAGCCCTTCCTACAGCAGCTGAAGGTATTTTCTGATGAGGTGCAGCAGCAGGCCCAGCTCTCCACCATCCGCAGCTTCCTCAAGCTCTATACCACCATGCCTGTGGCCAAGCTGGCCGGCTTCCTGGACCTCACAGAGCAGGAGTTCCGCATCCAACTGCTTGTCTTCAAGCATAAGATGAAGAACTTGGTGTGGACCAGTGGCATTTCTGCCCTAGACGGCGAATTCCAGTCGGCCTCTGAGGTGGACTTCTATATTGATAAGGTATCGTATCCCCTGGGCCGGCGACTGATCACTGCTTATTCTCTTAAACGAGTAAATGGTAGATGTTGTAGTTACATCATATGTAGTAGATTAAAAGCGTCAGTAGTCGGCCAGGGAAAGGGTGGTGGGAGGCACTGGTTATAGGCACAATTTGGGACAGAAGGCTTGGTTGAGAAAGTGAAGTTTAAGCTGAAACAGACCTGAGCATTGGCTATGAGGAAAATCTCCACTGTTACTGTACACCCAGTCCACCCACGCCTGCCCTGAGACAGTCACTCTCGTTGCCTCCTACAGAAGGTTCTGGAGCTCATCTGCTCTCCTGTTGATGGGCTTTTGAGTGATTCTGGATTATTACATCAAGGACACATGAGTGTTTTTAAGAGATGGATTGGTTTTTGATCTTAGGAACCTCTGCCTCAGCTTCCTGTGATATGCCATTGTCTGGTTCACATAAGGCTTTATAGGGTAGCCATTAATCTGTAACACATGTGTATATGTGTCTGGGTATGTGTTGTGTTCTTTGAAGCACTAGCAACCTAGCAGTGGCTTCCTTGGGATAAGAGGCAGGCTGAAGGGTACTGTTTTCAGTACTGTGACACTAAGTTGAAGAGAGCACATCTCCTAATCCTTCCCAAACAGGCACACCAACTGGAGATCCAACATTCAAATATATGACCCTATGTGGGCATTTTAATTCAGAACACCACACCCAACCTTGCTTTAATTTTCTTTCTTTTTTCTTTTTTCTTTTTTTTTTTTTTTTTTTTTTTTTTGGTTTTTTGAGACAGGGTTTCTCTGTGTATCCTTGGCTATTCTGGACTCAGTCTGTAGACCAGGCTGGCCTCGAACTCACAGAGATCCGCCTGCCTCTACCTCCCGAGTGCTGGGATTAAAGGCGTGCGCCACCATGCTTGGCCTTGCTTTAATTTTCATTGATATTTTTCTCAGAAGCACAAACACTGAACATTTTGTATATCAGGTAGCTGCAGTTATTTTCCCTCACCAGGTATTTTACTTGAAGTGGCCCTTGTTGGATTTATGTGTGGGAGGAGGAGCGCATGCATGTGGAGGCCAAATAACAACTTGCAGGGGTCAGTTCTGTGGATCTCCTTCCTAGTGGGGTTCAGGGGTTGGGTCCAGACTGGCCCAGAAAGTGCTTATGCGCTCTGCACTGGCTCTTTCTGGCTCTAAGGAAGAATGCTTTCAGGCTTGGTAGCACCCTCCTAATATTCTCTTGGGTATGAATGTAATTATGGAGTGGATGGGTCTGTTTGGGTAATATGTCTTTTAAAACTTTATAATTTGTGTGTGTGTGCGCACACACGTGTGTAGATATACATGTGCCACACAGTGTGGGGAGATTGGAGGATACTTTTGTGAGTTGGTTCTCTTTTTCTCATCATAGGCTTATGTGGCAGGTGTCTTTAATCACGGAGCCATCTTGCTGTCCAGTAATTTGGCTTTAAGAACTTACCTGAGTCGGGTGTGGTGGCGCCTTTAATCCCAGCACTTGGGAGGCAGAGGCAGGCGGATCTCTGAGTTCAAGGCCAGCCTGGTCTACGGATTGAGTTCTAGGACAGGAAGGGCTGTTACACAGAGAAACCCTGTCTCAAAAAACCAGAAAAGAAAAGAAGAATACTTGCCACTCGCTGCTCTTCTGGAGGACTAGAGTTCACGTCAGGCTGCTCTCACTCTCTTCAATCCTAGCTTCCTGGGAACTGTGCCTCTGGCCTCCTTGGGCGCCCACACTCACAACCACTTAGTTACATGCAGATACACACATCTACTCACAAAGTAAAATCTTTAAAAAAATAATAATAAAGGGGGAGCATAAGGTAGAGAGTAATAAAAAAAGACCCCGCACATCAGCCTGTTGGCCTCTATGCACAGTTGTACACATACACTCAAACTTGTGCACGCACCACATACACAGCCACACGCACACACTCACACACACCCCTCTTCTCTGCAGTGTCATGCCAACTGCTTACCTTCCCTTCTGAATTCCTTCTCAGTGTTCAGCATATACAAACTCTTTGATGATGTCATCGACTTCCCTGATCTAGCCACTCTGTCATCTCTTAGTGACTGCGACTAGTTCCAGTGGGGTGTTTAATAACAGCTCCTCCTAATTTGGTCATTGTACCTCACATCTTATTTTCATGTTGTGTTACTTGTGTGTGCCATCTGTGTGCTGGTGTCAGGTGGAGGTCGGGATGATTCTTGGGACTGGTTCTTACCTCCCATCCTGATGAGACAGGGTCTGTCTTGTGTCTGGCCTGCTGTATTCTTGTGTCCCCACCTCATGTCCCAACTAGGAATGCCGGGTTACAGATGATCACCATCACTAAGCCATCTCTGTAACCTGCAAGTCACGTTTTGCTGGGACCCTGTCCTCAAATTAAATTAATACTACGATGTGGTAAAGGCCCTGTGCCAGTTATGACTGGTTGTTTGGGGAGTATTGAGGGCAGGGTGGCCCTGCTCCTTCAGCCTCTCAGGTTAGGGTTCCGTGTGTGAGCATCACCTGCATGCTTTTGTTTCTCACTAGCTGGTAATGCTCTACTTCCCCCAAACTTTGCTTTTGAAAATTAGTGTAGGAACTGAGTGTGATAGTCCAGGCTCTGTAATACTGTTTGCTTGGGAGGCTGACGAGGGAGCTTCTAAAGTTCAAGGCCAGCCTGGGCAACTTCACTTCAATAAAAGTGAAGAAGACTGGGGTGTAGCTCAGTAGATCCCCGGTACTGTGGGCCACTGCGGGCCACTGCGGGCCACTGCGGGCAGCACTGAGGCGTTGTTAGCACTTGGCACCACTGTGCTTTGCAGTTCACCGGCTCCACACTAGGTGGCCCCCTCCTCCGTCCACACCCTGCCATCCACTACTTGTCTTCTGACTGCTTTTTCCCCATAGGACATGATCCATATTGCAGACACCAAGGTCGCCAGACGCTATGGGGACTTCTTTATCCGCCAGATCCACAAATTTGAAGAGGTAAGACATCTGAGAGTTGGCTAATGAGCCTGAGGATAGAGGTGGGGCTTTTAGTTTTTTTCTCATCTGTATTTTTAAGAAACGTGTGGTTGGCCCTTTAATTTTCTGAGTTCGGCTAGCTGCCAGCTTAGGGAATGGATTGGGCCCAGGAGCTGCCGTGTCAGCCCTTTCTGGAGTATATCTTTCTAAGATCTTGGTCTGTGGGTGGCCCTGCAAGTGGTGCCACGCTCCTCGCCCTTCTGGTGTTTCCTAATAAGGGTGGATTTGCTGCTTCGTCCCTCCTCCACTTGGGGTGTTCTGCTCAGACAGGTCTGGCCAGTGTCTGCAGGCTGGAAGACTAGAAGCTCTGTTTGACAGCCTGGTGCTCCCATGTCTTCCCTAGGAAATCTCTTGTCAGGCCAAAGAGCACAAGACTGTGAGGCTCCCTCTTGTCCACCTTGAGCCACCTTGTCTTGGTACCTGGAGTCCTCTGATAGAGGTCATGCTCCTTCAGGATTATGACAATGTGGCGATTTTACTATTTAGCTTTCTAAGCCATGTCTGTCATGCGATGAGTCAGGAGTGTCTTCTGTCAGGAAGAGGCTGAAGCTCAGCTGCTCTAGCTACACTGAAATCCTGTCCTGTCTTTGAAATGGGCGGAGCAGTATAGGCTGTAGGTTTGTCATGTGAAGACAAGGAAAAAGACATGTCTACCTTGGTGTGTAAGGAATGTGGCCCTCCCTGGTCTCAGAGGGACTGCTGGGAGTCTAGTTTCTGGATTGTGTACACTGTTGGGATAGGTCTCCAAGATTCCATATCTAACTTAGCTCTACTTTCCCTTGTAGCTTAATCGAACCCTGAAGAAGATGGGACAGAGGCCTTGAGGACACTCATACATGAGTCAAGAACCTGTTTTGATATTATAGATGGGAAGTATTCTTGTCACCAAGAAGCCTTACCTACGTCAGCCATCAGCTGAGTTGAAACTTGTTCAAATAAAGGACTGGATATTTTAGGGGGCTCTCATTAAAGGGTCTTTGTTGGAGCTGAGTTTGTGGTCTCATTTTTATAGGCAGATCTGTGGCTCTGGTGGTGCTCCATCATTTTCTGTGTACCCTGCTTTCCTGGCACATCACAGTGTGGAAGCTGAATCCTTTCATCCCTGTGTTCATAATATACTGTGAGCTTTATAGGATGTTTGCATGTCTTGTGCCCCATGTGAATCCCATGAGATTTAAATGATCTGCTCTAATTTGCATAGCATGTTAGTGGAAGTGCTGGGGCCCTGGAATGAAACTGTGGGTCATCTCTGTCAGGAGTCGTGCAGGGAGGGCTCAGACTCATTTAACCCTTACAGCTCAGGTCCTATTTGTTGAGAAAACGGGTCCTGACTAATTTTATTACTGCCTTCTGTCCAGATTGGTACCTGTTGCCAGACAGAGTTGGGCCTCCTCTGCAGATCTGTTGTAAAATCTTTTTTGTATGTGATGGTGGCTGGGGGTTGTTTGAGGCAAAGCTGTGTACCCCAGGATGACCTCAAACATATCCTACTGTCTCATTTTCCCTACTAAGACTATAGATTTGTCGATGTGGGCTTTTTTTTTTTTGTTTTGTTTTGTTTTTGGGGGCTTTCATAAAGCTTTATTTTATGAGTATGGATGTTTATTTTTATATATATATATATATATATATATATATAAGTCTGTGCATCATGTATATAGTGCCTGCAGAAGCCAGAAAGGGGCATCAGATCCCTCCTGGCTGCTGAACCCTCTCTTCAGCTGGTTTTTGGCTTTTTGAGATAGTCTTGGTGTGTGGCTCGGGCTGACCTAGTGAGCAAAGTAGCCCAGAGTAGTCTGACTTGTAATAATCCTTCTCGGTAACTTCTGGTGGTTGGCAGGTGGTACAACTGTGCAAAGTGACTTTCCCTTTCCTGGGTGCTGATAGTGTGCCTGTTATCTTGGTACCTTGGCTGGAAATCCAGTGCCTGAGTTTGGTGCCTCATGCAGAAGGTGACTGCAGGACAACTTGAGCTTTCTGAGCCAAGCGTAGGAATGGGTGGAATGCTGTTTGTACCCATTTGTTGCTTGGCAAATGATGGCTGCTCACTTGTGTATCTTCCCCTACATTGGGAATTCATAAGCTTCTCTTTTCCCACTGATTTGCGTATTCCTGCAAGTGATGTAGCCTTATGTGGAAGGAGGTCTGTGTGCGTGGGGGTTAGGATCTCTGAATCCAGTGACAGGGATCCTGACAAAAGGCTTAGCTAGACATTGGAGTTTCCCTGCCATGTGCTAAGGAGCTAGCTCCTGGAGCCCCCAGGAAGCTGGAAGACACAAGGAGACTTTCTCCTCTGAGCGAACTGACCACCATCTTGACTTTGTGTTTTTGGCTTCCAGAACAATGTTGATCTCTGCTCTTAATCCTCCAAGTGTGTTATGATTTGGTACAGCAGCCCTGAGGACATTGTAGAACTTAGCAGGAAGATGGAGTTCTTTATCCACAGGGAAGCCGGCCAGGCAAGGAGGCGGTCCAAGTGTGGAAAAACCAAATCCTATCTTTTGACCTTAAACTTTCACAGTGGGTAGGTATAAATTATGCATGGACAGCCGTGTGAGCTATGAGAATTATGGACCCCAGGTATGGCAGCTCATGTCCGTAATCCACACATGGGGCTGAAGGTAGACCAGTGGGAGTTGGAGACCACCTTGTTTGGGAATGGGGGAATGACAAGATTAGGGAACACAGTGACACAGGTCATTTTGAGCAGAGTCCTAAAACCAGATATTACAGATCCCGGGGGCAAGTGTTCACCTGCAGAAGAAACAGAGGCGCATTAGATGTGAGAGAGTGGAAAAGGAAAGCCAGTCAGGACAGATGGGAAGCTAGACGCTGGAGAGGGTCTGTAGGTGATGGTAAAGGGGGCGCAGCCTGAGTGAGGCAGGAAGCCATTCCCCACCAGTTAATAGACCTTTGCCAGTACCAGAGCCAAAGGGTGGAGTTCATGTAATCCCAGGTCAGTTTTAGAGACTGGGACACAGCCCCACTTCCCAAAGGAAAAAAGCAAGAGCAATTCTCTCTCTTAATATGGAAAACATCCAAGCACTTGTAAAACCCTTGGGAATTTTCCAGGCACTTCATCTGTGGCCCTATAGGAGCCTAAAGAGTGGAGTCAGGATCTGCTAAGCTTTGGACTCCTCCATCTTTCTGTCCAGGGCTAGTTCCCTGGCTAAGGGAGGGCACTGTGCTCTGACTCCTAAATATCTCTGCTGTCTCCACCAGCAGCCCTGGCGCTGGGCAAGGGTGGCTCCCCTGAGCTAATTTTTCCTGCAGTTTTTAAAATTCAGTTTTTAGGGCTGGGCATGGTAGACTAGGCCTTTAATTGTAGTGTTTGGGGGCTGGAGAGGTGGCTCAGAGGTTAAGAGCACTGGCTGTTCTTCCAAAGGTCCTGAGTTCAATTCCCAGAAACCACATGGTGGCTCATAGCCATCTGCATTGAGATCTGCTGCCTGGGCATATATGTAGAGCAAATACTATATGCATAATAAATGTTTTTTTTTAATTGTAGTGTTTGGGAAGCCCAGCCAAAAATTCAATTTTTAAAAATGTTTTAAAATTTTTGGGCAGTGGTGGCATACACCTTTAATCTCAGCACCCAGGAGGCAGAGGCAGGTGAATCTCTATGAGTTTGAAGCCAGCCTACTCTACAGAGCAAGTTCCAGGACAGTCAGGGATACACAGAGAAACCTTATATCAAAAAAACAAAAACAAAACCTAAAAATTATATTTATTTGGCAGGGAGGCACAAGTGTAGGACAGTTTGCAGGAGGCCTACTACCATGTGGGTCCTGGGATTGAACTGAGATTTTTCAGGCAAGTGGCAAGTACTTTTTACACAGTCCCTAGGCTCAGCCTGACAGCTGGGAGCACACAGAGAAACCCTCTCTTGCAAACAACAATAAACACAGTCCCTGTGCTAACACTGGATTTGCAGGTTTTCTCTTTTCCTTTCTCATGCTAGATCAGGGACCCGGAGAGACGGCTCAGTGGTTAAGAGCAAGTGGCTGCTCTTGCAGAGGATCTGTGTTCAATTCCCAGCACTCACATCTAGTGGCTCAAAACTCCCTGTGCATCCAATTCCAGGTGATCCCTGACCACCTGCAGGCACCTGCTGCATGTAAACTAAGACGGCCTCATAAACATGTATAAAAATACATCTTGGGGGATGTTTCTGGATCAGTGACAGGCCGACTGACATGGCTTCCTGGCCCTCTGCTTGCCGTTCTACAGGGTCATACAGACCCAGTGTGTGAGTGTCTGGCTCCAGACCATCTTCCAGCCCAGTGGCTGTGCTTGGCAGCCAGCAGCCCTTGTGGGGGGCAGGCACAGCTGACCTCTGCCTGGCACAGTGAGGAATCCAGTGAGTTGAGCAGCTGCAGCCAACGTGCAGGGGCTTGGTTCTGCCTTGCCCGGAGCAGAACATGCTGCCTCAGAATCCTTCCATACATGGCCAGAGCAAGTGTTTTGTTATCAGGGAATGGGAGTTCTGGGTGGAGCTGGTTACCACAAGTTTCTGAATCAGTAAGAGAAGGCAGCGTAACAGAGGATGGTCATGGCCAGAATGAGGTTTAAATCCTGCCTATCACTAGCTGTGTGGTTACAGCCCAAGTTACTGCCCAGTCCTGCAGTTTCTTGTCTATAAAATGGGAAAGGCACATGCCCTCTGGATTGTACTGATGAGCAAATTATATGAAGTTCTAGAATGGCCCTTAATGTGTAGTTAGAGAGTGGAAGCCATTATTAGCTTGTGGTGAACTGGATAGTCACAGACTAGGCAGAAAGGGCATGTGTGCAGTAGCCTGGGGATGTCATGGCAGAGCAGGGACCCGCAGCCTCCAAACACCTCCTAAGGGCTTTTTCCGATCTGTTTCTCCAAGAATCAAATGGAGGACCAGGGCTTGAGCCCTGAGTGGCAAAGCACATGCGGAGCCTTTGGGAGATTCTGGGTTCCCTTTCCTGGACCAAAGGAAGGCCAGTGCACAGAGAGGCTGAGGCACTAGCTGGAGCAGCCCAGCAGCAGGCACAGAAAAACTCAGGGAATTCAGGTGTTATGGGGGATAGACAGGACTTGACTACAGGGACTGCTCTGTGGGAGAAGCCTGGTTTCCCGACTCATGCAGTGGAGTGATGATGGAGCTGGTGAGGTGTGGTCAGTGCTGAGGCAGGGGGAAGTAAAAGCACATGTAGGTGGGAGAGAGCCTAAGTGAGCCTGGCAAGTTGCCAAAGGCGGAACAATGTGGAGAGAAAGAGCCAATAGCTGGGGTTAGACTCCTGACTTCTCAGCAGCCACTGAAGGCCTTGGGAGCCTCTGCCCTCACTGTCGCTCCCCTTTTCTTTCCTCACTCTTCCTGTTACACATTATCTGTGAACCCAAAATGGACCTTTCCTTCCTGTATTGCCTAGACCCTAGGGTGGCTCAGGATACCAGCCCTGCCATTCTTGAGTTCTGAGTGACATTTAGGATCTAAGTGAACCCGAGACACCCGAGTAAAGAGGTTTCTTGATAGTAATGGCCCAGGCAATGAAGATACCTTGTTGAATGTGCAGCTGATAAATTTGGGAGGAATATATGAATAAGAATTAACACACCAATATCAGTTTAAGTGGTGACGTGTGCTTAAGGCCTGTATAAGATGTATAGAGCAAGAGCTGTAAAGCCCTGAATAGTGGATTTGTTCAGGGAAACCATAGCTACCTACCTGGTCTGTGTCAGGGACTGCTCATTTCCTCCCAGCCTGTGCTGCAGATCAACCAAGAGCTGACCTCCCGAGATGGTGAGAGCTTCCAGGAAGCAGCTGAGATGGAGGCAGGGGACCTGCCAATGTCAAGGTCCAAAACCTGACCAGCAGTTTCCTGAGGTTTTCAGGAAGGAGGTGGGGATGGGAAGCAGAAGTGTGTTCGGCCAGCCTGTTGTGAGGCCACGCTGCTGCTCATTTTTGGCCCCACCCCAACCCTGGCCAGGTTCTGCTTGCCTGCATCCACCACCCAACCTCCACACCACAGGAGGTGGTAAATCCTGAGATGTAGGCTCCTTCCTCTGATCAGAGTTGGGGACTCAAGGGACCTCCAGGGTTCCCCTCCTGATGTAGCCCCTTCAAACTAGGAAACTTCTGTATTCACTTTGCTGTGCCTCTGCTATCTCCACCCAGTCAAATGGAGCCTCTTGCTTCCCCCACCGTCAGCCTTTCTATTTAGCGCCTAACTCCAGGGGAGTGTGTTCTTCATATCCCTCTTGTTAGCTGGTGTCCTGGGTCACCTGGGACTGAAACCCACCCTAACTCTTGGATCGTGGACAGAAAAATGTCACTTTTTGTTTGTGACAGGAAGAACTACTGGTTCCGTGCTACACAGAGGCAGGCAATTGGGAAGCAAACAAACCTTTTCCTGTGTGTGACAGCCCTTTCCTTGTCACTTAGTTCTCAGAGGGGCCATCTTCCTGTGTCAGGAAGGCTCAAGAACCATTTCCGCTCTGCCTGCCTTTGACTTGCAGAGGGGCAGGTTATGTTGAGAGGGAGAGGGCTCCCCCAAACAGACAACATAATCAGGCAACTTGTCATGTGGACAACTCTAAGTCAAGTTCTTTGACTCATCCTCCTCTAGGTAAATTTTTTTTTTTTAAATGGTTTTTCGAGACAGGGTTTCTCTCTGTAGCTCACTTTGTAGACCAGGCTGGCCTTGAACTCACAGAGATCCGCCTGCCTCTGGCTCCCCAGTGCTGGGATCAAAGGTGTGCACCACCACTTCCAGGCTATAATGAATTTCATTACAATATTTTCATAGCTGTATGTAAAGTATTTTGGCCATGTTCACCCCTCATCATTCTCTCTTGTGTCCCATCCAACTCCTGGTTACCTTCCCAACTCCCAACTTGTCCTTTCTATTTTGTGAATGTGTCTGTAACCCAGGGAGCTTGATTAGGGTTATTTACATGAACTTGTGTAAGGGGTTACTTCCCAGAACACAATTTCTCTCAGTGGCTACACCTCTGAAAACTTTCAATAACTCCCCAGGGAGGGATAGGGCCCCATCCATGATGAAATAGCGATGGGCCCAAACCTGTGAAGTCTTTTGTAGGTAATCACAGCTATTGTGAGCTCATGAGTGCAACAGGCATGTCACACACGGAAGACAGCATTCTACAATCTGCTATCTGGTCCTCTGGCTCTTACATTCTTCCTGCCCTCTCTTCTGTGATGTTACTCAAGTGTTGGAAAGAGTGATGTAGATAGATGCCTTGTTTAGGATTAGCCATTGAAGGGTCATTTTTCTCACGACTTTGACCAGCTTTGAACAACTTCAGTAATTGCTGCCCACTGTGGGTGGGGTTAGGGGAACTATTCTGATTAAAGCTAAAAACTAATCTGTGGACATAAATATGACTACCTAGAAGGCAGCTTGACAGGTACATCATGTTCATTTAGAACAGCAATAGTGGCTTTTCCAGTAGGGCCAAAGGCCTTCCCAGCCATGGGCTTTTGAACAGGATTACAGCACCAGGCATGGATTCTCTCCCATGGAGCAGGCCTCAGTTTCAATCAGAAAGCAGCTGTTTACCCCCACAACAGTCATGCCACTAACACATCATGCCTAGCACAGGAATACATCTTGGTGATGAAAAAACTCATGTAAGGTCCAAAAGAACAAAGCTGAGTCCTGACTACATCTGATGACAGATCTCTGACCCCAGAGTCCTTACAAAGTGCGGTAATGCATGTTCGTGACAAAAACAAGTACAATATCTGGGCTACAGTTGATGCCCTGTAAAGTTTAGTTGCTGTTATTTAGCATCTTGGTCCAATGGGCAAACACCTGTGTTCAAAAAATACAACCCAGTGTGGGTGACCATCCAAAGGCAACAGTTAGGGTGGACCCTTAATCTCCTGCAGAAGTGACAGTACTTTGCCCAGTTTCTCCCCATGTCCCTCATCATCTTTGTGTGACAGTTGTCTGTGACTGCTTACAGATCTGTCTTCCACACCAGCTGTCAGTTCCCCCAGGGTAGGCATGTGGAAATTCCTGTCTGAACTCAGTATGAACATCCCCTTTGGGGCCCTCCTCATTCCGAGGGTAAGTCCTGTGAGGAAACCTGAAGGTCTGACTTCAGTCTGGGCCCGGCAGGGATCTCTTCAGGGAGGAAGTGGCATCTGGGGCAGTCTCAGAGACCAGATACAGTTTGGGAGAGTAGCAGTAGGCATCTCAGGACAACCAAAAGTGGAGAGACAGCCTGACAGGCTGAGACCTCAACAGTCTGTCTTATAGGAGAGGTAGCTGGGCTCCCATGTGAGCACCCGTGTGCCCCTGAACAAACCTCTTCTCCCTTTGTTCAGTTTTGTACATAGAGAGATTTCCCTAGAGTGTTGGCCTGTTGGGTCTCTCAGTATTCTTCGACCCAGAGCAGTCCCAACGACAAAGTGAGCATGCTCAGCGACAGGCAGCACAGAGCCCCCTCCATTCGAGGGTGGTTCCATTTGCCTAGACCCAGGAAGATTTTCTGGAATGTAGTAGGGGCAGGATGGTCTGGAAGGCAAGGCCTATCTGGAATTCCAAGGCTCAGGCTTCCTGCAGGGCAGACAGGCAAGTGTCCTAGCAAGTCCTGGGCTTCTCTGGCCCAGGAGGATGGCAGAGGGAGGAAGCTGCCATCCTGCCACTGAGCATTCCATGTGCCTGCCTGCTGCGAGCCCCAGCCCTGCTCCTGGGGCTCTACAAGGCTCCCATTGTTCACTGCTTTGCCAGGCTGACCCCCAGGGAGCAGGGCCTCATATTCAGGGACAGCTTGGGTGGAAAAACTGAGGATCACACCAGAAGAAGCTATGGAACTTGAGGAATCCTAGGCTAAGAACCCTGGAATCTCAGGGTCAGGGCCCCTTAGAAAAATCAATACAGATTATGCCACAGGTGGTTTGGTTCCAGTCTGTCCAGCCCAGAAGGATGTCTTTGAGCACACAGCCCACTCCCTCCCCCATCTCTGTCTGTGTCTGTCTTTCTGAATCTCTGTCTGAATCTCTCTCTCTCCCCCACTTCCCGCCCCCAATCTCTTTCTCTTATAAAATTGTACTTGCTCTGCCCTGAGTTACCCCAGACTTTCCATCTTCCCAGTGATTTGCCTGAGGCCCTGGGTGGCTGAGTAAGCAAATGTGTAGTTGCTCGTTTGGGGCTGGCTTTATTTTCAACTTAGAGCACTGGGAGTGTGTCTTGGTAGTACACTGCTTGGGTAGAGTGAGGTCCTGGGTTGAGTCTCAGCCCTGCAGTAATAATAATAGCAAGTGTGTTAAAATGTCTGATTTCCTCCCAGTGATGTTTAACTGAAAGCAGTGTTTTACTGACATGAAAAAGTTACAGTAACATTTTTGTGTGTATATGTGTGTGGTGTGTTCATGTGGGTTTGTGAATGTGTCTTGGAGAGTGATCATTCACATGGGTGTAGGGCTAGAGGTGCACCTACAAACCCAAGTGTGGAAGTCGGCAAGTCAAGAGAGCCTGCTCTCTCCTTCCGCCATGTGGGTCTTAGGAAGTGGACCAAAGTCATCGGGCTTGGCAGCAAGTGCCTTTCCACTGAGCTCTCTCACTGGCCACACATTATTTATTTATTTAAGATGGCCTCTCTACGAGGCTCTAGCCATCCTGGAACTCGCAGAGATCCTCCTACCTCTGCCTCCTCAGTGCTGGGATTCAAGGTCTATCCCACCACACCAGACACACGAACTATTTTAGACAGGGTCTCTCCCTGGTCTTGGGCTCCCCAGTTGGGTAAACTGGCTAACCTACAAACTCGAGGGATCATCCTGTCTCTGCTCACCTCTGTCATAGGTGTCTGGCTTTGCTGTTGTTACTGTTAATTTGGGAGATTTGAACACAGACCCCCATGCTTCAGCATCTAGCACTTTACCATCTGAGCTGTCTCATCAGCCTCCTGACTTTTTATTTTTGAAACATGGTCTCAATAGGTAGCTCAGTCTGGCTGTGAATTTGCAGTCCTCCAACCTTAGTCTGCCTCATAGCTATAACTGTGCCTGGCTTCCCATGACACTTCTTAAAACCACTGTGTGTTTTTGTATCGTCCAGCTGTGCTGAAGCTTAATGTGAACAGCACACAGGGTGTATCCAGAGCTTTGCTTTAGTGAACAATGACCATCACCAGATGTTCATCCAGGAGCTCCTGGGTGTGGCTTCTGGAAATCAATCTTAGAAATAGGCCTGCTGGGCCGGGTGTGGTGGCGCACACCTTTAATCCCAGCACTTGGGAAGCAGAGGTGGGCAGATCTCTGTGAGTTCAAGGCCAGCCTGGTCTACAAAATGAGTCCAGGACAGCCAGGGCTACACAGAGAAACCCTGTCTTGGGAAAAAAAAATATGTCTGGTGTCTCACAGGTGGGACACCCTTCCGTTTTACACAAGCTGATGTTGAGCTTTAGGTGACATTTTACCCAAGGTCTTCCAGGAAGTCAGGGCCAAAAGAGCAGTTGGTATGTGACTGCCAGCCTAGTACTAGCCAGTACCTGTTCCCACACCAGGTACACACAAATCCACCTTTGGCTCTGAGATGGAGAAACCATGGGTCTCTGTATTATCCAGGATAAGAGACCAGAGGTTCCTGGGTGGCAATAATGTTTTTTGTTTGTTTTGTTAGGGTATTTTTGTTTTGTGTTGTTTTGTTTTGAGACAAGATCTCACTGTTTAGCTCTGGCTTGCCTGGAACTCACAGAGATCTGCCTGCCTTCCCCCCCAAGTGCTTGGATTAAAGGCCACAATAATATTCTTTGCCTCTAAGCCCTCTCTAAGATCTTCCATGTGGTTCCTTTTTTTGGGGGGGTGGGGGAATGAGATACTGGAATTGTCTTAGGGTTTTATAGCTGTGGAGAGACACCATGACCAAGGTAACTCTTACAAAGGCAAACATTTACTTGGAGTGGGCTTACAGTTTCAGAGGTTTAGTCCATTATCATCATGGCAGGAAGCATGGCAGACATGGTACTGGAAGAGCCAAGAGTTCTACATCTTGATCCAAAGGCAGCCATGAGGAGACTGAATGTTTCACACTGGGCAGAGCTTGAGCACATGTATGATTTCAAAGCTCTGCCTCCACAGTGACACACTTCCTCTAACAAGGTCACACCTCCTAATAGTGCTATTCCCCATGGGCCACACACTCAAACACATGAATCTATGGGGGTCAAACCTATTCAAAGCAACACATTCCACTTCCTGACCTCCTTAGGCTAATAGCCATACATAATGCAAAATGCATTTAGTCCAACTCCAAAAGTCCCCAGAGTCTATCACAGTCTTACTAATGTTCAAAAGTCCAATGTTGGAGAAAGGTCTTGTACCACCCTTTCTGAGGCACTGTCTAATTGGATAATAAAAGGTGCCGATGTCTATTTAGCTGGGCAGAGAGAGAATAGGAAGGTGGGACATCCTGGGAGGAAGAAAGGAACCCTGGGAAAATACAGAGGAATCCCTTTCCCACCAGGACTTGGAAGCAGAAGGATGTCTCATTGTGAGCTCTTAAGGTATAGCAACCCACATGGCAGATTGAGAATAGTCTGATGGGGTAATGTTATGCATTCTAAATGTTAATTAATTGGTCCTGCTTACTGTCTGTTACTTACATTGTCTCTGATTGGTTGAATAAAATGCTGAGGCCTGAGATTGGGCAAAGACAAAGATAGATGGGACTAAGGTATGCAGGCTTCTGAGACAGAGAGCATCTTGGGAAGAAGCAGCCTCCAGGAGAAGCCAGAAGCAGGAAGAAGGAGGAACTTACCCCATGGGTAAAAAGATCATTCCATGTGGCCTGGAACATTGGCATAGCATGGAGAATAGCAGTCCAAAGGGATGTATGTATATTTGGGGTCATATTTGGGTAATAGAATTATGAGCTAGCTTAGATGGGCTAGGATTGCACAATTCAGGTCAAAGCTTGTTAAAATCCATCCAGTGTCTGTGTGCTCATTTATTTTTTATTTATTTTTTTTTTTGGTTTTTCGAGACAGGGTTTCTCTGTGTATCCTTGGCTGTCCTGGACTCACTTTGTAGACCAGGCTGGCCTCGAACTCACAGTGATCCGCCTGCCTCTGCCTCCCAAGTGCTGGGATTAAAGGCGTGCGCCACCACCGCCCGGCTTGTGTGCTCATTTATAATGGCGGGTTAAGGATTAACAGCCGCTGAACCAATTAAATATAATCTAAATACTGGTTAAATAACTGAATTAGCCTTTTTCTACATATGGTGACCATCTATGGCAATTAGAATCCATGCTTACAGCCTGAGAAGGCCCAGATGAAAAGTAGTTTTCTAGCCAAAGAGTGGGGAGCCGAAGCAAATACATTTCAAAGGAGTGGCTCCCTTAACAAAAGCTACTGCCTTGCAGTAAAGTTGGAGAACTAAGGCTCTCCTTATGTGCTAAATAACTGGCAGCCTTCTAAACAGAGCTTGAGAATGGAATTAACTGCTTAGATTAAAAATGGAGGAATTCATAATTTCTTAATGCATTTGAATTCCAATTGAATTTGTTTCTCTTAGCATGCAGATGATTTTTACACTGACAATTATGGTCTATGTATAATTTTTAAGAAAGATCTGACTAAGATAGGCTTAAGGGAGAGAGCTTACAGATGGAATGCCAAGTTGCTGGCAATGATAATGGGGGAAAGAGGAAGGCCCTTCCCAATAGATAAGAAATTGAAGCCGGGCATGGTGGCGCACACCTTTAATCCCAGCACTCGGGAGGCAGAGGCAGGTGGATCTCTGTGAGTTCAAGGCCAGCCTGGTCTACAAAGTGAGTCCAGGACAGCCAGGGTTACACAGAGAAACCCTGTCTCGAAAACCGCCCCCCCCCCAAAAAAAAGGAAATTGATGGCAGCTTGAGCTCACAGCTCCCTGACTACTAGATGCTTGTCAAGAGTATCTGGGAAAGGCCCTCCAAAGATATACAGCCGAAGCTAGATTCCAGGGAATAATGAACAAAGCTTTAATTACAACATGGGATGACACAGTTAGACCAAGGCTGTTGGAATGTTCTTGTTTCTTTGCTTGGTTTTTGTTTAGGTGTCTTTGATTTCCCCATATCAGCGGGAGGTAAAAAGGATATTTTTGTCATTTAGCAATGCTAAAATATGAGAGATTTTGAAGATGTAAAGAGAAAGGGGTCACAAGCCAGTCTCCTTAGATGTGGAGCCCCCACAGGAGAAATGGTTTCAAGAGACATTTTAGCTCCTAAGGGAGACATGTTAATTCCTGGGTTGGCATGGTGGTGCATGCCTTTAATCCCAGCACTTAGGAGACAAAGACAGGTGGATTCCTGACCTTCACCAAGGTCAGCCTGGTCTATGAAGTAAATCCAGGATACACAGAGAAATCCTGTCTGGAAAGAAAAGAGAGAGAGAGAAATATGTTACTTGTGAGATGTAAAGAGAAAGGGGTCATAAGCCAACAGTCTCCTTAGGTGTGGGGCACCCACTGGAAAACTAGTTTTAAGAGATATTTTGCCACTAAAAGAGATATGTTAATCTCTGGGGGTGATAGTGCATGCCTTTAATCCCAGCACTTGGGAGGCAGAGACAGGCTGATCTCTGTGAATTTAGGATACACAGAGAAATCCTGTCTCAAAAGAAAAAATGGATATGTTAACTGTGAGAAATTATATATTTTCAGAGCAAAGGGACCAAACACCAAAGAAGACAAGACAAGCCCAGATGGTCCAGCCTCACAGACTGTTCCAACCAGGATTTCAATAAAGCCCTGAACTTTACTACCCAAAGTCCAGCTTTGGACTACAAACTGCTCAAGACATTGAAATTGCTGAACACATAGACACTGGACAACAAATGTTACAATTAACTTGCTTAACCATTTTTCCATTTTATTTGGGCCCCCAAACAGGTTTTCTACATCCCAATTCAGCAGGAAGTAATGACGGCCCATTCCCAAAAAGTGGGGTGGGTGATTTTTTTTTTTTTTTGTCATTTAATATGTTATGTTGTTTAGGGGATTGGTTACAAGTTGTTATATGGTCTTGTTAAGCAAGGTATAGGAGATTAGATTCAAGGACTTTTTCTTTTTCTTTTCTCTATCCTTCTTTCTCTCTTATATAGGGGGAGAAGATTTGAAAAAAAGAGAGGGAATATGTATATATAATATAGAAATGATAAGATATCAGGGTAGATTATTGAATCTGCTCTGAAACTTAAAACTATTGTTATTCTCAAAATAAGGTTATCTTTTGACACATTGGTATAAAATTTTGTATATTGATACAAAAATAAGATTAATTTTTGATTCAATGGTATAGAATTTTATATTTTGACACATTTATGTATATTTCAACACTTTTATAAGGTATTGTGCCTATACAACTCATTTAAAAGTACAGGTTTACTTCTAATCCTTTTATGGGTTGCTATTACAATCTATTTAGGAGTCTGGGTAATACAGGTTGATGGTTGGCCAATCAAGCTCCTGGTCATGTCAAACACTAGACTTAATTTATCACAAAATAGACTTAATAGGTTAAATAGATAATAAGTGGTTAAAAATATAGTTTGCTTGTTAAAAGATAGATAGATAGATGATAGATAGATTATAAATAAAATAGATGTCTTCAAAACCCTCAGAGGCATACAGAAAATGTCATTTAAAGATGTTTTTATTATTTTAAGAATTGTTTGACTTAAGACACTCAGCTCCTGACAGCTCCCATTTGACTTGGAAGAAGACAATGAGCATCAAAAAGAAATCTCCCATCAGGAGATAATTCCTACTAGGCAAAAACTCCCTGCTCTTTCAACAGACTATATACAGTCCAAAGATGGACTAGAGTTTAAATGCAGGTAACTTGATGTCCTGATTCTGTAGAGACAGAATGAGAAAATCCTTCTTATTTCCTGCTGCACAATTTAGTCTGTGAGAAATGCTTGGCCAGAAGGCTGAAGATGATGCTCTAACAATATTGAGAAATATTTGGGTCTGTCTAGGTAGTAAACTGTCATTTTTCCATTCTGGAAGCTGTTCTCTTGTACTTCCTACTCAAATAATAACTTTAACCTTCGTATGTCTTTGATGGGGTTGAAGGCATAATAGTTACAAAATTTCAATTGAATTTGATTGTTTAGGATTTAAAAACATTTTCAAATCTAAACAAAATCTTTAGGTTCATAAATATAGGATATGATAGAAAATATTTAAGCGCAGAACTTTAGACACACCAAGATAGATAGATGATTTTTTTCTTCAAAATTGCCTGATACAAATAGGCTAAACATTATGTGTGTAACTTTTATATATGGTTTTCTTGATTTTTTCATATTTGTTCTTATTATTTTTACTACATGAGTTAACAAAATTTAGCCTTTTTATTAAACAAAAGGATAGGGTAATGTTATGCATTCTAAATGTTAATTAATTGGTCTTGCTTGCTGTCTGTTACTTACATTGTCTCTGATTGGTTGAATAAAAAGCTGAGGCCTGAGATTGGGCAAAGACAGAGATAGATGGGACTAAGGTATGCAGGCTTCTGAGACAGAGAGCATCTTGGGAAGAAGTAGCCTCCAGGAGAAGGCAGGAGCAGGAAGAAGGAAGAACACATGCCATGGGGTAGATAAAAGATCATTCCATGTGCCCTGGAACATTGGCATTGCATGGAGAATAGCAGTCCAAAGGGACCTTATGCATATATGGGGTCATATTTGGGTAATAGAATTATGAGCTAGCTTAGATGGGCTAGGATTGCACAATTCAGGTCAAGGATTGTTAAAATCCATCCAGTGTTTGTGTGTTCATTTATAATGGCGGGTTAAGGATTAATAGCTGCTGAACCAATTAAATACAATTTAAATACTAGCAAATAATTTAATTAGCCATTTTTTTCTATAGTTGGTCCAGTTAACTTAGATTAGCTAATTGAGAGTCAGCTAAGGCCTAGGCATTGAAACATGAAAAGGTGTTGGTATATTTAATTATTGGAAAAAGGGCTGCCCTTGGTCCCAGGCCTTATCACCAAGACAGGTCAGGCCACCAGGTAAGGTGAGCTAGGCCTCCCAGGCCTACAGGCCTGCCACTGGCAGCCCCACCAGCCTGATATAACAGTTTATAGTTATTAATAAATATATTTGTTAACTAAGTTTCGGTTTCAGTCAAAAGCTGAAAGTCTCATCTGAGATTCATGCACTCTCCTGAAATCCCCTGTAAAATAAAAAAGCATATCACATACTTCCAACATATCATGGCACAAGATATACATCACCATTACATTACTGTGAGGAGATATTGGACTGAAAACCAGCCGGGCAAACTCCAAACTCTGCATCTCTATGTCTAATGTCAAAATGCTCTTGGGATCTCCAACTCATTCCAGCTTTGTTGACTGCAACACCACTCCTTTCTCTTGGGCTGGTTTCACTCCTTGTTAGCAGCCTTCTTTGTCAGGCATCCCACAGTTCTGGCATCTCTAACCTCTTGGGGTCTCCAAGGCAATCCAGGCTTTGCTTTCAAAGCTTACTACACTTGATCAAAATGCTCTTCATAAGAGTGAACCACAGGACAGAGCATGTACTAGGCTGTTTTGAGATATTCTTTGTCAGTGCAATTAATCTAAATCTCTTCACTTTAGCCTCAGGGCAGACTCTTCAGACAAGGGCAAAAAGCAGCCACATTTGTCACCAAAATATCACAAGAATGATCTCTATGCAATACACTAAAATTCTCCTCTGAAACCTCCTGAGCCAGGCCCCCACAGGTCAAATCACTTTCAGTACCACTGTCTTCCACTTTCCTACTAGGATGACCCATTAAGACCCACTGTTGCTGGGTCTTTTTTGTTTGTTTGTTTTTTTTGTTTGTTTTTGTTTTTTGGTTTTTCGAGACAGGGTTTCTCTGTGTAACAGCCCTGGCTGTCCTGGACTTGCTTTGTAGACCAGGCTGGCCTCGAACTCACAGAGATCCGCCTGCCTCTGCCTCCCAAGTGCTGGGATTAAAGGCGTGCGCCACCACGCCCGGCTCCCTGTTGCTGGGTCTTAACAACAAAAATCTCAATTGTTTGACTTTCCCAATAAAGTCTCAGGAACCAGATCTCTGAGTTTGAGGCCAGCCTGGTCTATGGCGTGAGTCCAGGACAGCCAGGGCTACACAGAGAAACCCTGTCTCAACGCCCCCCCCAAAAAAAAAAACAAAACAAAAGACTAGGAGCCAGATGCTGGGGGTAAAACCCTGCTAGCTTAGAGAAACAGAGAAAGCACCAAGCTGACCCTCCTACCCCACCAATGTCCCAGAAGGAAAAAGCCTGCTAGTTCACCCAGCTGACTTTCCTACTCAGCTGACATCTCAGAAAGAAAAAGCCTCTTCTCCTCATTTTCTTAAATATCCTTCAGCTCAATGTCCCTTCTTTCTGTTTGTGTTTACTCCCTGTGAGCTGGTTGCTTGCTCGGCCTATTGACCTAAGATTGACTTTATTTAGCTCTTGGATTAAAGGTGTGTGCTAGGGCTGAGCCGCACCACAAGTACTTATTTACAGTGAACAACAAACTCTAGGATCAAAGGCTGAGCCAAAACACAATTAGAAACAGATTTTGCCAGTTCATAATCTTGGGGTTCACAATATTAAATATCCTGCAACACCCCACTGAAAGCATTCCACTGCTTTCCAAATTCAAAGTCCCAAAATCCACATTTCTTCAAATAAAAACATGGCCAGGCCTATCACAGCAATAGCCCAGTCTTTGGCACCAACTTCTGTCTTAGTTAGGGTTTTATTGCTGTGAAGAGACACCATGACCAAGGCAACTCTTATAAAGGTAAACAGTTCCACTAATTGGGACCCAAACATTAAAATATTTAAACCTATGGGTGCTGTTCTCACAGAAATTACCATGCCATCCCATGTGCTGGGGTCCAGAACTGAATAAAAAGGAAAACATGAGGCTGGGGAAATGGCTCAGTGTGTATGAGCATTTACCACACAAGCATGAGGACCTGAGATTGACTCACCAGCAGCATGGAAAACACCAACTGTCACCACAGGTCCCTGTAACCTTAGTGCTATGAGGCCATGGGTGGACACAGGAAGATGACTGGAGTTGGTTGGCTGCCAGCTTAGCTCCAAAATCAGGAAAAGACCCTGTCTTGAAATAATAAGCTGGAAAGTGATAGAATGATATGGCAACTGACAGACTCCTCTGGCCATTGTGTGCATATGTGCACACTTCTGCATTACAACACACACACACACACACACACACACACACACACACACACACACACACACACACACACACAAGAGAAAAGGCAGAAAGCCAGCAAAGCGTGAACATCATCACCCTCAGCCTCCAGACCAGGATACAATGTAGGGACTCCACCTGCTCCTGAAGCCGAGCCTTCCCTGCCGTGATGAGCTGTCACATTCCCAGTCAACAGATGCACCTCCTTCCTTAAGTTGATGAAGGAGAAAGTAACTGCTACATTGTTGTCATTTTAAAAAACTTATTCTTGTTCTTTTGTTTGTTTCATTTTTGTTTGGTTGGTTTGGTTTTTCCAGACAGGGTTTCTGTGTTTTAACAGCCCTGGCTGGATTCACTTTGTAGGTCAGGCCGGCCTCGAACTCACAGAGATTCACCTGCCTCTGCCTTCTGAGTGCTGAGATTAAAAGCGTGCACCACCACGCCTGTCAAAATCTTGTTCTTATCTCCTTCACAGCCTGTCTGCCAAGCAGGTTGGCTGGCAGAATAACAAGTGGAAGGGACAGCCCCCAGTTCCTGCCCAGGTCAGCCAGAAACCTTCTCTGGCTCTGGCCACTCTATCCCATTGCTCACTCTCTTAAAGCATTTTTTTGAAAAGTCTGGGGATATAACTCAATGTCTTTCACATGCTGACAAACATGTTATCACTGAGCTGCACTCCCAGGCCCCATAATTGACATAAAAAATATGACTAGCTCATCTGGTAGAGTGCTTGCATAAGAAACACACAGGGCCCTGAGTTCAATCTCCAATACTGCAGAAATAGAATACATGCATACATAAATATCAAAAGTACTAGCTGGGCATAGTGGCCCACACCTTTAGTCCCAGCGCTCAGGAGGCAGAGGCAGGCAGATCTCTGTGAGTTCAAGAATGCCCTGGTCTACAAAGCAAATCCAGGACAGCCAGGGCTATTAGACAGAGAAACCCTGTCTCAAAAAACCAAAAACCAAAAACCAAAACCAAACCAAACCAACCAACCAAACAAAAAACCCTTGAGTCCTAATCCTGAAATCCATGGAATCTCTTTCCCTTTGGTGAGGTCAGACCTGTCCATCTGCCTGTGGATCCTGAAGCTCACCTGTAAACAGGGACTCATCCTCTACCCCACCCACCTGGACTGACTGTCTACACAGCATTTTTACCACCCACCCGATCTCACTTGGTTACCCACAAACCTGGGATGGAGGCAAAGCAAAGATTATTATCCCCACCTAACAGGGAGGGAAATTGGGGTTCACTGGGGTGAGGTGTCTGGCCTGCAGTCACACAGCTCTGGTCACGCTGGTCCTTCCTTCATGACACAACAAGCTGACTCAGGCAGTGGGTTTATGAAGCTCATAGATGGCTGTTGGGGGCCAAGGGCTGAGGTGTATAAGCTATCATTAAGGAATGGGAGAGATCAGAGTCAGACCAACTGCGGTGGGTGACCTAAAGGCAGCCCTTTAAGACAGCAGTACCACCATTTCTGGGATTGTAAATATTTTGGGCCGGGTTTTGCTATGTAGCTCAGGCTGACCCCAGAATGAAGATCCTTCTAGGTTTATTTATTTATTTATCTATCTATTTATTTATTTATTTATTTATTTTTGGTTTTTCGAGACAGGGTTTCTCTGTGTAACAGCCCTGGCTGTCCTGGACTTGCTTTGTAGACCAGGCTGGCCTCGAACTCAGAGATCTGCCTGCCTCTGCCTCCCGAGTGCTGGGATTAAAGGCGTGCACCACCACACCCGGCCCGATCCTTCTAGGTTTTAAGTGAGAACTCTGGGTGATGTTTGAACGCTGAAGAAGCTAGTTTCAGGATCCCAACCCCAAGTCCTTGATTTAGTAGAAGTGCCTGGGACCCTGACTCCAGAGGGAACAGAACAGGAGCTGTCAGTGAAAGGCAAAATGTTGGCCTTTTAGCCGCAGACATACTGAGAGATGTGAAGTTGGTCCATGTGTCTTCAGGCCTTGGATCTCAATCATATTCTGAAGTGTGATTCTGTGGGCTTTGAGGAAGCAGAAGTCAATCTCTTTCCTTGATACTTGACCCCAGAGGCCCAAATGACAAGTTAGGTACAAAGCTCTCAATCCATCTCATGTTAAAAATTGCTAGTATCAATTGAGGGTGAGGCACAGATACATTTATTTTTTAAAAAAATCATTTTATATGTGTGGGTGTTTTGCCCACAGGTGTGTCTGTGTACCACATGCAGACAGTCCCTGTGGGGTCAGGAGGGTGTCAGATCCCCAGAATTGGAGTTAATGTGGGGGCTAGTTACAGACTGGGTGCTGGAAATCCAACCCAGTAGACACAAGATCAGCAGGTGCTCTTAACTGCTTCATACATTTATTTTTTTAAATTACGTTTATTTTTATGTGCATATCTGGATTTATGGTTGTGGAGGCATGTGTGCCATTACACCTGGGTAGAAGTCAGAGGACTACTTCTGGGAGTTGGCTCTCTCCTTCCACCATGTGGGTCTAGACAATAGAATTCAGGTCAGCAGTTGGCAGTAAGTGCCTTTACCTGATGAGCCATCTCACTGGCCCTATTTTTTGGGAGACAGGAGAGTGTAGCTTTAGTTGTCCTGGAACTATGCAGTCCCAGGCTGGCCTCCAACTCTCAGAGATCCACCTGCCTCTGCCTCCAAAGGGCTGAGATTTAAGGTATGCCACCATGCCAGGGCCCTATTTATTTTTGAGACCGGTTTACAATGCAGCTGAGGCTGGCCTGGTACTATGTAGCCAAGGCTATCCTCAAACTGGGGCAGTTCTTCCTGCCTCAGCATTCCCTCATGGCATTCTGCTCAGCTTTTTTTGTCTTTTTTAATTTTTGAAACAGGTGTCTTGTAGCCCAGGCAGGCAAACACCTCTCAGCTAAACTGAAGGCTCTATCTCCATTTTCAAGATATTGAAACCCATAGTTCAAGGTTACAAAAGATCACGTGGCTGGGGAGTGAGGGGTTGGTTTTGAGCCTGGGTTAATAGAAGTCCAAAACCCTGTTCCAGATGACTAAGAGCACGTTCATTCCCTCAGGAGGGAGCAGCAGACCCATTCCTACAAGCTATGCATAGGCCAGAGTGATGTAACCTCTTTTGGAGCTGATTCATCAGCCTGGAGTTAGGCGGCCTCTGGAGGAGGGGTCTACACCATGGGGTCCTGAAGAAACCAGCAGACCAGGCAATGAGACAAGGGAGGTTCCTAAGCCAGGTGTGGCCAGAACACACCACCAGACAGCTTCTAGGTCCTTCCAGCAAGAGCCCAGCCCACTGCCATTCTGAAAGTTGAAGTGAGAAGGGTGTGCACCCGTGAGATTTCCCAGTTTCAACAGTTAGAGAGGGGAAACACCAAGGAAGGAAGGACCAGCTTGGTTGTGGGGTCTTCAGCCTGTCACTACATAGCTCTCTGGACTGGTAGTTGTGGAGGTGTTTGGGTCCCCTAGGTAGGCCACTGGGAGAGGGGGCGGACGATCGGGGCGTTGTAGCGTGGTGGGGCATGGAAGGAAGCTGGTGTCCATCTGGAGACTTGGGATCTGCTTGGACACTTTCAGACCAAGGGTGGGTTGTGGTTCAGAAAAGTCAGCGAGGGGGCTAGTTCCAAGGGGTAAGCTTGAGAGTGGCTAGCAGCAATCCAGAGTGTTCCGCCTCTGGGGTAGGAGGGCCTGGGGAGCCTACCGGGTGGCGACGGGGAGGGGCTAGCCAGCTAGGGGTTGTCCAGGCTTCCAGGAGGGGCTCCCGGTGGGATGGGACGAATCTGTCCGGAGGAGAGGGGCTATGTGGGGCGTTTGCCCTTCCGGGGAAGGGGCTCGACGTCGGGGCGGGGCCGCAGGGCGGGGCCCCCTCCTTCTCCGGCTCCCCGACGGCGCGGGCGGGCGGGCGGGGGTGGGGACGCAGGCGGTGGGCGCAGACGGCCGGCCCACAATGAGGACAGCGGGCCGCGGTGAGTAAGCAGCGGGCGGCCCGAGGCTGCGCGGGCAGGTCGGGGCAGGCTGGCCGGGCGGGGCCGGGAGCCCAGTCCGCAGCCTTAGCCGCGCCTCGCCGGAGCCGAGCGAGGACACGGAGGCCCCGCCCCGGCCGCCGGTGGCGCCCCGAGCTGGGAGCCGCGCCGCAGACACAGCCGGAAGCCGGCCCCGCCGGAGCCGGAGCGCCAGCCTAGTGCTGCCTGAACCCGGGCCGGAGCCGCCCGAGCCCAGCCGGCCATGGCCGGGCCGCGGGGCGCGCTCCTGGCCTGGTGCCGCCGCCAATGCGAGGGATACCGCGGCGTGGACGTCCGCGACCTGAGCAGCTCCTTCCGGGACGGCCTGGCTTTCTGCGCCATCCTGCACCGGCACCGGCCAGACCTGCTGTGAGTGCCCGGGGCGCGCGAGCGCGCGGGGCTGGGGACCGCCGCCCCCCTCAGTGACGCGGTGGCACGCGCCGCCCTGAGAGGTCCCGGACCTCACCCCCGCCCGGTTCTGGACCGGGAGCAGGGCGACCGAGACCCCAGACCGTGCACCCCCTCCCCCACCTTGGGCCATTGGTGTCAGGCCCTGACCTCTAGGAGGGAACCCTGACCCCTCCTCAGGGACGTTCCTGTTGTAGGCTTCAGCTGACGTACTGAGCCTCCCTCCTCCCTCCTTTGGCGGCGCCTCAGCATGGCACCCCTAGACTTGACGGTAGGGAGATCAGACCATGCCACTCCCCCATAAGACTTCCTCCAAGTTGCGAGCTGATGTGAGCAGACCCCGGGTACTCTGGCTTTAAAAAAAATTTTTTTTTGCAGTAGGAATTTACATATGCAAGGGCAACCTACCGGAAAGGGTCTCGGAAAGAATGCCGCCCCAGGTCACTTCCTACCTGAGAGACCACTGCCGGGCGCCCGCTCTATTCACTTCTCCGTACTTCCCTCCCCCAGAAGCTAACCCCATTTCCTTCTATGTATAAGCTTCTGTCATCCGACTCTCCAAGTCCCATATTTTGTGGGACTCCCGTGGGACTGTAGGTCAGTTTTAATTCTCTCTTCTGTTTTGCTATTTACATTTAAAGCGCAAAGAGCCTTGAGTGGAGGGAAGCCATCTCTCTGTAAGGCATTTTGGGCCGTTACTCTGTAGGGCATTAACCCCATTTCTGGCACAGGACTCGTAGACTAATGGCTGTCAGGTGACGGGGGTGCACTACTTCCCAAAACTACCTGGGCTAGGAATCTGACTAAGTAAGTGTATGCCCCGTGGCCCTGTTGTTCACAGTGGGGCGCAGAGATGGGACAGAAAATAAAAGCCAGGGAGGGGGAAGACTAGTACAGTTGACAGCCACCAATATGTAACTTCCAGCTGAAAAGAGGGTCCCTCCTACCTGATCTGCTCTGAAGGGTCTCCTGGGAAAATGTATTCAGACCCTCAAAACAACTGACCCAAACACTGGCCCTTCTTTCTTTCATTCGATCATTCATTTGTTTATTCTTAAAACAGAGTAGGAGTTCGTCTGGCATCTGCCATCCGTCCTTTTGCTCCAGGTTGCAGTAGCAAATTTCAAAGAAGAGTCCTGGTCCTGTCTAGTTTACAGCCACCTGGGAGGGCTCCTCCAGTTCTCAGAACCTGCAGTCTTAGTCTCTCTCTCTCTCTCTCTCTCTCTCTCTCTCTCTCTCTCTCTCAGACCTGTTTCTATAGGACAGCATATGGAAGGGCCCTGAAAGGATTGCCCAACTCTCACTTGGTTTACTGTGTGTCCAGTGGTACAGTATCTGAGGGACCTCTGGGGATAGGGTTTTGGGGGTGTAGATGCCGAAGGGAGCCAGGTTTCCCAGCCATAGGACTCAGTGCTAGATGGAGGGGCAGGAGTGGGGCTTGGCCTTGCCATGGTGGAGGAGGGTGCTGGGCTGGCCCCACTTTGGAGCTGAAGCTCTGGGGGTCTTGTGTCTTTGCTGGGGTGGGAGGTGGGGGGTGAGCCTCAAGGGAGGAGACTCAGTGTCAGGCTGCTAAGTGCTGAACCCTGGACTCTTAAGTGTTGGCTGTCTGGTGCTAATGTTTAAGCCCTGGGGAAAATCATTGGTTCTCTGGGCATCTGGAAGGTGGGGTTGATAAGACCTACCTCACAGCCCTGTTGTGAGGATTTTAAATGAGATAATAAGCATGCAGTTAACTCCAACCACTAGAAGAGGTGCTGCTAGCCAGTGAGGGGTGGGAATGACTGTTTAACCCCGTCATGTAGTCAGTGTCACTGCCCCCACACACTGGAGTTAGCAGTGGAGATGACAGCCAACAAGGCAAAATCTACATACTAGCCTGGTGGTGGCGTATGCCTTTAATCCCAGCACTTGGGAGGCAGAGGAAGGTGGATCTCTGTGAGTTCAAGGCTAGCCTGGTCTACAAAGCGAGTTCAAGGACAACCAAGGCTGCACAGAGAGACCCTGTCTTGAAAAACCAAAATTTAAAACAACAGCAAAAAATCCTACATACAGTGTCACACATGTGGGGGCTAAGGTGACTAAACAATGGTGCCTAATTGGAGGCTTCCAGGTGAAAAGGCAAAGGTCAAGAGAAGGCCCTAAGGCCACACCTGAGGACTTTTGAGGCCTGCGGGTTCACCCAGGTGTTCAAGAGGCAGGTGTGAAGCATGTTCCCTCCCAAGTAAGATGTCTAGACTAAATCCAGTTGTCCATTTGTGTAGGGAGGCTGAGTTACAATACACCCTCAGTACTAAGGGCAGATCTGTTCAAGGGTAGAGGTCTAGTGAGGGTAGAAGCCTTTTGACAGAGTGGGTCAAGCCTCTCAGGGCTTCATGGATATGCACGCTTGTGCGTGTGTGGTCACCTTTGTTGGTAAGAACCTGCACCGTGCCCTTTTCTCTCCTCCAGGATTTTCTAAATTCCCCTGAGACCAGGGCCCATGTGGCATTCATTTCTGTGCTTTCATTTCCTCTTGAATCAAATGGAACTTGCTTGGCCTTCAAAAATTCTCAGAAAAGGAATATCTGTATTATCCAAACCCAGATGTTATTCAGGGATAGAGATGGAGTGGAAGAAATTGAGAAAAAAACCTAGTATTGTGTGTGTGTATGTGTTTATGTATGTGTGTATATTTGTGTATGTGTGTATATTTGTGTGTGTGTTTATATATGTGTGTATATTTGTGTGTGTGTTTATGTATGTGTGTATATTTGTGTGTGT
>CAJQZJ010000418.1:6802626-6839476 GCA_907164525.1 Lophiomys imhausi | reverse complement strand
TGTGTGTGTGTTTATGTATGTGTGTATATTTGTGTGTGTGTTTATGTGTGTGTGGGCTAGAGGTCAGTCTCAGATGATAGTCTAGTCTACCCTTTTTTTTTTTTATTGAGGCCAGGGGCTGGCTAATTAGGCTGTGTGGATTATCCACAGAGCCTCAGGGATTCACCTGTCTCTCTCCCCAGTGCTGGGATTACTAGCATGTACCATTAAGCCTGGGGCTTGAACTCGGATCCTCATGCTTGGGTGCCGAGCGCTTCACAAGTGAGCCACTTTCACAGTCATAGTTTTCCCAGTTTCCCAGTTTTCACCATGTATTCTTTCAGCAAACATGTACCAGAATACTTCGTAAACACCAGGAAGTAATTCGGACAAACTATGACCCCACTTTCTTTTTTTTTTTTTTTTTTTGGTTTTTTGAGACAAGGTTTCTCTGTGTAACCCTGGCTGTCCTGGACTCAATTTGTAGACCAGGCTGGCCTCGAACTCGCAAAGATCCGCCTGCCTCTGCCTCCCAAGTGCTGGGATTAAAGGCGTGCGCCACCACTGCTCGGCTATGACCCCACTTTCTAGGGACACTGCTGAGGAAACTAAATAGAACTGTTCAAATTGTCTTTTTTTTTTGGCGGGGGGAGGGGTTGGGGGTGCTTTCAGACAGGGCTTCTCTATATGACAGAGCCCTGGCTGTCCTGGACCTGCTTTGTAGACCAGGCTGGCCTCGAACTCACAGAGATCCACTTGCCTCTGCCTCCCAAGTGCTGGGATTAAAGATGTGCGCCACCACGCCCGATTTAGACAAGTTGTCTTAATGTCATTGGTTTTGGAATCCTCTCCCTCCCCCACCACCCATGTTGGGCATTAGTTAGTTTAGTTTTACATACCAGGAAACTGAGGTACAGGGAGGCCAAATACCTGGCAGAAAATCATTGTTAGGCAGTGGCAAAGCCTCTACAGTTTGCTGTATCCAGAAAGCCTTTGACATTCTCAGACCCTGCTGGCTCTCCCTCCAGCCTGGTAGTGCAGCTGAGGCTCCCCTGGGTTTTCAGGGCAGAGGAAGCTGGTAGGGTTCCTGACCTGCCCACACCCAGTCACACAGCCTATGGTTAAGAGCTGACCAGAGGTGCCCAAACCCGCTCGTCCTACAGCCCACTAGTTTCCACAGATGGATGAAGCCAACAGGTTCCCATGCTTCCCACACCAGTCTGTGGAGAGAGCCTGCCATCACTCGCTAGCCCCACTTCAGAAGCCCCTTTCCAGGGGAGTTGGAAGACACTTCCTACTTCCCTAGAGGGAAGCTGTCCCCAGGAGGGGCTGATGGGACACATTTGTTTAGTACTAGCAGCTCTGGATTAAGTTCATTTCTACTCTGGTTCTAACTTGTTCTGTTTTGGGCCCCATTAAAAAATGCATGTGGGAGGCTAGAGTGATGGCTCAGTGGTTAAGAGCACTGGCTGTTCTTTCAGAGGACCCGGGTTCAAATCCCACACCCACATGGTGACTCACATTTATTACTCTAGTCCCAAGGAGTCCCATGCCCTCTTCTGGCCTCCTTGGGCACCAGGCATGCACAGGGGCACAGATACACATGCTGGGAAAACACATACACTTTAAATAAATGAGCAAGAAAATACATATGCACACACACAAATAATTCAAATTTCGTGAAACAAAAACAAAAAAGGGAAAGATCCCTGGTGGAGTTGGATGGGGTTTTGGATTCCATGCTTGGTGTGACTTGTATGTTTGTGACATTTCATGGAAGTTCCAAAAGTGTAGATTCCCAGGGCTGTCTGGCTCCACTCTTGAATCTCAGCACCTTCTTCTGTAAAGTGGGGTGAGTGCTTGTCTGATTAGTTGCTAGGAAGTCCAGGCTCCCCTGCATGGGAATGCCCATATCGCAAGTCTTCATGCCTGGTTGGTCCTTTTTGCCACTTGCTGAGGAGAAGGCCTCCTAAGAGTTGGGAATCCAGGCAAGAAAGCCATCCATGACTTAGAAGGTTGGCTTGAGCTCACCCCTTCTCAGTCATTTCTCAGGTGCTGCTTGGGTGCCTCTAGGCTCACTGTATTTCAGTTGACAGCCACAGATCTATGAGGGCTTGCAGCCTCAGTTTCCTTTTTAGGAACCTATAGGCTCCCCACACCCATCCTTGCGGAGCTGAGGCTCCTCTTCCCCCTCCTTCCTGACTCTCTCTTCCTCTTGACCAGTCCTCCTGTCTCTTGCAGTGACTTCCAATCTCTCTCCAAGGAAAATGTCTTCGAGAATAACCGTTTGGTGAGTTCTCAGACAGATAAGAGCACAAAGGGTTGTGGGGGGAGAGGATGGGGGTTACCCGGGACCACTGCATTTGGTGAGGGGTCTGGTATGGATCCTAGAGGGGACCCTGGTTCTCTTCCCATGGATGCCCTTCCCCGAAGTGGCGGAGCAGCTCCTTCAGGCTATCATGTGGGGATGGCGTACCCTCATCACCTTGTTCCGTTATAATGAGCCAGGCCCATTCCGAGAAGTATTCTCTAACACTGCCATCTCGCTCTTCTCTTGTCCCTGTGGCTATTCCTGTTCTCACCTTTGCACCTGCCACCACCCTAGGCCTTTGAAGTGGCTGAAAGGGAGCTGGGGATCCCTGCTCTCCTGGACCCCAATGACATGGTCTCCATGAGTGTCCCTGACTGTCTCAGCATCATGACCTATGTGTCCCAGTACTACAACCACTTCGTCAGTTCTGGCCAAGGTGAGAGGGGGCCCACCCTTCAGGGAGGCTGCCCTGGGCTGTTTACTTCTTTTCTGAGCAGTGAAGAAATACCCAGGAAACAACCTGCCATTCAGTCACGGTATGTGGAGTCTCTCGTTTATTGCATTAAAACAGCACTGGCTTAGGTGAGGTGCTCACACCTGTAATCTCCACACTTGGGAAGCTGAGGAAGAATGGTTTCCTCAAGTTTGGGGCCGGCCAGGGCCACAGAATCAGACCCTGTCTGCTTTGCCTTGGGAGGGGAGATAGGCAGTAAGCCCAGGTGAGCCCGTCTGTGATACCTTCTCCCCACACCCATTGGACTTCCTGTCCTGACACTCCCCAGGGCGTTTTCTTCCTGCAGCGCTGGTCTCTTCTTCCGGGCTGTCACGCAGCATCTGTGCACAGCCTGCCTCCTCAGCTTGAGAGACCCCAGTGAAAAGTGTGTGCTGAAGGGGCAGGCATCCTCTCTGTCCCAGTCAGGTTGCTGAGTGTCCCAGGACAGCTTGGGGCTCCTCTTTTGAATAAGGGAAGTGAGTCCAAAGAGGGGAAGTGAGCAGCTTGAGCATGCATCCCCAAAGCTGAGGATCCAGGAGTCCTGAGTCCTACACTGGGCAGTTGCTGCCACTGGGCCCGGAATAGCCCCACATGGGTCATGTTTCCTGTATCAGCTCTGTATGGGAAGAATCCAGTCTGTCTCTTTAAATGGGGTTGGGTGGGTCTGGAGAGATGGTTCAGTGGTTAAGAGCACTGTCTGCTCTTTGAGAGGACCCAGCACCCACATGCACATGGAGGCTCACAACTGTCTATAATTCTAGTCCCAGGGGATCAGATGCCCTGTCTTGACCTCTGCAGGCATCAGGCATGAACAGACACAGATATATACATAATAAGATAATAAAAATATTTTAAAAAGAATGCTAGGGATGGTGGCACATCCCTTGCATACCAGCTCATAGGAGGCAGAGGCAGGCTGATCTCTGAGTTCAAGGCTAGCCAGGGCTACATTGTGAGAGCTTGTCTCAAAAAAACGAAGGAAAAAAACTGAAATGTTCTCTGGCTGGGCATGTAGCTTAACTGGCGGAGTGCTTGCTGACGTGCACAGAGCTCTGGCTAGGTTCAGTCCCCAGAACCACATAAACTAGCGGCACACACCTGTAATCTCAGCATTTGGAGAGGGAGGCAGGAAGACCAGAAGTCCAAAGTCCTTGTCAGCTGCACAGCCTGGGAGACATGAGATCTTGTCTTAAATAAAATACAATTGGGTTTTTTTTTTTAAAGATTTATTCATTTATTTTACATATTTGATTGCTTTTATCTTCATACACCTGACATCTCAGTATAGATGGTTGTGAGCCACCATGTGGTTGCTGGGAATCGAACTCAGGACCTCTGCAAGAGCAGACAGTGCTCTTAACCACTGAGCCATCTCTCCAGCCCCTACAATTGGGTTTTTGAGATGGCGCTTGCTACCAAGGCTGATGGCTGAGTTCAATCTCTAGAATCCACACAGTGGAAGAAAAGGACTGACTCCTGAATTTGCCTTCTGACCTCCACTTGTGGGCCATGGCACTTTCCAGTCCCCCTCTCCAAAGTAAATAAATATAAAAATGTTAGTTAAAAATAAAAATTAGGGGCCAAAGAGTTGTCTCAGCTGTTAATAGAGACTGGGTTCAGTTCCCAGTATTTATGCCTGGCAGCCCACAGCTGCCTGGAACTCTAGCTCCAGAGGATGTGACCATCCACAGGCACTGCATTCATGTGCGCAGACCAACTTGTAGACGCACACATATGCACATAGCCAAAACGTGAAAGAAAACCTCAGAACTTTAAATTAGGTAAACAGAGTGTATGGAGGATGCTTGTAGCTGACCTGAGGGTGCCCTAGCTCTGGTGTGCACATGCCAGGGATGGCTGCATTGGAAGACCCCACAGTCACTGATGGGAAGGGGTCTAGCTGTGGTGGGGATAAGAACATGGGCTCAGAGTTTTCCCATTACTTTTTCAGTCTGTGAGGAACGTGGACCCCTTACTTAACCTCCCACCTCTGTTTCCTCTTTGCGGTGGGGTTGTGCACAGAACCCACCTCATGATGGTGCAGTGAGGGGTGGTGGAAGGGGGTTGTGCCTAGCATGTTTACCCTTGCTGGTTTAGGACTCAGGATACTTGTTATTCACATGTGTCCAGCTTGGGTGGCAGGCACAGTTTCGTGACTTGTGAAGTATGGGAAATGACTAACGTCTACAGTGTAGTGCATATTGGTTTATAAAAGATGAACTTCAGGGGCTGGAGAGATGGCTCAGTGGTTAAGAGCACTGGCTGCTCTTCCAGAGGACCTGGGTTCAATTCCCAGCACCCACATGGGAGCTCATAACTGTCTGTAACTCCAGTTCCAGATGATTGGACACCCTCACACAAACATACATGTAGGCCAAACACCAAATATACATAAAAATAAACAAATTATTAAAAAAAAAACAAGAGAGAGACGAACTTCAATCTAAGGGTATTTTCTAGTTCTGATGGTTTTATTGGGTGGAAGCCCATTGTAATAAAAAAGCACTTGTGTTTGTAGCGTCGATTGCGTGTAGCTTGCATAATAGTCAGGATCCATGAATAGGCTGTGGCCCCATCACAGTTCTCTCCGTTTTCCAGGCTGCCACTGCTCTTCTCGGCTCTTCTCCCTCTCCCTCCCCTCACTCTTTTCAGATGCTTTCTTCATGTAACTCAGGCTAGCCTTCTGAGCCACAGTTACAGACGTGTGTCGTCAAACTGGCTCACTTTATTTCCCAGTTGTTTTTGTGACCTAAATCATGTATCTCTCTTACGCCCTTCCTGGAAGGTCCTTCCTAGACCTGCCTGCACAGTGGGGGTGATCCGTGGGGTCTCATTGATAAAGGTAAAGTTTGTATCTTTTATGTCAGTCAACCCCTAGACGTAAGCCATTTATATCCCATCTGCCACTGCCATGATGTGTTCCAACCCTGGAGGCTGTTCCCTCTCCCACATGGCCCTGCATTGGACTTTCTGGGCAAGTGGAAAGTGTGTGTATGTGTGAATGGCCAGTTCTTTCCTGTCTGACCTTTCATCTGCACCGTAGCTGTTGTCATGTGCTCCAGTACCCCTTTTCTACTGGGGAACACACAGAATAAGAATAGACTGTGTATGCACAGCCCATGGCCCTACACATGCTAAGCAGGAACCCTAGTACTGAGCCCTTGTCTCAGCTGCCTTATCTTCTTACACTTCCTTCTTCCCCTGCAGACTCTGCTCTGTTTGCAGAGCTGTGTGGCCCCAGCACTTGGTGCTCTCTCCTGCCTTTAGCAAGTACTTTTTAGATCCCTTGCTGTGTGCCAGGCACTGTGTTGGCTGCTGGGAAGAGAGAAAGTTTCAGAGACTGTGTTGTATCTTGCTGGAGGAAGGGAAAGAAAGCATTAAACAGTACATTTTTCAGGAGCTGAGCGAAGGGCAGAGTACACCAAGGAGACGGGGAGTGGCCGTTCCAGATGCATGGTTTGGGAGGGCCTTTGTGGTGAGCAGGAGACAGCCCAGGCAGCTATAAAGAGACTGTGATTTCAGGAGGCCTGTGGCAGGCCAGAACAGCATGGGGTCCTGTGCTGCTGGGGAGCTGGGAGAAAGGATAGGAGCTGTCCAATGGAACCTTGACTGGGACTTACCAAACTTGTCACCATGACTCACAATAAGACATACATTCCAGCCAGGAGTGGTGGCCCAAGCCTTTAATCCCAGCACTAAGGAGGCAGAGGCAGGTGGATCTCAGAGAGTTTGAGGTCAGCCTGGTTTACAGAGTGAGTTTAGGACAGCCAGAGCAACATAGTGAGACCCTGTCTCAATAAAAACTAAACAAACAAACAAACAAAAAAACCAGATGCATCCTCCGTCACACTCCCAATGACACAAGCTTTAGGAATCAGTCCTTCCCCATCCAACATGATGGCCTTTGCACTGAACCGATGTTTCTCTTTTATTCCATTGTCCAAAGCAGCTGAATGCCATCTGCTTCTTCCTTGCAGGGTGCCTTAAAGGCACCTGGGACTAGAGGTTTGCTGAATGTGTTATTGTAGAGCTCTACAAGGAGCTTGTATTCAATTAAATTGTATTATCATTATTTTTATAAATATTTGTTTTGTATATATATGTGTGCCTGAGTGTATCTCTGTTCATCGTGTGTGTTCAGTAGCCTGCAGGAAACCAGAAGGGCATTGGATCCCCTGGACCTAGAGTTACAAGTACTTGTAAGCTGCCATGTGGGTGGAGAAAACTCAAGCCAGGTCTTCTGTAACAGCCATCTTAAGCACTGAGTCATCTCTCTAGTTCATTATTATTGTTGTTATTGCTATTATTGTTTTTTTTTAACAAAGGGTTTCTCTGTGTAGCTGTGTCTGTCCTGGAACTCACTCCATAGACCAGGCTGGCCTCGAACTCACAGAGATCCACCTGCCTCTGCCTTCTGAGTGCTGGGATTAAAGGCTTTTGCCACCAGGCCTGGCTAACTGATTAACTAATTAGTTAATTAACCAATCAGTTAATTAATCAATTGGCTTTTGAGACAGGGTCTTGCTTTGTAGCCCATACTGCGAATTCACAGTCCTCTGGTGTCAGTGTCCCAGGGGCTGGGATTACAGGTGTGCACTACACACACATGTGTATACATTGTTTACTTGTTTATTTTCGATGCTGGGGATTGAACTCAGAGCTTCCATCATGCCAGTCAAGAACTCAGTGGATAAGCTGTATCTGTGCTTGCCTTTTTTTTTGTTTTGTTTTTTGTTTTTTGGGTCTTCTGAGACAGAGTTTCTCTGTGTAGCCCTGACTGTCCTTGAACTCACTTTGGAGACCAGGCTGGCTGTGAACTGAGAGATCTTCCTGCGTCTGCCTCCCAAGTGCTGGGATTAAAGGCATGCACCACCTCTCCAGTGATACTTGACTCTCAAAATTACCATATGGGCTGTTTTGTGATACACAGTTCTCAAGAAGTTAGAGGTTGGGTTTGTTTTACTCCTTGGGTGCAGAGGAGGTTCTCAACTAGCTGATGGAGGAGGGAGGTGGTTTGAGGGAAGCCCTGGTACACATGTGGGGTTTCCTCTGACTCCAGTCACATCTCCTCTCTTGGAGACAGGCAGGTGACCACTGGGAGTAGATCACCTTGCTGAGCCTTTGGGTCAGGCTTCATCTTTCTGCCTCAGTGGGAAGGAAGCTGGGACCTGGCCTGCTGCACCCATGTTTGTGGCAGCCCTGTATAGTGTGAGTCACTGGCTCAATTTTAGGGACACTCAGCAAGGCTGAGTGCGTGGCTTGCCCTGGCACATGGCTCAGAGAGTATAAGTGTTCCCTGCTCTGTTTGCATGGAGTCCCACTGCAGCCCTGTGCTCTGCCCAGAGGTGTGGCTGTAGAGCTCTGGGTGGGTTGGCACCTCCCTGGGCTCTGGTTCTGTGCCTGCCTAAGGGTCTTTACTGTCTTGCAGCTGTTGTCTCACCACCCACACCAGGGAAGGACCCAGCACCCCCCTCCCCCACATCCACATCACCTGCTGTGGGGCCAGGAGAGGAGGCTCAGGTAGGCAGGTGAAGGGGCATAGCGTCTTATACAGGGACTGTTGTGGGAGAAAGTTGGTCCTGACCATATTCAGAGGGTGTTCTCTGTTCTTGTCCTGTTGGGTTCCCAGGGCCAGGGTACCGCCCCACCAGCCCCATTTTGTAGCGGGGAGCCCGAATGTTTTCTCCAGAGTTTGAATGAGTCAGGTTCATTACTGTGAGTGAGTGGACAGACCTCATGCAGTCCTTGCCGTCATGGGACTGTCAGGAGCTACATGCGTGATGGTGCATAGTGATGAGAATATTCCCTTTGACTCCGTGGAGTCCGAGTTTTGAACCACTCACTGTGATTTCACCGAGGCCGCTCTACATCGGCATCTCAGGGTCTGGTGTCCAGACAGGAAACAATGGCTCATTGAGGTTTGGTCCTTTGTCCAAGGTCAACTCAGTAGAAGAGTGGGGGCTACCTTGCTAGTCTCCTCTCCAAAGGACACCAGCTTTTTATAAGCTTTAGAGAATATGCCCAGAGTGTGTGCCCAGACAGGGTAAATGGGCTGACACTGGTGGGTTAGCGGATGGAGAACCAAGGTCCAGAGGCCACCCAGAGGAACAGAGGATTGGCTAGAACAGCCAACTTGGTTTGCAGGGACTGTACATCAAGAAATGCCTTCCTTAGGGCAGGGGCCTTTCCTTGGAGGCTGGAAGTCTGGGGCTTCATTGTTTCCATGCTGGCTTGGGATGTTGAACCCTTTGGCTTCCTCATGTGGGAGAAGGCAACAATCTCTTGTCGTCTGCCTCTCCCAGGACTCTGATGTTCATGTGTTAGCACCGTGGAGCTTGGTGCACTTTGAGGGACATGACTGTGATGGGGAGGGGGAAGAAGGCTATCCAGGCAGGTGCAGCATGACTGGACTGTACCCCATTCCCTGCAGGGCGATGACCTCTCCTCAGGCAGCCTGTCCGAGCAGGGCAAGCAGCAGCCCCCCAGCAGCGCATGCGCAGCCTGTGGGCAGCGGGTGCACCTGGTGCAGCGGTACTTGGCCGAGGGTAGACTCTACCACCGCCACTGCTTCCGGTGAGTGCTGTAGGGCAGGTCGTGTCTCCCCAGAACCTGGAAGGGAGCCCCCCTGGGGTCAGCACCCTCTGGGCCAGGCTTCTGACCAGGCATTTGTGCTGAGCACTCAGCTTACCCTCATTCTGTAGAGGAACAAAAGAACCCCCCATTTTCATTATTTTTGAAGTTTTACTTATTTTTATGTATGTGTATATAACTGAGGAACTGAAGCGGTGCCATGTGTGTTGGGGATGCCCTTGGAGGCCAGCTGGAGTTACAGGCTGTTGTGAGCTACCCGATGCAGGTGCTCAGAACCAAAGTTAGGTCCTCTGAGAGAGCAACAAGTGCTCTCAAATGTTGAGCCATTTCTCCATCCACAGTCTTTTCTGAGGTGCTGAGCCTTGAACCCAGGCTCAGGCATGTGCTAGGTAAGCATCCCACCACTACTGAGCTTTGGGCCCAGCCCCCACTTGTCATAGAGCTGAGGGCTTCTGCTGCCTTCTCAAGCCCAGCCTTTTTTTTTAGGCAAAGCCTCACTATGTAGCCCAGGCTAGTCTGGAACTGGTATTTCTCTGGTCTACTAAGTGTTTTGATAAAAATGTGCTTCGCGTTTACCTGGTGTGGTGGCGCATGCCTTTAAATCTCAGCACTCAGGAGGCAAAGGCAGGCAGATCTTTGTGAGTTTGAGGCCAGCTTGGTCTGCATAGTGAGTTCCAGGACAACCTGGTGGGTTGGCTGATGGAGAACCAAGGTCCAGAGGCCACCTAGAGGAACAGAGGATTGGCTAGAACAGCCAACTTGGTGTACAGGGACTGTACATCAAGAAATGCCTTTGTTAGGACAGGGGCTACATAATGACACCCTGTCTCAAAAACAATAACAACAAGAAGTGTGCACCCCCATACCTGACTTTTAAAAAATGCATTTGAAGGGATGAAGAGAAGGGTCAGCAGTTAAGAGTAGTGGCTGTTCTTTTGGGTCTCATTCCTGGACCCAGGTCTCATTCCTGGTACCCACATGGCAGCTCATAACCTTCTGTAATCCAGTTCCAGAGGACCTGATGCCTTCTTGTGGCCTCCTCTGGCAGCAGGCATACATGTGGTGCATAGATATATACGTAGGCAAAACCAAAATTAAATAAAAACTTAACTAAAACAAAAAGTTAGCCAAAACAAACCTGGTAGGTAGAAAGCCAGGTTGATTTCCTGAGTCACTGGCTGGTAGCAGTCCTCCCCTGGGCCACCTTCAACTCTTCCCCTTGCAGCACAAGCTTGTTTCACAATTCCTGTTGCTAATTTGACATGGTTTAATGTTCCCCTCTGATTCTGACAGTTGCCATGTTCATTTTCTTCTGGGACATCCAGGGTACGGAATGAGGTTGGGCCTGGCAGTTGAAGGAGGGAGGGAATGAATGACTGAGTTCTGAAGGAGGACTTTCTCGGGGGCCCAGCCATCCTGACCTGCTAAGGGAATACCGCCCTGTCCCTGCAGATGTCGGCAGTGCTCCAGCACGCTGCTCCCAGGCTCTTACAGTAGTGGGCCCAAGGAAGGCACCTTTGTGTGTGCAGAACGTTGTACCAGGCTGGGTCCAGGAGGCCGGTCAGGAGCTAGGCCCCTCTCACAGGGAAAGCAGCAGCAGGCAGCAGAAGAAGCCAAAGATGAGGAGAACTGTGACCTTAGCCCAAGTGTGGCTGCGCTGGCTGAGGCAGAGGGGCTCCAGGTCAGCTCCCAGGTACAGCCCCACACCCCGACCAAGCCACCTCTTCCTAGCAAGCCCCAGGAGCTGGCCAGTCCCCCTGTTGGTCGGCCCACACCTGCCCCCAGGAAGGCTTCAGAGAGCTCAGCCTTGACGCCCCCAACACCTCGGCCTCGGTCTAGCCTGCAGCAGGATGGCTTGGCGGAGCAGAGCATCAGCAGTGGCCTTGTGAACGGTGAGTGAGGGCATGCTGACTGGATGTGTCCTCTCCTGGGAGCATGTAAATGGCCATGTGTTCCAGGAACATTATCAACGTTCCCCCCCCAACTTTTTTTTTTGAAAGATTTATTTATTTTAAACTGTGTATGTGAATATGTGTGTGTCTGTGTGTGGGTATATGGGTGCCCACAAAGTCCAGAAGTGGGCATGGGATCCCCTGGAGCTGGAGTTACGAGTAGTTGTGAGGCACCCGATATGAATGTTGGGAACCGAACTCAGGTCCTCTGGAAGAGCAGCAAGTGCTCTTAACTGCTGAGGCCTCTCTCCACCCTGTGCACTGCTTTCTGAGCTGGTACCTGTATGTGCTGTGTGATGTGGTAATATGTGGGTGTCATTCACCTTGAGCCTTTTCATGCCATGGTGTTCTCCAAACTGGTACAACTCAAACCACAGGCCCTCCATTCTCTGTGTGTGCATTTTGATTCTGTCTTGTGGTTTGGAGTGTAGAAAATGTACATATGGCCGGGCGGTGGTGGCGCACGCCTTTAATCCCAGCACTCGGGAAGCAGAGGCAGGCGGATCTCTATGAGTTCGAGGCCAGCCTGGTCTACAAAGCAAGTCCAGGACAGCCAAGGCTGTTACACAGAGAAACCCTGTTTCGAAAAACCAAAAAAAAAAAAAAAAAAAAAGTACATTTATGTGTCCCGAGTGTCTCTGGGACTGGGCATATTGATGTCAGTTGTATGTTTCCTGGCTCATCTCCAGCTGTGCTCCAGGTAACCTCTCACTCCCATGATGTGTGTCTGGTGTCTGTCCAGGGCAGTAGTTTTCAAACTGTGGGTCACAAACCCTCCAGAGGTTGAACGACTTTTTCACAGAGGTCGCCTAAGATCATTGAAAAACACAGATACTTATGTTACAATTCATAACAGTAACAAAATTAGTTATGAAGTAGCAAGAAAAATAATTTTATGGCTGGGGTCACCACAACATGAGGAACTGTATTAAAGGGTCGCAGCATTAGGAAGGTTGAGAATCACTAGTTTAGGGAAAGCTAAAGGGTCTGGGAAGTCTGGTCAGTGGGGTCAGGTGGTCCCCTGAGCTCATCTGAACTGCAGTGGACACTCCTGGCCTCCTGTGTGTGGGATATTCTTAGATGACCTCCATGTATTCTGTGAGCTCACAGGATCAGACTCCTGAGAACCTGAGATATGCTGAACATCAGTCAGGGAAGGGAATGAAGGCCTAAGGTAGAGAGACCCTCAGGGACTTGGGCCAGAACAGTCTGTGTTTGAATCCGCTCAGGACTCATGGAGGCTGGCTTAGGTTTGGGTACCAGGGACACAGATAATATTTGGACCTTGTGTTTTCTTTGAGGGACCAGTGTCCGAAGGCATAAATGGTTTGGAAAAGTGTAGACACACTGCTGGGGTGGAGGGAAGGCAGTCAGTCAAAGGAGGCTTCTAGGTGGAGGTGGTACCTGGGTAGATACCCTGGTATAGAGGAAAGGACTGAAGGGGTTTGGGTTGGGATTTACAGCTAACATGCAGGTGGGCCTGTCAGAGGCCTGGCTGCAGCCTCTAACTGACCATTCTCCACTCACCTTCCATCTTTCTTACCTTACTCCCCAAGGGCTGGGTAGGGAGGGGCTGTGGTCACCCTGGTTTGTGACCTGCCAGGTAGGGTGCAAGGACAGTCCTTGCAAAACCAGCACTCTAGCTGGCTCTTGGTGTCCCTGTACAGCCCAAGAAGACCTAGTTCACTGTCCTTTCATGTCTAGGAAGACTGCAGGAACCTCCTGTTCCCAAGCCAAGAGGGACACCCAAGCTGTCAGAGAGGTATGCTGGCCCCCTAAAGGTCTCAGTTGGGGAGTGCAGGTTTCTAAGGCCCAGGTGGGGAAAGGATGTCCTGAGCCAACAGGGAGGCTCCTCTCTGGGTGACGAAGGAAAGTCATGTCTCCAACCTGCCTGGTCTGTGCTCCAGGTGGTGACAGCCACCTCCAGAGTCACTTCACCTCCCCAAGTCTGTGCTTCCTGCATGACAAGCGAGTCCAGCCTTAGTGACAGGGCCCAGAAAGGCCTGGTAAAGCATAGCTGGTGTGCCTGGGTTTCTGCTGCCCACTCAGGGGAGAGTGTGCTTGGGGAGCTGGCTCTGTCAGGAGGGCCTCCCTGGGAGGGGTAAGGGGCCGCAGTGTCCTACTAGGGACGTATGTGCAGCTCTTGGTGTGTGACCATACTCAGGGGCAGGACATAGAACTCACTGGACCCTAACCACGGCCCTGTGAAACAAGGGAAGATAGTTAAGTCTCCGTGGAGCAGATGAGCCTGAGGCACAGAGAGGTGGATGACATCCATAAATGTCACACAGTTCCCTTTTTTGGGCTGGATTAACAGCAACTGTGTGATTGAAAGTGTCATCTCTGGACCTCAGGGTGCCCTATTTGGATATGAGTGCCATCCATTTCAGTTTTGTGCCTGGCCTGACCCTGGGGCTGGGCTTGGGAGAATGGAGCCAGCAGCTTTTCTTCCTTCCCATTGGAGCAGACTGAAACTAACTTCCTAGAGAGCAGAGGCTGACCCCTTGCCTTGGTCTCCCTCTAGGATGCCAGCACTAAGGAAGGACCCTCCATGGATCACACTGGTGCAGACAGAGCCAAAGAAGAAGCCAGCCCCTCTCCCCCCCAGCAGCAGTTCTGGGCCACTAAGTCAGGCCTGTGGGCAGAGGGAGAATGGAGTTCTGGAGGAAAGAGCCCAGGAGAGCCCGGTGGCAGGGCCAGAGCCCAAGCCCTACAACCCCTTTGAGGAGGAAGAGGAGGAAGAGGAGTCAGCCCCAGCAGTACCAAACCCATCCCCAGTCCCACCAGAGTCCACACCCAAGTCCCTGCACCCCTGGTACGGCATCACCCCCACCAGCAGCCCTAAAACAAAGAAGCGCCCTGCCCCGAGAGCACCCAGTGCCTCCCCGCTTGGTGAGTGCTGGGACTGAGGGTGCAGGGAGCTTCTATACCTGTCTGTACACTGTGGGGTACATGTTCTTGTATTTCATCCTAGAGCTGGCTGGGAGTGGGATTTCTGTGTGTAACAGCTCTAGGTGTCCTGGACTCGCTCTGTAGACCAGGCTGGCCTTGAACTCACAGAGATCCACCTGCCTCTGCCTCCTGAGTGCCAGGATTAAAGGCGCGCACCACAACGCCGGCTGTACCCCAGCTTTTAACACTTCCTGTTAGGCTAATTCAACATGGCAGTCGGGGAGGTGCTTGGCATAGTAGCCCTGCATTGGGCTTCTGAAAGTACGAGGCAGGGGTTAATCCCCGGGTCTCTTTTTCTACAGCCTCTGAGCATTGTTGCTCCTACTTGGTATGCAGGACTTGGTCCTTCCCTGATCTGGTATTAGTCTTATGTGTGAAATGGGGGCCACCTCCAGGTGCTATGCTTCTTGTCCAGTAGTCCCTTCGCCTCGGCATGTTGTATGTTTTGGCTTTATCTCTGACTTGTCTTAAGCTCTTGGTCCTTTTCCTGCCTCTAGATTGTAGCTATCTCTGAAAGCCCAGTGAGCCCAAGCACCTGCTAGGAGCAAATACAGGCAAATGTTCTGGTGGTCTAAGCCCTGAGTCCCCTTGTTGGGTAGGTTTGGGGTAATGGGGGCTTGAGCTCTGAAGTTGGACAAAGCCGGGTTCAAGGATGGCCCAAACTAGGGAGAATCCTTTCCTGAGTCCATGGCTTCATCCAGGATGTATGATGGTGGATGTGGAGGCAGGGTACATGTCATCTGCAGGAGGCTAAAGCCTGGCCCAGCACTGGCTTAAATGGTGCTGCTCCCACCGTTACTGTTGCCTTCCTTCCTGTCTCTGTTCCAGAGACCAAGGCCAGCTTCACTCCTCCTGCCTTCCCTGACCTAGAGTCTCCACCTGCCCCAGCAATTTGCTTTTGGGTATGGGAGGGTCATGGGACAGATGGGGAAGTGGAGGCAGCTGTCTTGCCAGATTAGGTTAGGGCCAAACCTGGCAATGGTGGTGCACGCCTTTAATCCTAGCACTCAGGAGGCAGAGGCAGGTGGATCTCTGAGTTCCAGGACAGCCAGGTTTATATAGATGTGCCACAAGGTGGTACACTAGAGCTTCAGGGGTGCAAGGAGGGGTCTGATGGTTCATTGCCTTTGTGACAGGGGTCCTGGCATGGCTTTGGTGTTCTCTGGCCTCCTGGCCATCCAGAAGGGAAAAAGCTTGGTATACAGTACTACCTCCAGCTCAGGGAGCAGGGTTTGTTGGGTCAGGAAAAAAGTCCTGTCCACCAGTTGATATTGTTGGCCTGCTCATTTGAACAGCTCTCCATGCCTCCTGCCTGTCACACTCAGAACCTCCTTCAGCCACACCATCACCAGCCCTTAGCGTGGAGAGCCTGTCTTCTGAGTGCTCCAGCCACACTGCCAGTGCAGAGCCTTTGGAGCTACCTGCTGTACCCAAGAGCTCCTCGGATCCAGCTGTGCATACCCCTGGCACATCTGGGAACTCTGTCACCCCCTCAGCCAACTCTTCCCTATCGTCTTCTGCGGAGCTGGGACACCCTAGTAGTGAACAAGTGCCACAGGCCAGGACCAGGGACAGCCCAGGTACCCAGGCCACCAAGCCCTGCAGTGGGGCTACCCCCACCCCCTTCCTGCTTGCTGGAGACCAAAGTCCTGCACCTTCCCTGGGGGGCTCATCCCCTCAGCTGCAGATCAAGGTGAGTACTTACTATTTGGTGGCCAAAGCATTCTTCCTTCTAGCTAGGGATGTGCATCTGGCCATGGGGCAGGAATGCCTGTCTTCCGGCTGTGTGAGTGGACTTACCCATCACTCCCTGTGTGAGGCTCATATCCATGTGTCTCTCCATCCCTCTGTCTGACTGCTCACCAAGCCTGTTTATTGACACAGTGGGATCTGTCCACCCCTCTACCCTTTACCCACACCTCATCACCCCTCCACTCGATGGCTTCATTGATACCAGGCCTTGGGCATGTTGCATTAAGACCCTGTCCTTAGCCGGGCGGTGGTGGCGCACGCCTTTAATCCCAGCACTTGGGAGGCAGAGGCAGGCGGATCTTTGTGAGTTCGAGGCCAGCCTGGTCTATAAAGTGAGTCCAGGACAGCCAGGGCTACACAGAGAAACCTTGTCTCAAAAAACCAAAAAAAAAAAAGACCCTGTCCTTGCCCTCAAGGGGTGCCCACTCAACACAGGAGTCAGGTATATGATTGTTCTAGAATGTAATCTGGAGTGAAGCACAGATATGAAAGAATGCTTCACGACAATGCTTGCTGACCATCTCCTGTGTGTGTGGGACACCTGAGATCCCACAGGCTTAGCGGTCTCTTGAGGGTTCTTCAGGAGTCCATTTTCTGGTCAGCCCATATGTAGCCGTACTGGTTTGTAGGAGCCAAACCCATCAGACTCAAGTGCTCAGGACCCACACCTTTCTAGGTTCCTCTTTTATGGGCTATGGGGGGCAGTGCTCATGGAAGAGGATGCCAGGCCCAACCCTAGACCCTCACTGGTTTCTGTCTCCTCTCAGAGGTAAAGTTAGCATGAGGAGGGTAGAGTTGGGCTCCTATCTGGGCATCTGGCTTTTGAGAGGTTCTAGTTCTAGGCTCTCTTGTTTCTTGGCTTGTCTAGTCTTAGGTGTAGTGTGGTAGGACAGCACATGTAGCTTGACATTGTTGGGCCAGCCCACTTGTATGCCTGGCCTTCCCTGGGCCGGGGCCACTCATGTAAGTATGGTACTCCAGCTCTGCTACCTGCTGTGTGACACTGAGAAGCCTTTGATAATAAGCTACTGAATGGTGCCAAGGTTCCAGACTGTGCTGAACAGCCTCTGGATGTCATGGTGGCAGGTGGAGTGCTGCGGGAGCCTAAAACACCTTCTCAGGTCCATTATTTATATTTTTGCATATTTATTTTGAATTCAGTGTATCTGTGTGTGGATTTGTGCCTATGAGTGCAGTGCCTGAGGTAGCCAGCAGAGGGTGTCAGATCTCCCAGAGCTGGAGTTACAGGTGTTTGTTGACCCTCTGATGTAGGTGCTGGGACTCTGACTTGACTTTTGATTTTGTTGTTGGTGGTGGTGGTTTGTTTGTTTGGTTTTTCAAGACAAGGTTTCTCTGTGTAATCGCCCTAGCTGTCCTGGACTTGCTTGTGACCAGGCTGGCCTTGAACTCACAGAGATCTATCTGCCTGCCTCTGCCTCCTGAGTGCTGGGATTAAAGGCGTGTGCTACCACGATTGGCTCTGACTTGACTCCTGGAAGAGCAGTGTGTGCTCTTAAGCACTAAGCTATCTCTGCAGCCTGCCTAACTTCATTTGTAATGGAGGCTTGGGTTGTATGGGAGGCTGATTTTTGGAGGACGTTCTGTGGTTTAAAAAGCCTGGAAGGGCTCAGCGGCCTTGGGCATTGCTGGACTTCCTTTGGATGTTGATGCACAGAGAGGGCAGAACCCCAGGGGTCTTCCCACCTTCACCTCTGGGATTAGGAGAGAATGTCAGAGGCAGTTAGAGCAGGAAATGGGGTTCTAGGTGACTGCACTGTCACAGGCCTACTATGTCTACTACCTCATGAAGCCACATGCTGGCTCTCTGTCATGTCCAGCTCTGGCTTAGGCCCTTTTCTGCTTCAGAGAATCCTTGTGCAGCTTGGAACTTGACCAGATGAGGGCAGGCCCTGCCCTCCCAGGTGCAAGGAAGCTGAGGCCTCAGGCATGATGCCTGCTTCCCATAAACTGAGGGGCGATGTTGGGAAGGCTGAACCCTGGTCTCACAGGTGGCAGGGGTCTCTAGAGAAACAGAAAGATGTAGAGCCAGGGTCTGAGTGTGTCTGTGGTGAGCTGGGCAGCATAGGATAGGAAGGGGAGAATGGCTTCTCACAATCTGTTAGCTAGAGGGTGGATTCCTGCTTTTGTACTTCCTGACTGAGTGACCCTAGGTGGGGAGCTGTGCCTCTCTGAGCCTTTGAGTCACCCCTGGAGAAAGCGAAGACTGGAACTGTGTAGTTAAGTGTGGGACCTTTGGTGGTGGGTGCTCCTGGGCTCTTGGGGCATGGGTGTCCTTGAGCTGGGTGCTTGACCTCTCTGACATAGCTCAGCTGCAAAGGGACACGCAGCAGGTGAGGCTTTAGTGTGCTAGGTCTGGAATCCAAGGCTTTGCACTTGCTAGGGAAACGCTCTTTTTGTTTTTTAACAAAAACTTTATTTAGTTTTGTCTTTCGGACAATATCACACATATAAGATGCATTCTGGTTATTTTAAGTCCCCAACCTCTAATCTCCTGACAAGGTCTCACTGTATAGCCCTGGCTGTCTTGGAAATCACTGTGTAGACCAGGCTGGCCCAGAACTCAGCAATCTGTCTGCCTCTGCCTCGACTCTCAAGTGCTGGGATTAAATGGGTGCACCACACACCTGGCTCAGACAAAGACTTTTTCACTCAGCCATACCCTTAAGCAGAAAGGTGTGTAAGGAGTGAGACCGACTTTGGGGAAGCACTCTGGAAGTGGAACCATTTTGAATGAGTATGGAGAGATGGAGCTTGGGGGACTCTGTTCTTGCCTGCCCTCCCACTCCTGCTGCTTGGGTCCTGGCCTGCTCTCCATATTCCTGTATAATCAGACTTATCAGACTGAACCGTCTGTCCTATCTGCCTTCAGTCTTCCTGCAAAGAGAATCCTTTCAATCGGAAGCCGTCTCCTTCTGCATCTCCAACCGTAAGGAAGGCCACCAAAGGAGCCAAGCCCATGAGACCACCTGCCCCAGGACATGGCTTTCCACTCATCAAACGCAAGGTGCCAACAGAGAGACCCTGAGGCCCACCACCCTCCCTTCAGCAGCCTTAGGCATCTGGGACCTATTCGTGGCCCTACTTGAAGGCTGAACTTAGCCCAGGGATCCTGTGTAGCTAGGAGCAGTGGGTGTTTGTTCAGGTGCAGAGAGTGAGGACAGGGGAAATTTGTGCTTCTCAGAAGGGGGCCCTAGGGTTCTCTGTAACCTGTTACACTAGCTCACTGCCCCACAAAGGACACCACCTGAGTGACAGGGAAGGAACAGGCTTCCTTCTGGAGCAAGGACTTGGACCTTTCATGGGGCAGTCTATCAGACGTGGATATGGAGAGTTCATGGCTGTCCCCACTCTGGCCCCTTCCCAGCACCTATGCTGCTTTCTTGTCATGCTTCTTGTGGGACAGGAGTTCCTAGAGCCTGCAGTGGGGACCCTGTGAGTTGGAGTTGAGTAGGTGGAGGGGAGGGCCACTGCTCTTTAGGTGACCAGTATTGCTGGGCAGGTCCAGGCTGACCAATATATACCCGAGGAGGACATCTACAGTGAGATGGACACTATCGAGCGCCAGCTGGATGCCCTGGAACACCGTGGAGTTCTGTTGGAGGAGAAGCTGCGTGCTGGAGCAAATGGTGTGGGAGCTGCAGGGGAGCTGGCTGAGAGTCTGGGTGGATGGAAGCCCCTCAACCTGGGAGGGCTGGGTTGGGCAGAGGGCTGGGCTGGGTGGAGTGCTGGGCTGGGCAGAGGGCTGGGCTGGGCAGAGTGCTGGGCTGGGCAGAGGGCTGGGCTCAGTGATCTGCCTTCCAGAGGGCAGCGAGGATGACATGCTGGTGGATTGGTTCAAGCTCATCCATGAGAAGCATCTACTAGTGCGACGAGAGTCAGAGCTCATCTACGTGTGAGTCCTGCCTGCCTTGCCTGCTCCCCACTGGGGTCTGTGGAGAACTGGGAACTCATGCCCTCCTGCCATGACAGCAGTGTGAGAGGGTGGGCACCCAGTAGAAGTGTCCACTGCCTCTTCATCCTACCCTTTAGCTTCAAGCAACAGAATCTGGAGCAGCGCCAGGCTGATGTGGAATATGAACTCCGGTGCCTTCTCAACAAGCCAGGTGAGCCTGGGACCCAGAGATCCAGGAGACCCAGGCAACCCAGGCCAGCCCAGGCCACATGAGCCTGTCTTAAAAACTGAGAAATAGGTCTAGGGAGGTGGTTTAGTCAGTAAATGTTCTAGAACTCGATCTGTAGACCAGGCTGGCCTCAAACTTACAGAGATCCACCTGCCTCTGCCTCTTGAATGCTGGGATTAAAGGTGTGTGCCAACACTGCCCAGCCTCCAAGTTTGATTTGTTTGAATCTGGGCATGGTGGGAACCTCAGGTGGGCTGAGGGTTGAGGGCTGAGTCATTGATGGAGTAGACGAACGCTCAACCTGTCTTGTCTGTGGCTCTGGTGTGCACTGACCCATAGCTGCTATTAGAGACCTCAGAAAGTGGAAGGATCCAGGGCTGACCTCTTTCCTGTGTTGTGGTGTCATCTAGGCCCAGGTGATGGGCCATTTCACAGCTGAGGTTATACAAAAACAGGCCCAGAGGCTGGGGTTTCTTCATTTGTGTAGGAGCTGCTAGCTCTGTCTCTGCCCCGTGCCTGTCCTCAACACCGGTTCTTAACATCTCTGTGACTGGAGTCTTGTCTCTCCATTGACTGGAGAACTTGGAAGGCTGGAATGGCCCCAAGTCACAGAATGTCCTAGACTTCATTTGCCAACTGTGAGTTGCTTCCAACTCAACAGAAGGCTGGGGGTGTGGCCATCACTCAGGAGCCCAGTGTGACTGGAGTGGGTATGAAACTGGAAGTCCCAAGGCTGCAGCTGTCCACCCTGTCCTAGTCAGCATGCCCTACTGCTACCTTTGAAGATGAGGCTGGTTTATGTGACCCTGAGGGAGATGGTCCATAGATACCACAGAAGGCCACCATGTAGGAGGTCTGGCCTTACCTTCTCTGGGCAATGCTCACCACAGGCTTAATTTTCCAAAGCTTCAATTTCCCTATATGTAGACTAGGAGCACAACTTACCCAGGATCCAACAGTGAGAAGGGCAGAGGAGAACTTGAACTTGGTTGGTGACTGGGAAACCATTCTCTGACCCTAGGAGTGGGCAGGCCTTCCTGCCCCTCAATTTTGGCAAGATGAGGTCATAGGGGAACAGGGCAGTTCCTGGTAGCTTCAAGATGCATGTCTCTAAACATGTAGCACAATGAGCAGCACCAGGTGTGGGCACCGCGATGGTGAGAAACCCAGACATAGCCGGGCCCGTGAGGGTGGTCCTTGAGACAGCACTGGGCCTAGAAGAGGGAAGAAGCTGGCGAGGTGGCAGATGTTAACGACATCAGCGAGCCTCCTGGCTGGGCTCCTATCCCTAGTCACCCTCCTCCATGGCCTTGGGAACATGTTCTACTGTGTGACTTGGATCATACTGCTTCTCCAGATGGATTACTAGAAAGTTCCTTGTCATCCCCATCCTTGTCTACTCAAGTCAGTCCAATATTGCTTCCCACAAGAGGCCACCAATAAATGTCTTTTGCAGGAAGCCTTTGAGGAGTGCTGGACCTGCAGGGTGTCTTGAACAGTGTGTTTTGTGGGCAGGAAGACCTTGAGCATTTCTGGCCCTGCAGGGTGTCTCTTGAAGGGTGTTTGGTGGACAGCCAAGTGTCCTTGGTGTTTTCTAGAATTACCTTCATTTCCTTATGAGCCTGTGAGTGGCAGTCTGGGTCCCCCTCTCATCTCAGCATGGATGGCCTGCCATCTTCCCAGGAACTCAGGTGTTTTGTCCTGTCATTGTGAAGAAGTGTTTCTCCCCCCCCCCCCCCCATTCACCTTGGCTTTCTCCTTTGGCAGAAAAGGACTGGACAGAGGATGATCGGGCCAGAGAGAAGGTGCTGATGCAAGAAATCGTGACCCTCATTGAGCAGCGCAATGCCATTGTCAACTGCCTGGACGAAGACCGGCAGAGGTGCCATGCCTGGGACCCAATGGGGGGAACTGCTTCCTGCCAGAGCCTGGAAGAAAGCTAGCCCTCACTGCCAGCTTGCCCTCACGCTTGCTGAGTCCTGCAGGGTCTGGAGACTAGAAGGAGACTCACAGGTGACCTGGTTCCTAACTACTATGGATGCTCAGCTTCTCTTTTCTACTCTAGGGAAGAAGCAGAAGACAAGATGTTGGAAGCTATGATCAGGAAGAAAGGTGAGGCTCATCCTGAGAAAGGGCTAGCACCTACCTGTGAGCTCCTGCCTGTTTACAGCCTGCAAATGGAAGGTTGAGCAGTCCCTATAGGGATGGTTGGTTGTAATGCAAACTCCCAGGCTCTTTTTTTGGAGAGTCAAGTGAAATGAGGGGGCCAGTTACTGCCACATAGCTCTGGCTCAGGTTTAAGTGGCCTGGGGATCCCCTTGTGTCTACAGGGGAACTTGTCCCAGGATGGTTTTGCCCTGAGTGGAATGTCTCTTTTTTAAAATAATGTTGTTTTTTTTATGTACATTGTTGTTTTGCCTGCATGTATGTCTGTATAAGGGTATCAGATCCCCTTGAACAGGAGTTACAGACAGTTGTGAGCTGCCATGTGGGTGCTGGGAATAGAACCTGGGTCCTTTGGAAGAACAGACAGTGCTCTTAACCACTGAGCCATCTCTCCCTCCAGCCCCCTGATTGGAATATCTTCCCAGAGTTCTGCAGGCTGACATGGAGGGCTGGGGACCTAGAGTGTGCTCGGGATCGGGGTGCTGCCCTGGGAGATGGGGCTTGGGGTTTGACTTCGGTGACTCATTGTGTGGCCTTGTGGCTGAGGCTGGAGCCAGACTGGCTTCTGATCCCAGCTTGGGAACATGTGCTGGGTGGCTGGGCCAGTTCCTTCAGCCCTCACCTCACTCCTGATGGCTCCTCTCCTCTGTGTGGGCTGAGGGTTACAGAGCTGACTGTAGAAAGCACCAGCCTGAGATTAGGCACTTATGGGCAGCACGGCACTGTTGGTGTTGGTTTTCTTCAAAGGCACACGGTTTTCCTTGTGAAAGTTTGAAGTTGGGCAGATGGTTTCTGAGGTGTCTTCTAATCCTGGTGGTTGGTGTTTCTATTGTAATCCGCAGAGCAATGTACCTCAGTACAGGTGATCTGAACCATTAACAGTGGGCTACCTTTAAGAGGTTCCAGACTGTTCTCACAGATGTGCATCTCAGGGAGAAAAGGGAGGCTGGGTCTAGTGACAGGACTTGGTGCATAGATGGACTGGAGCCTTGATGGTTGCACACCTGCTCAGTGACACTAGTCACCACCCCATCCTGCCCTCAGTGCTTCCTCCCTCCCTGCTTGAGTGTCTTTGTTCTTTGATACAGAGTTCCAAAGAGAGGCTGAGTCTGAGGGTAAGAAGAAGGGCAAGTTCAAGACCATGAAGGTGCTGAAGCTGCTGGGAAACAAGCGTGACAGCAAGGCCCCTGGGGACAAGAGCTGACAGCAAAGGAGGCTGACTTCCTTACCTCTTCTGGATCCTCGAGGCCAGAGCAGCTTTCTGCTACCCTTGGACCTGCCAAGGAGGACCATGACCCTGGGAGGGGTCTCAAGTGAACTTTGCCCTCCTTGGTGGTCTCCAGCTGGATGGGGCTAAAGTTTTTTTTCCTCTTCTCTGTGTCCCAGACAGCTGTGACTTAGCCCTGCCCATTTGGATTCTGATGCCAGATGCTGTGACATGCCCCAGGGCAAGCAGGGATACAAGCTCCAGGCAGGGGCAAGCAGGGATGCAGGCTCCAGGTGGGGTCCTGCCCGCAGCAGGCCCTGGGTATAGGGCTCATGCACCTTGCGAGCAGGTTAGCAGCAAGACTGGATGCCTAGCGTTTTCCTTCCCATTCCTAACTCTTAGCCCCTGCCCTCCAGTTCAGCAGAGGCACCATTGAAACTCATGTCCCTTCATTCAGGAGTTCTATTTCTGAAGTCTCGAGTCCGGCCCCTCAGTGAGTGTTGTGTTGTGTCAGAAAGGAATGGGCTGACGGCAAGTCCTGCTTCTTCTGCCTCCCATGGTATAGGAATCTCTTCCCTCATTTCCCTGACTCTGTGGGAAGCCCCATCCACCACACAGGGAGCTGGTGGCTTTGCTGGGGCAGTAGTTCAGGTCAGCCTCAGAGGGTGTGCTTTGGGTGGGTGCTGTGGTCAGGCTTTCCGCATACCCCACACCCAAGGAATGGGTCCCCACTCTTTTCTGTGGTTGGTGCAGCCTGTCTTGTCTGCTGTTTGTTCCCTCCAGGAACTGCTGGCTGCCCACCACTGGGTGACCCTGGGAGAAGGGTGATGGGATACCTCTTTTCTCTGGGGAATGTACCAGGCATCTTCTGGTCCAAGCATTGTTCTTGTTCTTGGGGGACTTCAGCGCCCCGTCCTCTGTGCATCCTGGGAAGGAACGCACTGTACGTCAGTTGCCAATGCCTTACAGCGTTGGGTACGGCCACCTCTGTGGCCCTCCTTCCTGTTTGGGCTATCCACTCAGTTGGGAACTTGACCACCACTGCCTACCATTGGACAGGATTCCCTTTCTGTTTAGGCAGAGGTGTTTGCTCACTCCCATGTAACCCAATGCACTGTTGACCTGGAACCAGGCCACCACCTCAGAGGTCTTTCAGAGGCCCCTTGACCCAGCTGCTGTAACCCGAGCGAGAGGGCTCCAACAGGCTGTCTCCATGTCAAGGAAAGTTCCATGTCTCAATGGAGCAGCCTTCCTCACAGAGGCCACCTGTGTCCTGTGACTGTAGGCCCAGGGTTGCCAGATCTTGCCCATTTTTTAGAAGAAACCCAGAATGCAGTTCTCCTACGGGCAAAACTTGTAAATGCTGACATTGAGTTTGAGTTTCTCACAGTGGGCCACACCTGTCCTAGGTTTTCCAGTGTGCTAGGCCTGTGAGGTGGAGGGGATGTTCCTACTGGCTGGACTCTTATCTGCTGGCTGCTGCAGTAGACATGTTTATTCTAGGACAGGAACACAGGTCATATGTTCTGTTGGAATTATGGGACGTCCAGCAGGTACAGGAAATATTTTCATTTATGGGGTCAGGGAAATGACACAATACTGGTGAAGGTCAGGCTGGTCAGTGTCAGCAGCCTGAAGGAAGGGCACTGATGTGCCATGCACCAGGTGGGCAGCAGGGCTGCTGTCCTTGTCAAGTGCTGGGGCCTCAGGTACACCTGCCAGGCCTCTTTCAGTATGGATGTCTCCATTTATATTTCTTCCCATAGTCTGTTTAGTGGAAGTCACAAAGGTGACCTTTAGCCCTGAGTGAGTTCCTCATCCAACTACTTGGATGGAGTGTTTTGGTGTTTTCACACTGCAGTCCTGAAGGTTAGCATTGGCTGCAGGCTGTTCAAGAACCTTGCGTCCCTTTCCTCTGGAAATATGCAAACAACAGTCAGAACCCATGGGCGCTGGACAAATTCTGATTCTGACCAAATAACCATTATCCCTGGGGAAACAAGGTGGCACACATCATGACTGACTGAAATGTGTTTATTGGCCAGTTAATCATTGTGGTTAAACATTTGCCCAAGGCTACAAGAAGGCAAAGCTGTAGATCCTAAGATATGGGAAGGAAAGAATCATGTTCACTCTTAGGTTCAGAAAAGCAAAGAATAGAGTACCTGGAGGCCAGTGTGGCCAGAGGAGGGACAAAGAGAGGGTGCCCTTAGGTTCATATTCAACATGGTGAGCCTGGGCATCTCTGTGGTGTCTCTGGGGCTTTCCCCTAAGAAGGGTTCAATGCTGTGCTATGACAGTAGCTCAGGGGCACCACTGAGGCCTCTGTATCCCTAGGCAGTGTCTAGGGTACTGTCTTGTGCCCCAGGGCAGTGCCATGTCATGATCTGGCATGGCCCCTGTGGGTGGGCAAGCCTGGGGATGACACTACTTTGGTGGAGTTAAGGGCTCTGGCGGTTGTGCTGGGCGGCCGCCCTTGGGTTATGTGGTGGCGAGAGCTTTCCTTAGTTCCTCACTCCTCCTGCAGTCAATGTCCTCCATTTCCTGTAGTTTCTGGAAAGAGCCAAGAGGAAGAGCTGCTGTCATGACAGGACACCATGCTGGGAGCTTGACACCTGAGATGCTAACTGTCCTGGTGCTGGCTGGGGCTCCTCCCATGTGACTACTCTTTTCCACTTGGGTGGGCTCTCCTACCTGGGAGATTTCAGCCAGGATGATTCCTCGGTGTTGCTTTCCCTGTCCCAGAGCTTCCATTGCAGCCAAGAATTCTTTCCTGTCCTGGATTTCCTTCACCACTGTACAGAGGGGAAGGACCATCAGTGCACAGGGGCCCAGGCAGTGCATGGTGTCTGCGGGAGAGTGTATGTGGGGGGAGGTTTGCATCAAGACATGTTGCTCTGTTAACTCCTTTAGTTCTGCACACGCACATGCTCACACACACTCACATTCTTCAAACCGGTCCATCTCGGGAGCTGGGTCCTCTTGCTGCACAGGAGGAGCCTTTTTCCGTTTATTTATGTCCTTCCCAGTGGCAAAGATATTTTGAAGTCTTCGTTTCTCCTTCTCCAGATCTCCTGTGGGGCCCAGAAATGGTTTTAAGGTGCACAGCAGACCTTGTTCCCATGTTTCTATTGTCTGTGCACGCTGCAGGGTACCTGGGTTGTGAGGTTGTGTGGCTTCTGCAGACCCAACACTTTCCCTGGCTATTCCTGAGCAGAACTGGTCAAGCTAGCAGGGAAGAAACAAGAAAAAGCACCAGTGCAGAGCTAACAGAACCCAGAGACTCGGGCCTCTGAGGTGGCCTGTGTGTGAGGGGCTGTGGAGATTCTAGAGGGTCTGAGCCAACAGCAGGGTTAGGGGACAGGAGGACAGGCTCCTGGATGCCGGCTCAAATGTTCAGGGATGAACTTGCAGCAGAAGGATAAGCAGCTGACAGCCATGTGTCCCTCTGGGATTCGGAAAGCTAGATTGACTTTTTAAAAAAGTTCTAGGACGTTGAGGGCCACCTGATAGCTCTCTGCAAGCTTCCTGGGTTTGTCCCTGGCTTACTTGAATGGTGCTGTGTGTCCCAGGCTATGATGACCCCAGAAGACAGAAGAGAGCCTGGAGCCCACTACTTACTGGTGGCCTGAGGCTTGAATTGCTCGCGGGTGTATGCCCCATTGGCTTGACACATGCTGGCTGGCCGGAGGTGAGAATGGGTAGCCAGGATGGGAGGCAGGTAGATGGCTGTAGTAGGCTTCTTGGGAGGGAAGCCCCTCTGGCTGGATGTTGGGTTGCACTGCAAGGGCAGAGGGGCTCCTCCTGGGATCAGGAGGGTCAAATGGGAGCATCTATCTGGCTTTCTTGTCAAAGAAAAATGGAAGCTGCCAGTTAGAAGTCAAACAGTGTGCACAGTCTCCAGGCCCCTCTGAGCCTGCTCCTTTGTAAGCTATAGTAACAATTAGGTGGTCCACTTCTTGTTCTTCTAAAACACATCGAAGGATGTTTTGTTTGGTATGTACATATATGGTTCTTAAACACTGGATCATATGGTCAATAACAGACCCTTTTACTTACCAACTTATCATGGCCAACTTTCCTAAACACATTTATATGTAACTTATTTTTATAGCTATGTACTGGTTGTTAGAATGGTTCTATTATTTATTCAGGTAGTCTAGTTCTGGACATTCAGATTGTCTCTGGGTTTTTGTTTCTTTTTTTGTTGAATGGATTTTTACTACTTCCGACAATGCTGCAATAAACATTCTTATACACAGAGGCTTCAGTGTGGTGCTGTTTTTTTTTAAGTGTGTGTGTGTGTGTGTGTGTGTGTGTGTATGTGTGTGTACAGATCTGCACACTTGTGATACAGCATGAGTGTGGAGATCAGAGGACAACTTAGAGGAATCATGCGCATCCCAGGGATAGAACTCAGGTTGTTAGACTTGGTAGTAAGTACCTATTCCTGCTTAGTTATTCCCTATTCCCAAGACAGGGTCTTTGGTTTTTCTTTTGTTTAAGGCAGGGTCTCTATCCAGACTGGTCTTCCAACTCTCTATGGAGCTAAAGATGGCCTTAAACTTTTGCTTTTCCTGCTTCTGCCTTCCAAGTGCATAGACACAGTTATCTGTGTGCCACTGCACCTGGTTTACATGGTGCTGGGGGTGCCATGTAGGGCTCTGTGCATGTGAGGCAAGGGCTCTACCAACTGAGCCAAAACCCCAGTTCAGATTTCAGTGTCTAACAGGGAAGGCTTCAGTAAGAGGGCAACACTGGTGAAAACACTGAAGAGCAGTGAGCCAGCACAGCAGCTATACTGAGGAAGACTGCTCCAGGCAGAGGGAACAACTGGGGGGAAGGTGCTAAGGTGGTGTGTGCCCAGATATCTAGGCACCAGCCAAGACACTAATAGGGTGGAGAGCAGAGACCAGAACTTATGGAAGCCTCTGGAAAGATGATTTTATTCTGCAAGGTAAGACGCCATTAGAGGGTTTGGGGAAGAATTGCCCTTTTTTTTGGTGCTGTTGAAAGTTTCATGCATGGCCAAGGTTAGGGCCAAGGAAAACAGCTATTCAAATGATATGCAGCATCGGTGGGGACCTGGACCAAGTGGTAGCAGAGGAGATAAGTGATCAGGGTCAGGATGTAGGTTATGGGGCTGTTGACAGGTTGGTTAATGCTGTTTCTGGGAGAGAGAACAAGGAACATAAAGGATGACTGAGTGAGTTTGCAAGAATGAGTCAGCTCTTGTTTCCTACCTGCCTGCCCCTTCAGAGACCCAAGAAGATGCCATTGTTCTCCGTGAGCCCATGCCCAGATCTACCTCTTCCCTGGGCACATGCTCAGTAAATAATTATGGCTGCAGTGATGCTGGGTGTTCAGGTGAAGGAGAGAGGTGTGCTGCTTGAGCCAATCTCCAATACAATGTAGGGGTTTTGGTTTTATTTGTTTGGTTTGGTTTTTTGAGACTGGGCTTCTCTGGTAACAGTTTCAGTGGAGGAGAGGTAAAGAGTGAATTCCATGAAAGCCATGAAGCTTTGAGGAAGATTTGTCTTTTAAGATTTATCTTTTTTTTTTTTTGGTTTTTTTTTTTCGAGACAGGGTTTCTTTGTGCAGCCCTGGCTGTCCTGGACTCAATTTGTAGACCAGGCTGGCCTCGAACTCGCAAAGATCCGCCTGCCTCTGCCTCCCAAGTGCTGGGATTAAAGGCGTGCGCCACCACCGCCCGGCTTTAAGATTTATCTTATGTGTATGAGTGTTTGCTTGTATATACGCATGTGTGTGTGCCTGGTACCCACAGGTGGATCTCTGAGTTCAAGGGCAGCTTGGTCAACAGAGTGAGTTCCAGGACTATATGGAGAAACTCTGTCTCGAAAATCCAGAAAACAAAACAAAACCTCAAAAACTTATTTTTAGTTATATGTGTGTGATATGCATACATACATAAACACACACACATACACACATGCCTAAATGTCTGTGAACATGAGTGCAGTACCCACTGAGGCCATGTGGGATGGCTGTGGAGCTGGAGTTGCAGGTGATTGGGAATAACCCCACATGGGAGCTGAGAACTAAACTCAAGTCCTCTACAAGAGCAGTATCTGCTCCTAACCACTAAGCCATCTCTCCAGCCTGCCTCACTCTTCCCTAACCCTCTTATTTGCTTGTTTTTAAATAATTATTTTTATTGTTTTGACTGCATGTATGTCTGTGTGAGGGTGTCAGATCCCTTGGAACAACAGGAGTTACAGACAGTTGTGATCTGCCATATGGTTGCTGGGAATTGAACTCCGGTCCTCTAGAAGAGCAGCCAGTGCTCTTGGCCACTGAGCCATCATCTCTCTAGCCCCCTCACCGCTCTTTTTTTTGAGTATCCCTGGCTGTCCTGGAACTCACTTTGTAGACCAGGCTGGTCTCAAACTCAGAGATCCACCTGTCTCTGCCTCCCAAGTGCTGGGATTAAAGGTGTGCACCATCACTGCCCAGCTGCCCAACCCTTTTGTTTTGTTTTTTGAGACAGGGTTTCTCTGTGTAGTAGCCCTGGTTGTCCTAGACTCCCTTTGTAGACCAGACTAGCCTTGAACTCACAGAGATCCGCCTGCCTCTGCTCCCAGTCCTGGGATTAAAGGCGTGTACCACCATGCCTGGTTTGCCCAACCCTTTTTTATGAGACAATATCTCACTATGTAGCCCTGGCTGGCCTGTAACTTTTGGTGATCCTCCTGTGTCTGACTCCTGAGTGCTGCGATTAGAGGTATACATCATCATGGCTGGCATCATTTCTGTCCTTTTAAATGAATTCCCATTCCTCTTCCTATAGAGGAGCATTAAAAATGTATCCCTGTTCCCTCTGCCCAGGAAATCTCTAGAGTGACTGCCCTTACTTTTCATGGTGTCCATGATGTGGCGTTGCTGGAAGTTAGTCAGTTTGGACTCCTTCATCATCACTGAAAAATAATGCACTCTGTGAGCCCTGAGATGCAGCAGACACCCATATTTCACCCACGTTCACCCGCATCTTGCCCAAGTCTCTCTGTGCCAAAACACCATATCTGTCTTTCTGTTTATTTGTTCATTTATAGAAATGGTCTGTGTGACACGGCTGTCCTGAAACATGGTATGTACATCAGGCAGGCCTCCAACTCACAGAGATCTACCCTCCTCTTCCTCAGAGAGCTAGCCAGAATTAAAGACATGAGCCACTATATGTGACTTTTTTCTTAAGATTTTATGTATGTGTGCATGTGAATGAGTGTACTTGTGTGTGTATGGGTGCCTGTGGAGGCCAGAAAAAGGCATCAAATCCTGGGAAGTAGAGTTACAGGTTGCTTTGAGCCACCTGAAACGGTTGTAGAGAATTGAACTTGAGTCCTTCAGATTAGCAGCCAGTGCTCTTAACCTCTGAGCCATCTCTCCAGCCCTTATTTTATTCTTATTTGTTCATGATGTCCATGATGTATGTCACGCAGACCTCCAACTCACAGAGGAGGGTAGATCTCTGTGACTTGGAGGCCTGCCTGATGTACATACCACGTTTCAGGACAGCCAGGCCGCATAGTGAGACTGTTTCTATAAACAAAGAATAGCAGTCTTACTATATTTTCCAGGCTAGCCTTTCTTGGGCTTAGGCAATCCTCCCAAGCTGCAAGCTTGCATACTGTATCTGCCTAAGACACACACACACTTTTTAGTGAGTGGCTAACATGAATGCTGGACACTGACTCAGGTGTTCCTGAAGAGCAGTATCTGCTCCTGACCACTTAGCCACCTCTCCAGCTGTAGCACGCACACACTTTTTTCATCTATAGAGTGTTGGAACTGAAAACCAGGCTTCATTGTATGACTAGTATATATACTCTATCTCTGAGCTACACCTCCACTCTGTAACTTTTTTCTTAATTTTTGTTGTTAACCTCTTTACTATTAGCTCTATGAGAGCAAGAATTGTCTTTTGCACCCCTCTCCCCCGTTTCCAGAACCTTGAACAATATCCAAACCATATATTAGGGTTTTGGTTGTTGAATAAATGAATGCATACATGTTCATTCATGTAGCAGAGGCTGGAGCTACAGCTGTGAGTAGAACAGGGGCTTTCTTTGCCTGGTGGCATTCACCATTTAGAAAGTGATAGCTAGGAACTTAAACACCTATACGACTTTATATAGCCGGAGAGTGGTGGCACACGCCTTTAATCCCCTACTTGGGAGGCAGCGGCAGGCAGATCTCTGTGAGCTCGAAGCCAGCCTGGTCTACAAAGCCAGTCCAGGACAGCCAGAGCTGTTACACAGAGAAACCTTGTCTCGAAAAACCAAAAAAAAAAAAAAAAAAAAAAAAAAAGACTTCATATAATGGGGCTGGAAGGATGGCTCACTGGGTTGGTTTTTCAAAGAACCTTGGTTCAAATCTCAGCACCCACATGGCAGTTCGAAACTGTCTGTAGTGGTCAGGCGTGGTGGCACATGCCTTTAATCCCAGCACTTAGGAAGCAAAGGCAAACGGATCTTTGTGAGTTCAAGGTCAGTCTGGTCTACAGAGTGAATCCAGGAGAGCCAGGTATACACAGAGAAACCCTGTCTTGAAAAACCAAAACCAAAAAAAATAAGTAATAAAGTAAATAAATAAAAAGACTTTATATTGCGCTAAGCCCAGTGAAAGGAATTGGATTTGGTACTGTGAAGCTAAAACGGTGGTGGGGAGGAGATAGGCTTCATTGAAAGTGCACAATGAAGCCGGGCGGTGGTGGCGCACGCCTTTAATCCCAGCACTTGGGAGGCAGAGGCAGGCGGATCTTTGTGAGTTCGAGGGCCATCCTGGTCTACAAAGTGAGTCCAGGACAGCCAGGGCTACACAGAGAAACCCTGTCTCGAAAAACCAAAAAAAAAAAAAAAAAAGAAAGTGCACAATGTAAAAGATGAGCTAACCACTCCAAAATTCTCTGTCCTTTGGCCTTTAATCCTCTCCGGAACCTCTCTGAATCCCAGGCTCTTAAGGGAAACCGGCACCGCTTCTGTCCTCCATCCTCTAACGCACTGACCTCTGAGCAGCTCACAGGTTCCCGGGGTGTAAGCGGCTTGCTTACGGCAGCGCCGCAACCTGGTTCCGTTGGTCACTGGGTCCACCCTCTCCTGTGAAGCCATGGGAAGGCCCTAGGAGGGAGAGAAGCAATGAGCAGCCCTCGTCCCGTATCGCAGTCCCGGCCTCTCATCGCGAGCACCCTGGGAGTCCGAGAAGCTGGTGCCGGACCAGTGCTCGGCTCCGGACAGTGCAGTCCCTATCGTAGCGTCCCGGGAGGAGCGCTCACTCTAAGCGGTGACCCGGGAATGGCGGTGCCCACCTTACAGAGATCCTCGAGGGAGCCAGAGTGTCAGCGCCTATACCAAGCACACCTGGTTACCATGGTAACTAGCGTGGACGTCCCTACGCACGCGCATCAGCGGCTCACTGTAGGCTACCTCCCGGAAGTGATTGCTCCTGGTTCACGGCGCAGGCGTAGACCACGCGTGCTGCTGTTGGGGCTTGAGGCGCGCGGTTTGCGGCTCTGCTCTCGGGACCGGCTAGTGCGGCGAAGGCAGGCACCATGTCAGACAACGAGGACAAGTGAGCGCGGGCCACGGAGGGGAGGAGGTCGTGGTGCAAGCCGGGCTCTTGGAGCACATCCTAGCCCATCTGCTGGGTCTGTGGGTGCGAAGTCTGCAGAACTTCCTACCTCGCGGAGCAACAGGGGCAGTGTGCGGAGATATAAACCCTAGTAGCTCCTGCCCTCTGAGCTCTCCGTTTCTGAAAGGGGATGCTGGTGGTGTAGCTTGTGTAGTGGAAGTAGGGAGGAAAAAGCAATCCAGAGAATGGCCTGGAAGGCTAGGAGCAGGCGCGGGCTTGAACCAGGTGACCAGCGGTGACCCAGAAGTGGAACCCTGTACAGCTCAAAGTTTAGTGTTGTTTGAGGCAAGGTCTCCATCTGAAACCCAGGCTGGCTGGGAATTCACTAATGCCAGCTTTGAGTTCGCCACAGTCCTTTGCTTCAGACTCTTGAGTGTTGGTATAACTGGCCTGAGCCACAAGATCCGGCTGGATTATGGACATGTTTTTATTTCACTTATCTATTTTATCTATTTTTTTTAAATCTCACTGTATGTCAGGTGGTTCGAACTTAGAGATCCATCTACCTCTGACTTCCAAATGATGGGATTAAAGCGGGAACCACCATACCGGGCCCCTGGCATACACACACATAGAAGAGCGACAGCGAGAAACAGGGTTTCAGCTAGATAGATAGCCCTTGACTGTCCTGGAACTCACTCTGTAGACTAGGTTAGCCTCAAACTCAAAGAAATCCACCTGCCTCTACCTCTCAAACACTGGGATTTATAGTTGTAAGCCACCATTCCCAGCTCCTGATATATTTTATTTTATTTTTGAGATAGAATCTCTCTACATAGCCCTAGCTGTCCTGGAAGTCACTGTGTAGACCAGGCTGTCCTCAAACAGAGGTCCGCCTGCTTGTGCCTCCTGAGCACTGGCTTATAGGTGTGTGCCACCATGCCCAGCTCCTGATATATTTTAAAGATAGAGCCAAAGGATTTCTTGATGGGCTTCATGTGTTAGGTCAAAAAAGAAGATAAATTATGGGACTTCAAATATAGATATATCAGTCAGAACTCAGAGGCTGGGTGTGGTGGCTCACACCTGTAATCCTAGCACTTGGGAGGGCTGAGGCAGGAGGATCACCGTGAACTAGATAGATGTCAGTGTGTGCCACATAGTGGATTTCAGGCCAGCCTGAGTTACATAGTGGACAGAATATGTACAAAAACAAGCAGACAGCCAACACACAGGCAAAAATACAAAAAAGAAAAAAGCCAGGTGGTGGTGGCATATGTAGGGGTGGGGCATATGGTATACATTTCACTGGGAACTTAAATCTCCTCTTAAGCAGACTCAGCGGGTGTAGTGGCACACACCTTTAATCCCAGCACTTGGGAGGCAGAGGCAAGTGGATCTCTGTGAGTTCGAGGCCAGCCTGGTCTACAAAGTGAGTCCAGGACAGCCAGAGCTACACAGAGAAACCCTGTCTCGAAAAACCAAAAAAAAAAAAAACCAGAGGTAGGAGTGCTGACCAGGACAGTGAGTGCCAGGAGAGAAGAGATGGCTAGTGAGTGACTGGGTAAAAGAGTAGAACCCAGAAAAGGCTGGCAGATCTCTGTGAGTTCAAGGCCAGCCTGGTCTACAGATCAAGTTTTAGGACAACTAGTGCTACATAGAGAAAACCTGTCTCGAGAAGAAAAAAAAAGTGAAAACAAAAAGGTGGCTTTGGAGCTTGGGACTATGGTGATCTTATTGAGGTAAGATCATGACATTGGGAAGAGAAGAACTGGAAGAGAGTTTGGGTAGCTCCTTCACACTTTTTGCAGCATGGGAGGCTGAGGAGATGGATCCTTGGTGGCTAAAGATGTTTGCTCAACAAGTCTGACAACCCAGGCTTGATTCCTGGAACCCGTGGTACAAAGTGAGAACAGGAGAGGTTGTCCTGGTGGTATATGTGGGCCTTCACACAAACACATATCATGTACATACACATTAACAAGAAATAAAAATATTTTGAGAAGCCCAGTACTTGGAGGCCATGAGGCTGACAATGTTACCTTGGCCTTAGGTTTTCTTTTTTCTTTTATTTTTTTCCCCCTCACCATAAGGGAACATGGAATTAGGCTGTAGCAGGAGGGGAAAGAGAATGATTTTTTTTTTTAGAGGTGGGTAGGTCATGGTGGTAGTATGTTGGTGCTGAGAATTGAAATCCCCAAGGATCTCGTGTATGTTATATATACATTCCACATTTGAGTTATACCTCCAGAATCTCACATGTAGCCCAAACTGGGTTCAAACCCCTGATTCTCTTCCACTTTCCAAATGCTAGGAGTACAGGAGTGTACCATTACACAGACAAACTTATAATTTTCTCCTTATGATAGGGCGGACACTGTGTTCCTGACTAGAGGGATGGCTCAGTGGTTATCAACACTTGCTGATTTTGTAGGGAGTGGAAGCTCAGTTTCTAGCACCACGTAGAAGAGCTCCAGCTTTGGGGGATTTCACACCCTCTTCTGGCTTCCACAGGCTTGCATGCTCGTGTGCACACTCACATACACACACAAACACATAGATAAAATAAACCTTAAAAAAAAAATCCCCAGCCGGGCGGTGGTGGCGCACACCTTTAATCCCAGCACTTGGGAGGCAGAGGCAGGCGGATCTTTGTGAGTTCAAGGCCAGCCTGGTCTACAAAGCGAGTCCAGGACAGCCAGAGCTGTTAAACAGAGAAATCCTGTCTCAAAAAAAAAAAAAAAAAATCCCCAGACCAGAAAAGTACATGTTTACATGCTGACTGGAGTAGTTCATAGAGAGGGAAACATCAATGAATGAGTCCTAGCAAAGTCTGGGGACAGATGGGACAAGACTGGAAACATAAAGTGACACCAGAGCCAGGCATGGTAGTACACACCTTTAATCCCAGCACTCCGAGGCAGGTGGATCTCTGTGGGTTTGAGGCCAGCCTGGTTTACAGAGCGAGTCCAGGACAGCCAGGGCTGTTAACACAGAGAAACCCTGTCACGAAAAACCAAAAAAAAAAAAAAAAAGTGAAGCCAGAGTTTGATTCCCTCATTGAGATTTGGCTGGTCCCTGGTATGTCACAGCTGACACACCGAGCTGTGTCTCTGGTTCTGGCAGCTGATGCTCTAACCACTAGTTTCTTCTGGCTTAGTTTCGATGGTGATGACTTTGACGACGTGGAAGAGGACGAAGGACTAGATGACTTGGAAAATGCCGAGGAGGTCAGTGGCCAGCCTAAGCCTTCTGCACTGCAGCCCAGAGGCCAGCCTGTGGGCCGTGGATGGTTACCAAAACGGTTATGCTATTCCCTCTACGGGAGTGCAATTCCCACAGATACACTCTTGGTCTTTGTTTTAAGTGTCATCTCAACTAGGTCTTGGGATTATTGTGTCCTATTATGTATGTTTTGTTGTTGTTTGTTTTTGAGATTTGTCCTCAGTATCTAGCCAAGAATTTACTGTTTAAGCCAGACTGGCCTGTAGTTCACAAAATCAGCCTTCCTCTGCCACCTGAGTGCTAGGAGTAAAGGTCCAGGTAGAAGTAGCTTTGCTCTGTTTTATTCACTACTGTATCCCAAACACTTATAATATTGTTTGGCATGTAGGAAACAGTCACAAACAATGACTTCTTATTTTTTTAAAATGCGTTTGTGTGTGTGTGTATATGTGTGTGTGTGTGTGTGTGTGTGTGTGTGTGTGTGTGTGTGTGTGT
>CAJQZJ010000418.1:6762580-6799164 GCA_907164525.1 Lophiomys imhausi | reverse complement strand
CCGGCCGTGGGCAATCCCGTGCCCTGTTCACTCAGCACCCGGCCGTGTACAATCCCGTGTCCTGTTCACTCAGCACCCGGCCGTGGGCAATCCCGTGTCCTGTTCACTCAGCACCCGGCAGTGTGCAATCCCGTGCCCTGTTCACTCAGCACCCGGCCGTGGGCAATCCCGTGTCCTGTTCACTCAGCACCCGGCCGTGGGCAATCCCGTGTCCTGTTCACTCAGCACCCTGCCGTGGGCAATCCCGTGCCCTGTTCACTCAGCACCTGGCCGTGGGCAATCCCGTGCCCTGTTCACTCAGCACCCGGCGGTGTGCCTTTGCTTAGGTGCTGACTGAGGTGCCTGAATGGCTTTTGGTTTTGCCTGGCTCACTAGCACCACCTGGTGGCTGCTGTTACTCCTAACTGGGAATGTGACATGCTTATTGATAGTGGCTGCAGCACAAGACAGTGACTTCGAACCCCGCACTTGCATGTCCACGGGGCACTGGCTTTTGCATGTATCCCTGATGGTTTGCTAAATGCCCTTCAGTTACAATGCTATGTCTGGAGATCGCGGGCACTGGGTGATCAGGGCAGTCATTCACGTGCTATAAAGCTCTGTATACAGTGGGCTTTTCTTTTGTTTTCTTAGTGTTAGGGACTAAACCCTAACCCTGGGACTAAACCTGGGGCCTTATATGTTCAGGCTTTTTTTTTCCCCAGGCTTTTAGGAATAGCAGAGACCAGAACATGTAGTCATATGTGTTGTTCTCAGCCTGGTTGGTCCCTAACGTCACCCGGGCAGCTGTGAAGGTGCAGTTCTTAGACCCCTTCATGAGAGATTCTGTCCCATGGCTGGAGACAGATCAGCAATTAGGACCATTTGGTGGTCTTTTCAGGTTTCATTCTCACCATGTACATGGTACCTCACAACTGTCCCTCTAGTTCCAGGATGTTCAATATACTTGAAAAGCATGGACCTACATGTAAGCCAAACACCCATACACATAAAACAAAATAATTAAAAACTTAAAAACCATCTGTCCTGATGGTCTGGAGAAGGCGCGGGCCCTGGATTTTGGCATGCTTCTTAGTGAGTTGAATCTATTGATCAGAGGTGTCTCTGCAGAAGACAGGCCTGGAGTTGACAAGCCCTTGTTTGGTGTTGGAGCTTCTGCTTGGGCCAAGCGTTGGCTGGGGTCTGGACCCTTGTAGTGGACGTAGTACAGTGGCTGTGATGCCGAGAAAGGCATATGTAACCCACCAGGGCCACGGAAGACAGTGGTTTCCAGAGTGGGCACATCTCAGGCTGTGAAGAGGAGAAGTGAGGACACAGGAGAAATAACGGAATTTATGTAGGTGCCTGAGTTCGCTTTCCATGGCTCTGACAGGGTACCTGAGGCTGGGTTCCTCTTAATATGTTCCTCACAGTTCTGGAGGTTGGAAGGTTCAAGAGCATGGCACCTGATCCTATGAGGCCTCAAGCTGCATCTTAACATGACAAAGTGTCACATGGTGGGACTTTTCTTTTTTTTTTTTTTTTTTTTTTTGAGGCAGGGTTTCTCTGTGTAGCTCTGGCCATCCTGGAACTAGCTCTGTAGACCAGATTGGTTTTGAACTCACAGAGATCTGCCTGCCTCTGCCTCCAAGTGCTGAGATTAAAGGTGTGTGCCACCACGCACGGCCTCTTCTTATAAAGCCACTTATGGGCCATCAAGGTGGTCACACCATCATGGCTTTCCAAGGGCTCCTCCAGTACCGTCATCATCTTAATTTGGGGGACACTTAAGAAGCATAGCACACCAGGCATGGTGGTGCACATCTTTAATCCCAGCACTTGGGAGGCAGAGGCAGGCAGATCTCTGTGAGTTCGAGGCCAACCTGGCCTACAAAGTGAGTCCAGGACAGTCAGGGTTGTTATTACACAGAGAAACCCTGTCTCGAAAAAAAAAAAAAAAAAAAGAACCATAACAGGGGAGGCATAGAAGTTTGCTATGGCCTGAATGATGGGGCCAGACTGGAAGAGTGTGACCTTTCTGTGGCTGTTCCTGGAAGGGCGTGTGGGCTATATTGGGGTGGTAAGAATGAAGGAGCATTTTCTGATGGAGCATTACATTTAGATGACTTCAGCATGTTACATGGGCCACATAGCATAGTGGTTAGGAGCAGACCTAGGCTCTGCCACTCTGCCTGCGTGACCCTGGGCAGGTCACTCACCTTTCTGTGCCTCAATTTCCTCACTAGTAAAATGAAAGTCAAAGTAGGATGAAGTGGAGAATGTGAAGGCGGATCACAGTCAATGGCTTGTAGTGAGTCCTTTGACTTTTCTGGGGTTTTTATCGTCGTTTTCCCAGTGAGGCAGGGAATGTCTTCTTTGTTTAAATGAGGCTATTTAGATGGGAGAGAGATTCAGTAACTTGTTCTTGGAGGCGCAATTCAAATCGGGTCTGCCGGTCTTCCTTCTGCTCAGTGGCAGCTGCCCATACACAACCGCCCTACACCTGCCTGCCCAGGTGACCTTATGGGGATCAGGACACCAGCCCACCTTCTCTGAGCCTTGACTGCTGTCTCTCCAACCCCTCTCTGTCTGCAGGATGTGTGCCCCGGTGATGGTGGAGCTGGAGGGGGAGACAGACCCTTTGCTCATCGCCATGAAGGAGCTCAAGTAAGCCCCTTAGGACAGTGGTTCCTCCTCCAGAGTCCAGCAGGATTCCCTTGGGTCTCTCTGTCTGGGGAAGTTGGTGTTTGATCCTGTAGATCTTTGGCTCATTCAGTCAGCCCCCCTGGGAGCTGGGGGAGGGTGTCTATGGGACATGTGCTTTTCCCACATGTCTGCTGCAGAGCCAGGGCACCAACCTTCATGCTCTGTGACTCCTCTCACGACAGGGCCCGAAAGATCCCCATCATCATTCGCCGTTACCTGCCAGATGGGAGCTATGAAGATTGGGGTGTGGATGAGCTCATCATCACCGACTGAGCAGAGCTGTCGGACAGTGCCTGGGCACCATTTCTGTGCCTACTTTATAGATGTAAATAATAAACTTCACCCTTTCTACCCCTACTGTCTGCAGTGCTGCCACCTGCTGCTTCCTTCTTCCTGCCCTAATGAAGGGAATGGGTATACATCGAGATGGCCCTAAGACTGTTAGCTCTTTCTAAAGCACCCAGGGCCCTTGGCCCTGTGGGTCCCCCCATCCCGCCTATCTCCCCACGCACCAGAGCAAAAGCTGTTGCAGGGGAGATACCTCAGCTGCCTTCTCAGCAGACAGATGAGTCTTTGTGCCCAGGGAGCTGGTTGCCACGGAAACCCCCAATTTCCTTTCCAGTGGGGACTGGCTGCAGGGGCTTCTCCCTTCTCAGGAGTATCACAGAGCAGGTCTCATCAAGCCAGCCATTGTTCCTAGGGACCTGCCTCAAGCTCTTATCGAGGACTTAGATCCCCTTTCAGGAGCGGTGGTTTAGCAGGAAGTGTAGGGGTGCAATGGTCCTTCCCTGTCCCCAGGCAGAGCCCTGTTGGGCACGTTAGAAACTAGACCAAGGACCAAGCATCTTTTCAGCCCTGTCCCACCCTATCCCAGGCCAGTGCCACCCAAGGCCCTCCATGGCTCACCTCTCTGGGCTGCCACCTTGTGTCCTCTGCTCCTCAGACCAGAGCTGGAATGACGTTCTCTTGGGTTCAGTCTGAGCTGAAGTTCCTCTCCTATCTCACGTATCATCGGACCCTCTTGTGTATCCAGCCTCCCACCCCATGATGTACCTTTCACATCCTGAGATTGAGAGGTGTGCGTGGAGCCTGGGATGGTGGGGCATACCTATAAATAACCCAGCACTATGGAGGTGGAGGCAGGGGGCTTACACAGTGAATTCAAGGTCAACCTGGGCTACATGAGAACTTGTCTTAAGAATTTTTTAGAAAAGAAGATGACCGTGGGCACTAGCATAGTTGGAAGGAAGGAATGGCTTCTGAGTGGCCCATTCTCACCTCTGGTCCACTGCAACTCCACATGGGATTGGACACCCTGGTCAGGGTGGGAAGGATGAGTGGCCACAAGAGTCAGGGGTGCTTGCTGCTCTGGATAAGGGTTAATTCTGGGAGTCATAGACTTCGCACCCCTGCCACCCTCCTCCCAGCCTTTGGAATCCTTTAATCAAGTTGGGTGCTGAAATTTCAGCTCTGAAATGCCGCCTTTGTGCTGGCATCCAGGCAGCCGCCCCAGAGTGCGGGGGTCACTTTCTCGGCCCCATTTCTCTAAATGGTGCCTTTGTTCCCTGCTGGGCCGCTCAGTATCAGATGTGATTAAAGGGAGATGAAGCTTGGGTAGGAGGCGGAGTTAACCCTTAGGGGATAGGGTGTAAGGAGATGGGAGAAGAGGGTGCTTTTCCTCTCGCTTCCCCCTTCGCAATCTGCTGCTCCTGAGCAGCACCTCGTGTAGCTGGCCAGGTCTGGGTTTGTCCCCTGCGGAATATACTGTCACTTGCCAACATTTCTCATCTCCTAAGGTTTATGGTGATCACATTAGTCATGTAGAAACACCTGACTCCAAGCTGCTTCCATACCCGAGCACACCCAAACCTGTGTTCCAAGTGTACCACCCACTAATGCTGGCTTCTGTTTTTGTCTTCTCCAGTAGTGGTTGTTTTCCCTGCTGCCCACACCAGTAGCGAGTACATGGCCAAAATCATGAGGTAGCAGGCCCCTCTCTTGACAGGACCCTTCCATCTTGCCAGCTCCGTCTACAGTTGCCCCTTGGAGCAGGAGCACTGCATAGACTATAAAAATGTCCTGTTTTTCAGTAGAGGGGCAAGCGGGTGTCAGCGTGAAAGGTTAGTATGAGGTCATTTCATATCGGACAGTCCTGGTATCATAGATGGAGGCCTGCAACCAGGAGGGGGACCTTAGGAGTCAGTATTTCCAAAAAAAAAAAAAAAAAAAGTCTTTTATAGTTTCTGGAATGTTAGGACTAGGGAATGCCCCACAGGATTGGCAGTCTCCTGACACCTGTGATGGGTGGAGGTCACATTCCATGTGTGAGGAAGAGAGCTGGTGGCGAGGGGTGCTCAGTGGCGTATGCAGGGCCTTTCATTCCAGTCTTAGTGACTTCAGTGAAGGTACTCAGATACATGGGTGCACATACCTGGACCCAGCTCAGGGAGAGCTGGACCCCAAGATTTGGTGGAGGTGGAGCAATGGGTCAGGTTCAACAGGTGACCTACTAAAGGTCAGTTAAAAAAAAAAGTCTCAGCTGTTTATTTCAGTTGAGGTGGTCTAATGCCACATTGGGTACTGTTGAAAAGAGCAAGGGAACCAGCAGTTTGGGGGAAGTGACCAGAAGACCTTACTGGTCACAGAGTTCAGATGGAATTGTGAAGCTGGGCATGGTTCCCTCCCTCCCAAGGCCTGATGGGGATGGAGGGATGATGTGGAGCAGTGGAGCCTGGAAAGTGACCCAGGGTGTACCAGCTTCCCAAAGCATCAGGCAATGGGAGCAACTCCTCAGAGGCCTAGAGGATATATACCCCTTGCCAAGCCAGCAACCAGAGGCATGTTGGGAACTTTGCTACTGTGGGAATGTCCAGCCATTGGCACTTCCTGTCAGAGCAACTTGGTAGGGATTTCCCTTGTCCTTTTTGCTGTGAGCTTGGCAGTGGCACGGGTCATGGCTGCTACTGAGGACAAACATGGGAGCACAGTGGGGCTGCTTTGCTTAGACTGAAACAGGCTGCTGTGGTGAGGGCTCAGCTAGATGCTAGCATGGGCTCTTTGTCTGTCTGTCTGTCTGTGTGTTGGGGGAGGTGATGGGTGGAGGGGTGCAGCCACAGAAGGTCCATCTATATATTCTATAGAACCAGACCTGACTGCTCACCTTAGGAATGAGCAAGACCAGCCTACTCCTTTTTAAATAGTTGTCCCTTGAGTTCCTGGTGGATTCCACTCTGTCCCATGAGCAGAGCAGAAGGCAGGGAGTTAGGGCTGGACCTGAGAAGAATGGGTGGCTCCCGTGTGTGGCTTTCTTCTGAGGCTTTCGACCCTGGTCACACGTCCATTCGTCAGGAGGCTGGCTGCCCTGACTTCCTCCACTGTCCCCATGTCCTTAAAGCTCCTAGGAACCTCTCACCTTTACACTCTCCTGGCTGTTTGTGGAAAATCTTTGAAGAATCACAGGTATGAGGGTTAAGAGACCAAGAGACAGGCCAGGTCAGGCCACCACGCAGGTGACCGGAAGTTTGATTTTATTACTTGGACTGCTTAATGCAAGTTAATCGGGGCTGGAGTAGCTAGAGGAGGGTGAGGACATGGCCACTACGGAGATAAATAAGGGTAGCAATGTGTTACATGTGGACTGGGCTGCAGAACAGGAGATGGGGAGACAGAGCTACATACTTTATTAAGGTATCGCTGGAGCAAAGGGCGGAAGGCAAAGGTGGAATGGCAGGGGTTTAGTGTCCAGCCTGCTGCCAGCCTGGGTGCTGGGCTCTGAGAGCCTGTGCAGTGCTGACTCTGAGTCTGGGGACTTGAGGCTGACAGGAGGAGAAGGCTGGGTGAATTGCCTCTGACTCTTTCCTGGAGCCCCTGCCTCCTCACCTGGGGTGGGCTTTGTGGTGTGGGAAGTAGTGGGGAAGAACATGGAGGCTCTCCTTGGTTAGACAAGGGATGAGGTTATTGACACAGAATTGAATCTGGGGACCTCTGCCAGTTCCTTCCTGCATTCAGATGAGGAGGGGGCGGTGAAAGGATCGGAGCTTCCATGAGTATCCTACCCCACTCCTCACAAAGCTGTTCAAAGCTGTCCTCAGTGAGTCCTTAGGACAGGACAGAGCCAGCTCCAGGCTTTGGGGCAGGTCCCTGGGCAGCCTAGCTCTTAGGCATGGTCACACAGTGGCACACGGGCCTTTGAGCCCCTTGTTCTCCAAGGAGAAAACAGGAGAGGTGAGGCCTCCTACCCTAACACTTCCTGCCTCCCTGAACGAATGAGCGGAACTTCTCAGGTCCTGGGATAGAGGGTCATTTCTGGGGATGGGTGGCCCCTCACCCTCAGTCTGGGACAGCCACCAAACTCCTCCTCTGCCAGCTCAGTCAGGGCTGGGCCTCCAGAGCCAGGGTGGGTGGAGGTCATCAAGGCAGGAGCTGGAAGAAGCCTTCCTGCTGCTGGCAGGCTCTGCGGCCTCCACTGCCACTGCCAAGCCTGAGGCAGATGAGGAACAGGGCACACAGGCTGGGGGAAGGGGCCCTGGGGCCAGGTGGAGACTGGTGATCACAGGGTCCCCTCTAAGGTCGGGACAGAGTCGTATATACTGGCTGCTCCCAGTGTGTGGGACTGTGGGATTGGGGCCCTGAGGGGCTGGGGTCAGAGATGGCCGTGTAGAGGGGCCGCTGAGAGGGCCCCATGTAGGAAAAGGCTGAGTAGAGGCCAGAGGCCTGGCCTGCATGGCCATAATAGGGTCCTGAGGGCTGATGGTCAGTGTAGTCAAATTGGGGGCGTGAGATGGATGGGAAGGCAGAACCATAGTGGGGCAGGCTGAGGGAAGTATAGGCGATCTGGGAAGTGGACGGCTGGTCGGTATAATGTGGGGGTCCCTGGGGGCCTGTGGTCTCTGTCTTCACCTGGGCTTTGGCATCCACACCAGGGGGCGAGACTGTGGGCAGAGCCACACTTGGTGGCTTGGAGATCCAGGCAGAGTGTCCACTGGCTACAGCCAGGGCACTGCCCAGCCCGTAGCCAGCTGCTGAATAGCTACCCACATGGCCTGGGTGCCCGTTGGGTGGCAGGTATTGGTCCAGCTCAGTCACATCAAAGGTCTCCATGTTGGACATTACCTCGTGGCTGATCTCCCCGATGTCCACGTTGCCGAAGTCGATGTGGGGCTTCCCGCCCTCCCCCAGGGAGCGCCCATCCCTCTTGGGGTCTGCCTTGCCAGACTGAAGCTCTGTCTTTGGGGTGGTTGGAGGGGTAGGAGGGCCATGGCTCTGGCCTGGGTAGAAGAGAGAGAGAAAGAGGAACAAGAGTGAGAAAGCTAGAGGCAAGTGGGCCCTAGAAGGCCTCATGCCCCATCTTCAGGCACTGGGATGCTGACCTCTGAAACCAGCTTCCCTGACATGTTGCCTAACTGCTAACTCTGCTGGGTCATGCTGGGCCCATCGTCCTGGGCCCTGCCTGCTCTTCAGAGCACCCCTGACATCTGTTGGTCACTCTCCCTGCCTAACCCCATCTGCTCTGCCCACTTGGGACTGTTACCTCTTACTACCTCCAAACAGCACTGTCTTCTTCAATGCAGCCTCAAGCCTGCCTACTCCCTGCCCTGCCAACCTTTGCTCAAGGGGCCACTTAGGTTATTGGGCCCATTTGCCTGTTAACTTTCTCATCCGCACATCTCAGCAAGTGTTCTGGGCACTGCTAAGTGCCAGGCAGTGTGCCAGGTGCTGGGGATAAATGGAGATAAATTCAGACCCTGTCTCCAAAGCTTGCAGCCATGGAAGGGATAAAAGGCCCACAAGGCCCTAGAGCAGTAAGTGCTCTGTGAGGGGACATGCAAAGGATTAGGGAACTAGAGAAGAAAGCTGCTGGTCCCAGGGATTTGGGGAAGTCTCAGCAGGTGTGTCTGAATGTTCCAGAGGCTGTGAAGATGAGATTTAAGTGCAAGGAAGGTGGCTAGACTGAGCATCCCATCACAGAGAACCAGATCCAAGGCATCGTGAGGCTCCGCCATCACTCTGGAGGCAGGGTCAAGTCCTGCACTAGCCCAGGGCTCTGAACCTCAGGAGACCTTCCTAAACTTGAATTTTGGCTCTGCCATTCACTATGCAACCCTGGGCAAGCCGTCCACCTTCCCCTAAGCAGTTTGTCAGTGTAAGTCTCTTCCTGTATGTCATTCACTTGATTCTATCCCTGCTCCTCCCTCTAAACAGTAGGCTTCCGAGCCAGGGACCATGGACTTCTCTTGGCAGGCTCCTGGTGTCCTCTCCAGTCAGCGCCTGACGCAAAGTAGGAGTTAGCCTGTCTTCTGATGGCAGAGCTCTGCGCATTGAGCACTTCCTGCATGTCAGATTGGCACTCTGCACACAAGGAACACAGTGAGGCATCCAACAGGCCAACCTCAAGTCCTGGAGTGCGACCACTGGGGCTCAGCCTGCTGCTGCCGAGCAAGTTCCTCTTTCTGTCCCATCTATAGGATGGTGGTTATCTGCCACCCACAGACCTGAGTTTGCTGAACATTCCACCACACCATTTTGTGCTGATTGGCTGGTTGGTAGAAGGAATCAGTACACACAAGGCAACCAGCCTGTGCCTGGCACACTGAGTGCTCAGTGTCAGCATACATCCTTAATGAGAAGTGAACATGAATGGGCCATGTCTGGCCCCTCCATGGCATGTGCTCAGCATCATCCTGGGCAGGACTTGGCTCTCTCTCCCTCCTCTCTTTTTTTTTTTTTTTTGGTTCCTCAAGGACAGGGTTTCTCTGTGTAGCTCTGGCTGTCTTAGACTCACTTTGTAGATGAGACTAGCCCTGAACTCACAGCGATCCACCTGCCTCTGCCTCCCGCGTGCTGGGATTAAAGGCATGCATGCCACTCCTGGAAGTTTTGTTTTTTCAAGACAGGGTTTCTCTATGTTGCCCTGTCTTGCTCTGTAGACCAGGCTGGCCTCGAACTCAGAGATCTGCCTGCCTCTGCCTCATGTGTGCTGGTGCTAAGATTAAAGGTGTGTGTCACCAACTCCTGACTTTTGTTTTTTTTTTTTTTGGTTTTTTGAGACAGGGTTTCTCTGTTTAACAGCTCTGGCTGTCCTGGACTTGCTTTGTAGACCAGGCTGGCCTCGAACTCGCAAAGATCCGCCTGCCTCTGCCTCCCAAGTGCTGGGATTAAAGGCGTGCGCCACCACCGCCCGGTGTGACTTTTGTTTTTTGTTTGTTTGTTTTTTGGTTTTAGTTTTTCGAGACAGGGTTTCTCTGTGTAGTCTTGACTGTCCTGGACTAACTTTGTAGACCAGGCTAGCCTTGAACTCACAGATATCTGCCTACCCCTGCCTCCCAAGTGCTGGGATTAAAGGTGTACACCACCACACCTGGCCTGACTTTTATTTTGTTTTGTTTGTTTTTGTTTTTGTCCCTCTCAAACACACCCTTCTGCCCTTTCCCTGTAACTGCACTAGCCTCTTCTCACCTCGTGACCTCCATGACTTTCTGAACTGGCTTTCTCTCCCCAGCACCACTGAACTTCCATCAGTCCTGGACACCTTATCTAACCACCATAAGCTACCAGAGTCCCCAGTGAGCTGCCTCTGGGTTCTGTACTCCAGCTAGGGTAACTACACTCTGGCCAACCCTTCCTAGATCCCAGCTCAGGCTAGGCAACTCTCCACTGCCTGGTTTCTCCCAGCCCACTCCAGCCCTGCCATCAGCACACTGGCAGCTCCCAACCCAGCACTCACCTGAGGGGTGCTCCGGGTTCCCATCTGACATGGGGGAGCCTTCTTCTGGGTGCCGGTGGTCCAGGTGGGCACTCTTGTAGTGGGCCTGGATGGCAGCAGCCCCTCCTTGTTCAGCCTCCCCTCCTGGGCACTCTGCCTCCCCCTGGGCTGCCTTCCCGTTCTTCCGCCGCCGAGGTTGGTACTTGTAGTCTGGATGGTCCTTCTTGTGTTGCATCCGGAGTCGCTCAGCCTCCTCAATGAAGGGACGCTTGTCACTCTCATTCAGCAACCTGGGGTGGAAGATACCAGAGCCAGCGTGAGTGCTGGGACAAGCAAGTGAGCTTCCCTCTGAGCTATGTGCCTGGGATGGGGCACCCAGAGGACAGGGCCAAGGTAGGGCTGTGCGCTATGGTTAGCACCCAGAAAATGCCAGACCAAGGAGCCCCACCCCAAGACAGTTGTGATCTCTGTCCCCTACCTCTCAGTGGCTGGAGGGCACCAGGGCCCAGTCTCTGAGCATGCATTCTAAAAGGGATCACAAGGGGCAGGTTTCAGCTCAAGGATAGGATAGTTCTTGTTACTGAAGCTGTCTGCAAGTAGAACTGGCTGCCTCATTAGGGGGTGAGCTCCTTGGCACTGGAGGTGTGAAGAGAAGCAGGGAGCCCAGCAGGAACTCAGTCTCAGCTACTTACTAGCTTTGTGCCAGACTTTGCACAAGTTACTCCTCTGACTCCGAGCTTCTTTTTCTCCAAAATGAGGGTGATAACACTTTCTTCACTGGGTGTGGGGTCACCAGGAATATATGTATACACACACACACACACACACACACACACACACACACACATAAATACATATATACACACATGCATGCATACACACAAATATACATACAAACACATACATACATATATACATGCATACATACACATAAACACAAACACACACACACATATATGCATACATGCATACATTATATATACACATACATACATACACACACACACACACATATATATGTGTGTGTGTGTGTGTGTGTGTGTGTGTGTGCCTATGCTTGGGGGAGGGAGGGACCTAGAGAACATAGGTGCTACTCTAATGGCACCTGGAAAGGTGTGGCACAGGAGAGCCCAAGGGTGGCTCCTCAACTCTAGAAAAATGATTTGGTGAAATTTTAGTATGGTGGGACTGAAGGCTTTAGGTGTGAGTCCCTTCAATATGGTAGGGGCGCTGTCTCCAGAGAGAGATCCTGTATCTGGGACCTGGGAGTGACAGAGGGTGGAGGAAGCTTGAGTCTCTTCTCAGACTCTGGGACGGCTGGCCCGTGGCACAAAGAAGCCCTCATGGGTGCCCCCACACATCTGACTCTAACTTCAGGTCAAAATTGGAGGGTGACAGGACTTGCATGTCGCAGGGTAAGGAAGACAGGGTGGAATGCCTTAAAGAGGGGAAAGAACAGATCCATAGACTCCAGACACAGGCACCACTAGTCCACTTTAGGCTTTCTCTCTCTCCAGCACACCCAATTGGTGCCCTCTTCTCCTAGGCAACGGAAGACCAAGCCCCCTCCCAGGGCTGGCCATGCCAGGCACTTTCTAGCCAGCAGCAGCATTCCTTTGCAGCTCAGCCTCCTGGTCTGCCCTGCACCCACCCATCGTCCCCAGAGGACCCTCTAGCTGAGCCACACTCCATTAGGGTTAGTGCATTTTCAGGACAGGTAGAGACCCTGCTAGGCCTTAGAAAGAATCGCATAGCAGGGCGGTGAGGTTTTGTCAGAATGGGCCCCACACAGATGCTCCAGGGGTGACCGGTGACACTGGACATTCTCCCCTATCCTTCTCAGTGTCCCCTGCCCAGCTGGCAACCTGAAATCACCAAGAAAATGTCAAGGAATGTGGTGTGTGGCTGTGGGAGAGGGCTACACATACCAGAAGAGCACAACAGTGGACCCCACCATCACCTCCAGAGCTGCATCGTACCCAATTAGCCCTAACAGAAACCTGAGGATACTGCAGTGCCAGCCCCGATCTTAGCCCCTCCATGCCAGCTCTGTGAAGGTGCCCTCAGTCACTTTACCCCATTCCCACAGCTAGCCTTTACTCCTGAACAAGTCCTCACATTCACTGCTGCCCTCCTCCTCCACGGTCACCTCCCCCCTCCCCCAGCTCAGTCTTCATTTGCTCCCGCCTCTTGGTTTCGAGTGGAGTGGGTGGATGGAGAACGGAGGCTGGTTTCCAGCCCAGTGGGCAGCTCCTGGTGGGACACTGGTATATGTGTCCTCCTGTCAGGCCAACACCATAAAGTGACAAGAGCCCGTAAGACTTGGGGCAAGGGAGGCCTGATGAGCCAGCCCCCTGTCAGAAGAGCTCCAGCCTCAACCTGCTCCCAGTTCTGTAGCTCAGACTATGCTTTCCACATGGGTTAAACAACACCAAACACACCACGCTCAGCATATGAAGGTTCCTCTCCAGGTGGCACCCAAGGTTAGTGTGCCAAGTGCTCACACAGCCACCCAGGACCTGTGTTCAAGCGCACTGATTCTGAGCTCCTGCATAGCCCTCCTCAGTCTGTGTTTTAGTTCTGTCTATCCAGCCATCTATGCTCCTGATGCCCTTGGAGCCATGAGCTTGGGAGAAGTATGTTTAAACCCCTGGAGCAACTGGCCAGCCCAGCCCACGTTCAGGTGTCTCCAAGGACCCCCACCAGGGCCCAGGTAGCCACCACCTGTTGGCACAACCTTGACTCCTTGGCATTGTTTTGCCACCTCCCATCCCCGGGGCTGGATCCTCGGCCAGCAGGGCTCTCCTGACTTCCCTGCCCTCATGGCCTGCTGTGTCTGAGTGGTAGCCGGGGACAAGTCTGCCTGAAGGGGACTAAGTCCAGGGTTCTAGAGCGGGAACTGGGACACAGGCAATGGAGGGACTCTTTAAACTCTCGGCAGTGGAGGGTGGTGGGAGAGCGGGGGTCCATCTCTCATTGCTCTGTTTCACAGCTAGATGAACTTTGAGCAAAGGAGCGAGCTGCCCCTGCTGTTCTTGAGCAGAGCTGGACCCTGAGTCCATAGCCACTGCCCATCCGGGTACTGCCTGGCAAGAGCTGAGAGCTGAGAAACTGGGGAAGGTGTGCCAAGCCTTCAGCAAGCACATGGCAAGTGCAGGCCAAGAGGTTGCTTGCAGGTCAATCTGTTCTTAGGGAACGGATCACTCTTTATACTACTTCAAGCCTTTGGTCTTCATACCCCAGCAAAGTGGAAGGAGCTGGCTCCTCTAACACCCAAGTCTCCTCAAGCATGGAGCCCTCCATGTTCCTGATCTCTGCCCAGCCCCAGCACTACAGAGAGTGAAGTGTGACCCACCGCTGTCACTAGGAATAATATGGGGATAACCTCAGACAAGGTTGGTGACTGGACTCTGACCCTGGCTCTGTCACCGACTGACTTAGGTAGATTCTTTTTCTCTCAGGCCCTTCTCTTGGATAGTCTAGTGGGGGATCAGGTGACATCAGCAGTCTAGCATCTGCCAGAGCCCTTGTTCCCTTTGGGCCTGGCCCAGGGTGCCCGCGGAGGGTAGGGGTACTCCACACATCTGCGACTGGGCCAGGAGGTCATGATGGTCAAAATTGCTGCCTGGGAAAATGTTCCCCCAGAGGCTTTGGGACCAGCCTAGGCAGCCTCGGGCTCTGAGGGACCCTGGCAGGAAGCAGGCTTCCTCCTGACCAGGGAAGAGGTTGCTCAACCATTGGGTGGAGCCCAGGCAGAGAAGATGGCGCTGGAGAAGGTGGAAAGGAGCGAGTAGCTTGGTGGCTCAGGACACAGCTGGAAGGGAAGTCCTCTTTTTGTGTGCCCTCTCCAGGGAATAAAGAAGCCCTCAGTCTAGAGGTTGGGGTCAGGAAGGTCCCCCAGGACAGCTGGGATAGGAGACCCTGTGGTAGCAGGGAACGAAGTTCTTCACGCTCTGCTTTCTCTGGGTTCCCTGTTTTCCTTGCAGAACCCCCACCCCCACCCCCACCCAAGCTCTCCATCTGGCTGCTTCAGTTTCCCTGAATCTACAGCTAGACCAGTTCTCTCCGAAAGTTTCTCACATACTCCCCATCACTGAAACGGGTGGCAGCAGCACATTAAGTGTGTGAATATGGGATTCAGAGGAGGTCATCAGTGGGGGTTTGATGGAAGCGTCCCTCCATGCTGCCTTTCCTGCCCACCACCCACAGAATTCCAGCCACAAGGGGGCGCCTTCCCGCCCGTCATCCCAGCCTAGGCCGCTAGGGTTCTGAGTTCCAGGGTGGGCAGCCAGAAGAGCCCCCACAGGGACACTTTGGGCAGATGAGTGGGCGATATCCCCAAATCTGGTCTTCCAAACGTTGGCCTCCCCTAGGAGAGGTGCCTGGGTGATTCTGGTCTGGGGTCCCAGGCTAGCCCAATGCCCTCGAAGTTAGGGCCTGCGGGGCTGGGGCGGGGCAGGGCTCACCTCCAGAGCTTGCCCAGCGTCTTGCTGAGCTCGGCATTGTGGAGGTGCGGGTACTGGTCGGCCAGCTTTCTGCGCGCCGCCTGCGCCCACACCATGAAGGCGTTCATGGGCCGCTTGACGTGTGGCTTGCTCTTGCTGGCGCCGTTGACGCGCACGGGCATGGGCACCAGCGTCCAGTCATAGCCGCTGAGCACCTGGCTGACCGCCTCGCGGATGCACACGGGGAACTTGTCGTCGTCTGCCTCGCCATCCTGCTGCTCCTTCTTGACCTTGCCCAGTTCACCGGGCCCCGGGCTGGCTCGCAGGCCCGAGCCACCGCCGCCGCCGTCGGGTCCCAGCGACGGCGCGTTGCCTGGGGACAGGCAGCGGGGTTCCTCGGAGCCCACAGGGCTCAGCTCCACCTCCGATAGGTCTTGCTCCTCGGCCATATCGCTCCCGGCCGCCGCCGCCGCTTTGGCCGCCTCCCCCGGGCCCGCCGCCGGGGTCCTCGCGAAGAGCCCAACGCCCACCTGGACGGGAAGGAGGGCGCGATAGAGAGGCGCCGTGCGCCACCCCAGGCGGGACTCAGATGCAGCCCCGAGGTGGCGGCCCTCCCTGCCCCGCGCTAAACCTACTAGGGCCTGGGCCCATGCACATGCCAGACCCTAGGTGGGTGCGTCCCGCCTCCACGTCTTCCCACCCCTGATCCCAACCGTCTCTAGGTGTGGGTGGTTTTTTCCCCCCTTAAACTTCCTTTTGGGTGGAGGTTTGTTGGTGGAAAGGAAGAAAAACGGACCCTTTATTCGGCTCTAATCCGGGCCCCTGGAATTTCCCACCTTTTCTCTCACCTCTCCTTCCCCCTGTCTACCCAGACAATCTAGGGAAGCTGAAGGGGAACGCATGCCTGCCTGTGGGGTGTCAGCCTCTCCCACCCCAAAGCAGGGGTGACCCAGACCCCTGTTGGCAGTCTGGGCCCAGGGGGACAGTGCGCACTCACCTCTTCCGACCTCTCCTCCAGTCTGGGGCTCGTCCTGAGGAAGTGGAAAACAGTGTCCCAAGGTGTGCGGTCCAGCTCGGGGCTGGGGAGTGACGCTGATGGACTGGGAGGGAGGGGCTGGGGGGCCCTGAGCCTCAGGCCACTGCCTTGTCTGGACGGAGCCTGAATCCTCACCACCAAACACCCTGGCTGGACAGCCTGAGACTGACTGAGCGACTGAGCCGCTGCAGACGGCTGGGGAAGGAAGGAGGGGGAGGGGAGGGGGAAAGGAGGGAGGGAAGGGCAGAAGGTGGAGCCTCCAGCGCTGCCTTCATCCCCAACACCCAGGACGCCTCCACTCTGCCCAGCTCCCCCCCCCACCCCCAGGTCCTGCGGCCCGCACTACTGCCTAGGCCCGTCTCCCTGAACTAAGCTTGGGTTTGGGTGGCTGGTGTGAGAGCGGGGGTACTTTAGGTCTAGGAAGGGAGAGATGCAGGTGGCACAGTCAGAACCTGTTTCCTGGGACCCTAGACCTCTCCCTCTGGTGGTGGCATGGACAGTTGACAAAGGACTGGAGGGAGATATGAGGAAAGTGGGTAATCTGAAAGGGTGGCAGCCTGTGTTGTTTAATTTAAGAAATCCTGCTGAGTCCCACTGTGTGCTTGCTGTCAGTCTCTCCAAACAGCCTACACAGCAGGGGGTCTTGTCAAGGAGGGCAAGCTGGGTAACCTTTGCCCAGTACAGAGGCCCTAGGTTCAATCCATGATCTTTAGACACCAGTATCCAGAAGGCTGGACTGGCCCAAGGTAGAGAGACACAGGAAGCTGAGGTAGGATGGGAGTGGGTAGTCTTCAAGGAGGACAGGAGGACTTGGGGTGGGGGGTGTGTCTCACTTCCATGCTGGGCTCTTCCTCTCCTGGGAAAAGGAAGGGATGGAGGAGTCTCAGATCTGGGTGTCACCAAGTCCCTCACTCTCTCACACTGAGAAGAGACACCATCTCCCCCCACTCCTACCCTTTGTTCTTCCTGTCCATTGCCCCAGGGCTCCTTTCCCTCTTCCTTTCCTTGGTCTCACTCCTGCAGGCTAGTGTCCTGTTCTCCTCCGAAGGCACCCTTTCCTGGTTCAGTGACCAGACAGAACTGGGGTGCCCACAGAGGGACAGAGGGGCCTGGGCCACACCAGTAGTCTGCGGCTTCTCTTAGCTGGGCCCTAGGCCCACACCAAATAGGTACTTTCTGGAGTCGGGCTGGAACTGGGGTCTGGAGAATCAAGGCCTCATGACTGGGAAGGCCCCAGGGTGGATAGTAGGACACAATGAGATAGTCACACAGGGCAAAGGCATGTCGAGGGGGTGGCAGACATTGGTAACACACACTCACACATGCTTGCGCACACACAACCAGCCAGACAATTGGGCCAGTGTGTCTGGGGCTGCAGAGCCCAGTGAATTAGGAGTTTGATAAGGGTTTTCTCTTTCTCTCGCTCACTGGCCTTGGACAATCTCCCCCCAGTTTTCCTCGACGCCACCCCCGGCGCTGCCAACCCTCCTCCCCCCGCCTCCCTTCTCTTCCCTGTGCCCAGACTCTTGTTCGGGGCCTTGAAACAGTGAGCTGTCTTTGTTCGAAATACAGGTGAACGGCAATCATGTGATTAACACACACACACATAAAAAGCTTTTTAACAGCGCCCGCCTGGCCTCAGAACCGCCCGGAGAGAAGCCGCCTTGGATGGACAGAGGGACGGAGAGATGAGCACCCAGCCAGTCGTGTCCCGGTTCCCCTGCAGCAGCCTCAATCTTCCGCTGCTGTCTGCCCGCTGCCTGCCTGCCTGGCATCTCTCTCCCGGTGGGTCCCTGTTCATCCCTCCACCCTCTGGTCCCTCCTCTTGGAGGGAAGGTCCTCCCTGCTCTCTGTGTCTGTGACTGAGCCTGAGACCCCTGGGACATGGAGGAGTACTGTGTGGGGGGAGTGGGCCCAGGGTTAGGAAGCTGGGTGGGGGTGGTCTCACAGTCGCTCCCCTTTCTAGTCTCCTGCCACCACCCTCTTGGGCCCAGCAGCCAGGAAGGGGTGTGTGGGGGTCTATAGAGGTCCACACCTGGTTTGTACTCCCTTCCTGTCTCTCTTCCTTGTCCTTGCACATGTACTCTCCTGAGTGCTCTGCCTTGTTGAACCCTGCCTACCCACCTGCTGAGAGGTGGTGCTGAGGCAGGCAGGCCTCTGGGGGGCAGGGGAAGAATTGTGTGTTGGCTGAGGGATTTCCCCCTGTGAACGAGACATCTGTGACCAGCAGGCTAGCAATCAGGATGCCTTCTGCCTTGTTTTAGGGCTTAGGGTCCCAGTTTTCTCCAGGAGGGGAAGGTAAAAGCCCCCGTTTTCTCTGCTGAGTAGGGAAATAGGAAAATGTGTGTGTGGATCAGGGGGTTCCCTGTTGAAGACATCAAGGTGGCCAGGATGGTCAGAGCTACCATCTGCTTCTTTCCCAGCTGGCAGCAAGGAGGGAAGAGCTGTTTGAGTCTCCATTCCTGACTCTTTCCCAAGGATGCCTGTGACCCCATGCCCCACACCCTATTAAAGCCGCCCTGAGTGGAGGGCTCCTCCCCACCATGGATGAGGGGTGGTGCTGGTGTATGCTCCCCAGCTGAGGGCCAAGGCCTGTGTGTGGTGGAATCCAGGCTTCCTGCCATGGGCACAGGCCTGTCATGAGCTTTCAGGGTCCAGCTCAGGTTCCTTTGAGATGGCCCCACATTCCCTCAGATAATGACTCTTGGGAGGAAGATGGGACCTGAAATCTGTCAGTCCGATTCCAAGCCCATTGATGATAAAGCAGGCAGAGTCACCCCAGGTCCACAGGAATCTTAAGCTTTCTTCTTTGGGGTGCTGTCCCACCCGGTAGTGGGGTGCTGTCCCACCTGACAGCAGGCTCTACCCATGGTCCTCAACCCTAAGCCTAGGCTCCTCATCTGTCACGTGGGGGGGGGACACCATCCCTCCCAGCCTTGGAGATATACAGAGAGAGGGAAGCCTCCTGTCTGGCAGATGCAGGGGTCCCTAGTGAGGATGGGTCCAGCAGAGTTTGAGCCTTTGACTGAGGCTCAGTTTCCTTATGTGGTCATCTGTCTTTCAGAGGACATTTACCATCTCTGATCACAGAGGTGTGAGCCACACCTGGAATCCCTGCACCCTCTCTTTTGTTGTCCCAGGTCTGTCCCTCCGCTGCTCTAGGTCCTGGGGGCTAGCCTGATGTTTCATGATTGTGAGGGAACTGAGGCTCTCTGCATTTCTGCCAGCTTTGCTTTCTGGCTCCTACTCAAGGCTGGTCTCAGTCTTGGAATCACTTACAGAGGTCCCACTATTTAGCCTCAGTTGGCCTTGAACTCTCCATCCCCCTGCCTTAGCTTCCCAAGTAGGTAGCTAGGACTACAGGTGTGCACCCCTTCATCAGCAGTCTGGAGTTAAAACAAATGTTGAAAGTCAGGTTCTACGTCAGACCAGTCCATTTAGAATGAATTTATGGGAAGGAGAAGCAGGCACACTCTTATTTTTATCTTTGCAATCCCCTTGGTAGGCTTTGGTTTCTTTAGGGGGTCCCTGGAGCTCCAAGGCTGGGAAGGGGCACCTGCCAAATCCAAAATCTCTAACAAGAATGGACTCTGGGCTAGAGAGCCGGTGGCCGAACTTGTAGGTTGCACTGAGATGTCCAAAGAGTCTGAGGGCATGGCAAGGGAAGGGCTGAAGGAGGTAGAGGCTGAGGGTCACGGTTAGAAGCCAAAAGTAGTCCTGGCATCCAGCCATTCCTTGGAGTCTGGTGTATGTATGTATACACTCAGCTTGCTCTTGGGAGTGTCTGGGGGTGAGTTTGTAACCTTGAATACTTTCTAGGCCACCCCATCTTGACAAGGCTTTGTCTTCCTCCATTTGGGTCTATTGAAAAATTATGTGGCGTCAGGGAGATTCCACCATTCATATCCATGTGGCGCTGGGGCAGATTATTCTAGGTTAGCACTTGGTTTTACCTGCACACTGTTGACAATTCCATACATTTACTATCTGTATCTTTAAAATTTGTGTGTATAAGAGCGAGGAAGAATAAAACACACCCACATCTACTTAGTAATTGCAGTAAGTGTTCACTAGAGAAAATAATGTAGGCTTAAGTAGAGAGCCATGGCAGGGTACCCTCTTCATCCCCACTGCGCAGGCCTCTGGCTGTAGGCCCACCTTCAGAAACTCGCAGCTCTGCTCCCTTTTGTAGTGTCAGGGAATGGGGAATGGAATCCAGGGCTGAGAGACTCTCACATACTAGACACGCACCCATATCCAGCCCTCACCCTCAGGAACTTCTCATATGCCTCTCAATTCCCAGCTTCAGACCTGCAAGGGGACCTCCACTCCATATCTCTATAATGGATGCTTCCAGAGCCTCCCTAACTACAGAGTAGAGGGAGTACTTGCCAAGCTCTCAGGACTCCTGGTGTTTGAGTCCACTCTCTCAACAACCCCTCTGTCTGAATCTGGTATCGTTATTCTCCAGTGAAACTGAGGCACAGAGAGGCTGAGGTAGGAGCCTGTGCTTAACCAGCTGGTTATCATTTCCTGTTGCAGCCCTCTGAGGGCAGGACTTATGGGTCTTGGTTGATCCACAGCCCACATGCTCTTCTGTGGTGGTCTTTGAGTTGAGTTGCTATATGGGGAGGAAAAGAGAGGGAGGCTGGGGCAGGCAGGCAGGGCTTCCTGGAGGTGGAGGTCCCGTGCTCTGAGGCAGGAGGAGTATGTTCCAAGAGCTGGCCCAACAGGGCTCTGGCACCGTCCTTTCCTGCTCTGGGCTGGAGGCCATTCCAGAGGCCCAAATCTTCCTTCTTCCAACCCCACCCTCTCCGGGAACAAGGAAGCTGGGGCCGGTGCCCAGTGCCGCCCGGGGCAGTCTGGCCTCTGCCCCCTTCTTAGAAGCCCTCGGAGACAGAGACTGCCCGTTCCTGTCATCAGACTCAGCTGCCCGAAAGCCCTTCCTGCTTTCTGCCCTGAGCAGCTCAGTTGCTGTGGCCTTTTGTGTGTGCCTTCTGTGTAGTGCGGGTCACGGGGCCAGGAGCTGGGCCAGGAGGTGATGGAACCCGGCCTGGCTTTGGAGTCAGGGTCTGTTCAACCAGACCAACCTGGAACCCCACAACGTGGCATAGCCACATCCACGGATGATATAGACTGGAAACACGCCCCTGGAGCCCACAAATCCCAACTGTTGCAGGTGCCTGGACTGCCCAGGCTACCTTCCTCCTGCTCTGGGCCTTAGTTTCCCCATTTGTAAAGTGAGGGGTACGCAAGATTATCTTAGAGCCTTGATAGCCTGTGTTATGCCTCACGGCAGGAGCCCAGTGGCCAGCCTATGCCTGTGTTCTGTGCTCCTTAGCGCATCCCTGGGTCTCTCTCTCCTGAGTGTCAGGGTCATGGGCAGACATTGTACTCTACTACAGTTGCAGTACTGTCTTTCTTTTTTTTTTTTTGGTTTTTTCAAGACAGGGTTTCTCTGAATATCTCTGGCTGTCCTGGACTCGCTTTGTAGACCAGGCGAGCCTCGAACTCACAAAGATCCGCCTGCCTCTGCCTCCTAAGTGCTGGGATTAAAGGCGTGCGCCACCACCGCCCGGCCAGTACTGTCTTTCTTTCTTGCTTTTTTTTTTTTTTTTTTTTTTTTGCCGAGACAGGGTTTCTGTGTAGCCCTGGCTGTCCTAGGACTCACTTTGTAGACCAGACTGGCCTCAAACTCTGGAATCGACCTGTCTCTGCCTCCCAAGAGCTGGGATTAAAGGTGTGCTCCACCACTACCCGGCTCAATAATGTGTTTCTAATGATGTGTTGAAAGTTCAAGGTTCCAGAGTTAAGAATTGCCTTTTGCTTAAAACATGAACCCTTAATTTTTTGTTTGTTTCTTTGTTTTTAGAGACAGGTTCTCACTGTGTAGCCCTGGCTATCCTGGAACTCACTATATAGACCAGGCTGGCCTCGAACTCACAAAGGGACCCTCGCCTTTTTATTAGTGTCCTTGTTTTGGAACAGGATCTCACTATGTAGCTGTGGCTGGCCCAGGATTTGCTTGCTGTATAGCCTAGGCTGGTCTTGAGCTCACTGTCTCCTGCTTCAGCCTCTTGGGTGCTGAGTTTACAGGCAAGTACCACCACAGCACGCTGGTGTCTCCTCATGAACCACTGTTTTGGTAACAGATAGTGTCACCACTTCAGAGAGGACTGAGTTGCCTTGGAGGAGTAAGATGTAGCCTTCCCCAGTTCTGCCTTGTTTGACACTTGCTGGGTGACTACTGGGTGTCAAGCCTTGTCCACATGGTGTCGTACCCCTCCTTTTTTCAGGGCCTTCACTTCCCCATCTGTTCCCCCTCCAGCTCCTTTCCTCCGACTCAGAACCCTTCGTGATTTTTCTTCTCCTCCTGCCCACCCTTCCTCTCAAGAGTAGAGGGAGGAGGGAGGGCTGGGATCTCAGCTCTCCCATCCCCACACCAAGCTCCCAGACCCTCGATCGATTGCAATTTACCCCTGCCCTTGGCCTTCACTACAGCCAAATCCACCCTCCCACCCTGTCTTCTGACTCCTGCTTTGCTCACCTACTCATCGGGCCTTATCTCTTTTGGTTGTGACTGCAGAGCTGTGTTCTGCTCCCCTCCCTGGTGGCCCTGCATGATGAAGGCCTGAAGTGAAAGAGAGAATCACCTGCATGTGGCTTTGGAGGTCTTTGGGGACCTGGGACCCCTGAACGTGCACCCCAAGTACACAGCTGTGGCTGTGAATCCCGCACCCTCACTTATCTGTGTTTATAGTCTCACCACTTTATATAGACTGTAAAGACAGAGGCCTTAAGCCATTGTCTTTCTAAGTGTCCTTCTAGCCTGAGGTTAGGCTGGAAGCAGATCATGTTGGTAGACATTTAGGACAGGCCTTGGATCATGGTGGGGCCCGTCAGTGGCTAGTTTCTGTCACAAGTGGCTGTTGGCTATCTTGAGCTTCATAGTGGTCACTGCTGCTTGTCCTGTCAAAGTGTTTTCTCTGGGTGTCCCTGCATCTGTTCCCACTAATGTGGACAGAGCGAGGGCAGGCTCACAGCCCCCTGAATCACACTGAAAGGGTGGCAGGTGACAGAGGGCGGCAGATCGTCTGATTTGGGACTGGACATCCCTGTGTGACTTTTGCCTCCAGGTCTTCTGAGGACAAACCCAAAGGGCTCTGCTGTCTTTAGGGTGAGGGAAGAACTTACAGATTTATTGGGAATTTTATTCATTCATTCACAGATTCCCCAAATACTTTCTAGGCAACAGGGTACAGATGTGGGTGGCAAGGGGATGGTACAGATAGAGGAATGGCTAGGGAGGGGAGGCCTGGTCCTGAATATGGCTGTGGACACAGGACACATGTACAGGGTAGGCTGCGTGTGGCTGCTGGAGGTTCAGTCTTTCTACTGCTGGCTGTCGGCAGCCTGGGCAAGGGGCTTGTTGAGGTGAACGGTTGACAGCGTACCCGACCTAGGATTCCTTGTCACTTTTCTCAGTCATCCAGGGTCCTATCTCAGACTAGATTGGTTGTGAATAAACCCAGGACACTTGCTCTGTTTTTGTTGTTGTTGCTTTATTTTGTTTGGTTGGTTTTGTTTTTTGAGACAGGGTGTCTCTGTGTGGCCCTGGCTGTCCTGAACTCACTCTGTAGACCAGGCTGGCCTCAAACTCACAGAGATCCACCTGCCTCTGCCTCCTGAGTGCTGGGATTAAAGGCGTGCGCCAACCTGCTGGGCTTTTGTTTGTTTTTGTTCTCACATGGTTTACCTCTGTCCCCAGAAGTGAAAGTGGGGTAATCACAGGGTTTTTGGCATTTGTGTGACTTTGACAATATCACTTCATAATGAGAAAGGGACCTGAGTGATGTGAAAGCCAGGACACTAGAGCCAGAGAGACCAGAGTTCAGCCTTTGTCCTACTTATCTGGCGAAGTCACCTAAGCTCACTGCACCTTGGTCCCTTCAACTGTTAAATGAGGGTGGTGACACCTGCCTTATGAGACTGTTGCAGAGGTGGACAGGAACAAGGAAGGGCAAGTACTCTGTAAGTGCTGGGACAAACCTGGACAGGAGGTTGCTTTCTCTGGGTCACGTGGAATGTGGGTTAGTGTCCAGCACTCACCAGGCCTGGGGGCTGATGATCTCCACTAATAGACCTGGGCCATTGTGCCCCTTCCCAAGAAAAGAGGCCCTAAGTCAAGAGCAGGGTCTGTGGGATGGGCCAAGGAGGTGTATGCACACACACATACACAGGTGTATGCACTCCACACAGTGTGGCCTGCCCACCGCAGCCACCTGTATTCCGGTCTTTTGTCTCACCTCCGCTGTGAGTTGAGAGGTCAGAGTGTGAATACCCATTCAGCGCTTAGACTTTTTCTTGACAGGTGCAGTGGGGGGAATTGTTCCCGACTCACACTTGCTGTGTGACTCTTGGAGATGTGAGCTGTTTGTCCTCTTGTAGGCACATTCCTTCATTTATACAAGGAGAGGGGTGGCTTCTGATACCTCTGTAGCACTCAGCATTAGGAGTTTTCAGGTTCTACAGGGACAGGCACGCATCTGGTTTTGTCTCTCACCTAGGCTGCTGCTTCCAGGCTAAGTGTGTATGTAATACTGCAGGTATTCATAAGTGTTTGCTGAGCTCATTGACCGTGGAGATATCTCCCTAAAAGCCTCCTCTCCTTCCCTCCTTCTCCAGGCCTGTTGCCTGGCCTGGGTTATCCCATTCCTGCCGAACCTGTGGGTCCTTGCTTAGGGCCCATCATAATGGTCATGTCCACAGACAGGACCCCTGATCCTCCAGGACCAGCACTTCCCTCTGATGGCACATGGGGACTTTTCCTTTACAGCATATTACAACTTATGATTGTGCATTTATTGCCAGCTCTACACGGTCCACCTTTCCCTGAGGAGAGCAGTTTTATGGCTGCTCAGTGATTCCTGGGGGTGGTAGTGGTGGTGGTGGTGTATGGCGGTGACCAGGGAATGAAATTAGTGACTAAGTAAAGTCTTACAGGGAGAGGCACAGGGAGCTGGGGGGAGACTGAGATGTCTCTGGGGTCCCTTGCATAGAGGAGGCAGCTGATTTGGGTCTTGAGCTTTTCTTTTCCTGGAGTTGGGGCCCAGGAATGGGTTATAGTTTACTAGGGAACCAGGACCCTGGTATCTAAACAAGGGGAGGAGAGGCTAGAGATCCAAGCCTACTCCACCCCTTCTCCCCTCCTCCAGGCAGTCAGGAAGGACAGGGCAGATCTGTCAGCCTCAGATGCCACCCGCCCCCCCAGGGGACCCAGCCCTGAACCCAAGGAGTCAGGGCAAGGAGGGAGACAGGAAGCCCCTGTGTCTTCCCCTCCTCCCTCCTGTGTCCCGCCCTCCACCCCCATTCTGGTGAGAGCTTGCAGCCCCGGGCCTTGGCACTCTGAGGACGTGGGTGGGAATGGGGGGCAGGCATGACAGAAATCCCATTCCTACCCAGTCTTTTCCTCTCTGGGTTTTTGGGTGGCTACACCCCCATCAGCCCCTGGAGTTGTGCCTAGACTTTGATATAGGGAGTCAGAGGGAGTCACAATGGCCACCTCCACCTGGAGCCTGCCCTGCAGGAGGAACAGGCTGGAGCCTACAAGCTACCTTGGGAGGCCAGGCCCTGCTAGGGACTGCTGTGATCTCAGGTGGGCACAGCTCTTCTCTGGCCACCGCTGCTTTCTTTAGCTGCTAACTAGCTCAGACCCTGGTGGCATAACAAACTCTCTAGGGAACTTGTAAATATAGATCCGCAGACCCCATTTGGAGTTGCAGATTTAGGGTAGAACTCTAATTTTAAAGGCTCAGCTACGAAGAGGTACCTGGCAGCAGGGACATTTTTGGAACATACTGCTTTCAAAGTCCCCTTCCCCAGCCTCAAAACTTCCACCACGTGGACAGGCCCCCTGGGCTGGCTGGACAGGGACTGGTTGCAGTAATGGACCACTTGGGCTGTAAGTACATAGGCTGTGTGGAGCTGTGTGTTATCTCCTGAGGCACAGACAAGCCTGGGAGGTCCCAGTTCTGCCTACAGCTATCTCTGCTTATCTTCCCCTCAGAATCACTTCCTCATTGTTTTTGTTTGTTTGGTTTTGGTTTTTGGTTTTTCCAGACAGGGTTCTGTATATGGCTCTGGCTATCCTGGAACTCACCCTGTAGACCAGTCTGGCCTTGAACTCAGAGATCTGCCTGCCTCTGCCTCCTGAGTTTTGAGATTAAAGGTGTGTGCCACCACGCCGAGCCATTACAGACAGTTTTGAATTGCCGTGTGGGTGCTGGGATTTGTCCTTTGGAAGACCAGCCAGTGCTCTTAACCACTGAGCCATCTCTCCAGCCCCAGAATCTCTTCCACTTGATTCTTTCTCCATTTCTATCTCTGCTTTGATTTTTCTCTATACTCTGTTTCCTCTTTCTGCCTCTCTCTTTTACTTTGACTCTGTAATTTGTTGTTTCCCTTTCTTTCTTTTTTTTTTTTTGAGACAGGGTCTTTCCATTATGTAGCCCTGGCTATCCCAGAACTCCTATGTAGATCAGGCTGGCCTTGAACTCACAGAGCTCTACCTGCCTCTGGTTCCTGAGTGCTGGCATTAAAGGGGTGAACCACTACTCTTTTATTTCCTTTTCTTTTTTTTTTTTTTTTTGGTTTTTTGAGACAGGGTTTCTCTGTGTAACAGCTCTGGTTGTCCTGGACTCGCTTTGTAGACCAGGCTGGCCTCGAACTCACAGAGATCCGCCTGCCTCTGCCTCCCAAGTGCTGGGATTAAAGGCGTGCGCCACCACCGCCCGGCTTATTTCCTTTTCTTAGTGGTCAGTCTGTCTCAGGCCTAAGATCATCTCCTGTCCTCGCTTCTCTTTATCCAGTCCGTCATTGCCTTTGAGGTCTCTGACTCACCGTCTAGGCTGCCTCCCCACTCCCTGCTTCAGTTTTCACTTTTTTCTCTTTCTCCTTGTCTCTGTCTGTTTCTCTCTGTGTCTCTTTCTCTCTTTGCATTTCTTGGGAGTCGGGATGGGGCTGCCCAGGGGTTAGAGAGCACTGGGGGAAAAAAATTGAAACAGTCATGGAGAGAGGTGACAGGCTAGAAGGATCAACCTTCTTTGTGGAGGATGCCAGAGATGGCAGGCCTCAGGGTTGGGGCTGTCCTCCTGGCCTGACCTCCAAGTCCTCCTTACCTGGATCTAGCCTGTGTCCTGTGTGCTCTGGGTCACCTGCCCCTCCCTTGGCCTGAGCCCAGCACCAAGTTGCCTTTGCCCACTTCCAGCTCCACTACCCACCTTTGGCCCCTTTGCTGGCTGTCCTGGGATGTGGTGCCCAGGCCTCCAGAGCACTACTGTCTGCTGGTGGCAGGGAGGAAGGGCTGGCCTGGATGAATCAGGCTGGAGGGTTCAGGCCTGTCCTGGCAACAAGCAGAGGTCATAGACACTGACAGAGGGGCAGGCATGAGCCCAGGCTGACTTGCTCAGGGGTCCCACTGCCAGGCCTACAGATCTGGGAGAGTCACGGAGAGAAGGAGGGCCAAAGAGAGGCAGGAGGAAGGAGAGGACATCTGCGTCCAGAAGCCAAGCTCCTGGGAACTCTGCAATGAGGCTCACTTGTAGAGGGCGCGGGCCATGCTCTTTCCTCTCTGGGCCTCAGTTTCTCCATACAGACAGCAATGGCCAGCTGTGGTGCCATTTGAAGTCTTGCTTTCTTCCAGCTTCTGGTGGAGGCAAAACCTTTATTCACAGAGTGGTTCCTGCTCTCTCCTCAGTCCCCCTCCAAGCTTAGAGGATCCAAATGGCAGGGCAGTATTTCTCCCCAGCATCCCCACCCAATCCTGACTCCTGTTCCTTACTTAACCTCCTCAGGGCTAGCTCCACCTGCTCTTCAAAGGGCCTCCTGGGCCTTGGGGGATGGTACTCCCAGCCCTGGGAAAGCTGAGGACCTTGGGCTGGGGTGTGGCTGTGGAGACCTTTTGTCCACAGGGCCTGTCTGGGAGTTTGGGGTACAGAACAGGGGTAGGGTCTCCTATCTCATCCTGCAACTTGATTGCAGGAGCCCTGAGTTGGAAGCAGCTCCTGTTCTCCCAGACCCACTGTCTACTCTGGTCCCTGCTGGTGTTTGTTTGGTGAGGGACAAGCAGAGGGGCAGTCAGGAGAAGGGTTAAGTCAGGAGCTCTTGGGATGGCTCTGACCATTCCTCCAGGAGGGAACAAGGGCCCCATTCTCTGTGTGGGAATTAATAGCAAGGAGTCGACCGGGGTGTCATTCAAGCCCTGATCAACTCCCAGTGGAATGCGAGAGAGAGAGAGAGAGAGAGAGAGAGAGAGAGAGAGAGAGAACAAATGGAGGCTTGAGGCACAGATATCAAGAGAAGGGTATAAGGGCCTGCTGGTCACAGTGTGACCATGTGGCTGTAATGTCCTAGGATAGACCCTGCCCCCAAAGACATGTCCATGTTCCCAAGCAGCAGGGAGACCCGGTCTTGTCATTCCTCACCAAAGGTCTCCCTCTCTTGTTTTTTATCATTCCCACATGGCTGCACCCTCCTCCCCCATGTGTCCTTCTTCCTGGGCTGTACCCTCTACTCTGGACCCAAGAGCTCCTCCAACCCAGCTCCAGGGTCAGCTCAGACACAGCCCGCCAGGTGTCCTTTAGTTGCTTGCATGGGAGGGGGGCACCAAGGAGCTCAGTCAACATAGGGGACAAAGCTCATCAGCTACTGAACCAAACCTTCCAGTGTCACCTACAGTCTAGCTTGCAGCTGAGGAACAGCAGCCCCTAGACTCATCTGAAATGTCACAGCTCAGTGCAGGCCTGGGAGATGCTCCAGGCCACACTTCTGGTTTTGTGGGCATATATACAGAGGCCTGGAAGGGCACTAGCTTGCCCCTGATTGGAGCTGAGCTGCAGTTGGCCCGGGCCATCTGTCTCCAGGTTGGTGTGTAGAGTGTCACCCAACATAGTGTACTCGGACTTGGAATGGAAGAACTAGAGCCACAGAGGGAGCAGAATGCCTGGCTGTGCTAGCCAGAAAACCTCATCTCTGGGTGTGTGACTCAATGTGGCAGCATCATCCTCAGCTGGCAGCTTCTTTTGGGTAAAATGAAACATAACAGGCATGTAACCTTTGACCCTGGATAGAGTCACTGTGTGCTCTTCTTTTGTTTTGTCTTTCTCTTTGTTTCCTTTTCTTTTCTTTTGTTGTTGTTGTTGTTGTTTTGGAGGAGGACAGGGTCTCTCTATGTAGACCAGGCTGGCCTCAAACTCACAGAGCTTCAGCTCTACCTGTCTCTGCTTCCCTAGTGTTGGGATTAAAGGGTGTGCCACCATGTCCGTCTAGCTGGCTGTTGTTATTTGTGTAACAGCATGCCCATGTTATTTGGATTTAAATTATTTATTTAGTTGTTTATTTGGTGTTAGGGGTCAAACCCAGAGCCTGTGCCTTTGAGGTAAGTATTCTACCACTGAGCACTAGCTCAGGCCCTGGCTCAGAACTATCTCAGTTCTTGGAAATCTGGGTAGTACTCGGTGCCCTTGGACTAGAAGACTTGCTGTGCAACCTTGCAACCACACTGGCAGCCCCAGCACCTGGAGTTCCATCAGGTTTCTCAGCTGCAGTACTGGTGGGGTGAATTTCTGGTGCCCAGAGCTCTTGTGGACCAGAATCATTCTGTATCTGGTGACTCGCCCTGTTCCTGGCCATTAGTGTGGTGCAGAGTCAGGGGACATGACTCTGTGTGACAGGATGGCAGCTCTGGAGTGCTTCAGGCCTCTGTTTCCTCCCCTGTGAAGTGATCTGTCTTAGTCACTATGGGAGCTAGTGCATGGGGATGCCTGGCTGCACCCTCAAAGTGTGCAAGTCGGGAGCTGGAGCCTGGAGAAGAGGGGACTTGGCTAGAGCACCAAGAGATAGGCAGGATATACTGGCCTTCCTGCATCGGCTGTGTTACTTGTCTTGATGCTATGACAAAATACCTGAGAAAAGCAACTTAAGGAGAAGAAAGGATTTATCTGGGCTCATACTTGGAAGGTACAGTTCACCATGGGGCGGGGAATCATGGAAGGAAGTTTGAGGCAGTGGGCCATATTTCATTCACAGGAAGGAAGAAGATGAATGTTGGTCTCTCCGCCTCTCTCTCTCATTTTTGGTGTGTGTGTGTGTGTGTGTGTGTGTGTGTGTGTGTGTGTGTGTGTACACACACACACGTGCATATAGATGCCCTAGAGGACAAAAGAGGGTGTCTGCTGGAGCAGTTGTGAGCTGCCTGACCTGGGTGCTAGGAACTGAGTTTGGGTCCTCTGCAAGAGCAACAAGCTGAGCCATCCCTCTAGGCTTTTTTTTCCCCCTCTTTTTACTCAGTCCAGCTCATGGAATGGTGCCACCCAAATTTAGGGCGGGTCTTTCCACCTCAGTCTAATCTAGATCATTCCTTAGAGCCACCCATGGCCAGAGGCTTGTCTCTTCAGTAATTCTAGATCTTGCTAACTTGACAATAAGTATTAGCCATCCAAGGCCAGGAGGCTGGACTCCTGCATCCGAACTCACAGCGGTTGCCAGGAGCCAAATGGACCTGCGTAGTTTCTTATTCCTAGCCGGGGTGAAGAGAGGAATGAAGGAGATGACCAGTGAAGAATCAGTTTGCTTTTCACAAATCCTGTGATGTGGTTCACAAAGATGGAAGAGTATAGAAGGGCTGCTTTGGGGTTCCTCATGAAGGAACTGGCCCAGTGTCCCGTAAAGAAATACCTCAAAGGAGGACAGCAGGTGGGCCAGGCCTGTTCTGAGCTCCTCCACAAACCGTGTATAGAGATGGAGGTGCTAACTAGAGATACAGATTGCGTGGGACTGAAGAGTGGGCACCCAGGGTTTCCTGCTCAGCTTGGAACTGTGGTGAGTGTTTGATCCTCAGGGGAAACAGGCCACAAAATGATCTAAGGGAGGCTTAAGAGGTCCTACCATCCCTGAGTTCTGGCCCTTTCTGAGTGACTCTGAAGCCTTGGCATATGTTGTTTCCCTGGCCTGGTATGTAGTGGGATTGAATGATACTGTTGAGCCAACCCAGCTGCTGGCAAGGTAGAGTGAGCAGAGGAGTGGAACCTGGGTCTCGGTGGAGCTGAGAATAAGGAAGGAGCCAAGGATGCTTCACGGCTGTTTCGGGTGGGGTTGCTGAAGGGGTGCGGAGAAAGATCAGAAGAGGTGGGACGATACAGCCCTGTGTCTTCAGACTCACACTGGAGTCTCTTTCTTGCACACCAGTCCTTTCCTCTTAGCCCCAGCCTTATCTATAAAGCAGGGGTGAGGGAATTTATCCCTGGAGTTACCACAAGAGGGGTAGCTTGTGAGTATATGGTGTTCTGGCCACTGGGTTTCTTGTGCACAGAGTGATTCAGAGAGTAGTGCTCTGTAGTGATCCAGCTGACAGAGAAACACGCAGGGACTGCAACCCGCTAGATTCAGAAAAAGGAAAAACAGTTCTTGGTAGCTTGAGGAGTCACACATTTATTCAACTGCAAGGACACAGGAGCCTGGCTCTCCCTTGAACTGAAGTACCCAGATGTGAAGAGATAGATGGTTAAGGACTACATGCTGAAGGTTGTGTGGCACAGAGTCAGTGTTGGGCATATTTTTAATTAATTAATTAATTGATTTTTGAGGAAGAGTTTCTCTATGTAGCCCTGGAACTCACCCTGTAGACCAGGCTGGCCTCAAACTCAGGGATCCACCTGCCTCTGCCTCCTGAGTCCTGGGACTAAAGGCGTGCACCATCACGCCCGGCTCCTGTCAGGCGTCTTCTAATTCTTGACACTGGAACCTCACAGCCCAAGGCTTGTAGACTTAATTAATACTAGCCTATAAATTTTTTTGAGACTGGAAGAAAAAAATGCCAGCCACAGGATACCCGAAGAGGGGGCTGGGGGGTGGCTCTGCAAATAAAGTGCTTTTTGTACAACCGTGAGGACCCAAGTTCAGATCCTCTGAACTCACATAAAAAGCTGGGCACGGCAGCAGGCACCTTGCAATCCGAGTCAGGAGGATCCCTAGGCTTGCTGCCTGCCAGCGAGCCTCAGTGTCAATGAAAAATCCTGTCTCAAAATCTAATGTGGATAGTGGTTGATGAAGACACCCAATAATGACTCTGGACTTCATACACACACACACACACACACACACACACACAGAGAGAGAGAGAGAGAGAGAGAGAGAGAGAGAGAGAGGACACATACAGGAATATATATGCACATACAAAATACACAAAGATGGAAGAACAGAAATCAATGAGAATTTCGACTGAAGCCAGGCTGTGATGGGACACACCTTTAGTCCCAGCACTAGGGAAGCAGAGTTCTCTGCTGATCTCTGTGAATTCAAAGTCAGTGTGGTCTGCAGAGCTATTTCCCAGGCAGCCAAGGCTATACAGAGAAAGCTTATCTCAACACCACCCCCCCCAAAAATTCTATTGAAAACCCACAAAAGTATTTTTGTTGTTGTTGAGACAGGTACTCGTGTATGTGTTCCAGGCTGATCTTGAGTGCTTGATCCTCTTGACTTCTGCCCCCAATGCTGTGCTTACAGCCCCACCTTTCTGTTTTTATTTTTTTAGTCAGGTTCTCACATTAGTCAGGCCGATGTGGAAGTCACTATATAACTCAAACCTGAGGCAATCCCCTTGTGTGACAAAGATGGAAGGGTATAAAGGGCCACTTTGAGGGTCCTCATGAAGGAACTGATTCCGTGGTCCAGAGATGAATCCTCAAAGGCATCCTCTGGGTGGGCAGCAGGTAGGCCAGGCCTGTTACGAGCTCCTCCACAAACCTTGTGTAGGGATGGGTCCTAACTATAGACGCAGATGGCATAGGCCTGAGGGTGAGTAGCCCAGGGTTCCCTGCCTCCTGAGCACTGGGTTATAGGAATGTGCTACTATGTCTGCTCTACTAGCATCTTTAAGAACTATTTAGAGGGGCTGGAGAGATGGCTCAGTGGTTAAGAGCACTGACTGCCCTTCCTAAGGACCAGGGTTCAAATCCTAGCACCCACATGATAGTTCACAGCTATCTGTGATGTCCAGATGGATGTGTTTTCCAAACGGACGTGATGGACGTGATGGCACACACTTTTTTTTGTTTGTTTGTTTTTTTCGAGACAGGGTTTCTCTGTGTAGCTCTGGCTGTCCTGGACTCGCTTTGTAGACCAGGCTGGCCTCGAACTCACAGAGATCCGCCTGCCTCTGCCTCCCGAGTGCTGGGATTAAAGGCGTGCGCCACCACTGCCTGGCTTGGCACACACTTTTAATCCCAGCACTTGGGAGGCAGAGGCAGGCGGATCTCTGTGAGTTCAAGGCCAATTTGGTCTACAGAGTGAATCGAGGACAGCCAGGGAGAGAGAAACCCTGTCTCGAAAAACAAAAAAAGCAAACAGAAAGGACTATTTATAAACAGGGCTGGAGAGATGATCGAGGGGCTAAGAACACAAACCTCTTGCAGACAACTCAAGTTTGATTCCCAGTACCCCTATCAGACAGTTCATAACTGCCCGGAACCAGAACTCCAGCTTTGGGGGATACAACACCCCCAGTCTCTGAGGGCACCTGCACTCATGTATTCATACCCTCATATACATGTAATTTTTAGAAAGCTTTTTTTTTCTTTTTTTGAAACAGAGTCTCCCTCTTTAGACTTCCTAGAATTTGCTATGTAGACCAGGCTAACCTTGAGCTCACATAGATCTGCCAGCCTCTGCCTCCCAGGTGCTGGGATAAAGGACTGTGCTACCACGCCTGGCTAATTAAATTTTTTTTTAAATTAAAAATAAGCTTAATTATGGACTGGAGAGATGGCTCAACAGTTAAGAGCACTGACTGCTCTTCCAAAGGACCTGGGTTCAAATTTCAGCACCCACACGGCAGTTCACAACTGTCTGTATTTCCAGTTCCAGGGGATCTGACACCCTCTCACAGACATACATGGAGACAGAACACCAATATGAATAATTTAAAAAATATTAATCATAAACAGATAATTCTATTTATCATAGGAGATGAGAAAAATTTAGGGATGTTTGATGCAGCACAAGGTGTATGATGGGTTCGTGTGTGCCAGCAACTGCAGGTGTTCAGCAAGCAAAGCTATGTCCAGGGCTAACCAAGGAGGACTTCGCCTAGTGAAGGTGATATTTGGGTCAAACTTTAAAGGAGGAGAAGGGACTGAACAGAAGGAAAAGTACTCCAGCTTTGGCTAAAGGAAAGGAAAACACATGGGGAATTAAGGTGGAAGTCTGTATGTAGGGCGACAGTAGAAGGACTGACTAAATCTTAGGTGTCAGGGTTGGATTTCATCCTATGGACAATCAGGAATCATAGAGACATTTAAGAGGAATAGGAAAAGGACATGATCACTGTATGTGTGTGTGTGTGCATGTGTGTGAGTATGTGGTATGTGTGTGTGTGTGTGTTGCTAGGGATGGAGCCCTGAGCCCTTACAAGCTACATAACAGTTCTCTATTGAGTCATATCCCTCAGCCCCAACCTTTTTTGACGTTTAAACTCTTAAATCATCATGGGAGTTTCATAGTTGGAGGAGTGGAGAGGAAGAGCTGGAAGATCTTGGGGAAGCAAAAAGCTGTTAGGAGATTGGGGTGCTAATCCTGCTGACAATGATGAGGCCAGGGTCAAGCAAGAGCCGGAGGAGACATTTGAGAGTTGGGCATTGGCTGGACTTTGGAAGCAGGTGGTAACAACAATACTTACTGTTTCTCAGATGTTCAGTGTGGGCCTGAACTTATCTATGGCCACAGCAAGTGTGTTTCCCTAGTGAATCCTCATAATTACCTGAATGAGAGAGGGGTAGATGACAGGTCCCATTCAGTTAGAATCTATAGCATGTGAACTTTCAGCTACCAGAACCTTGTGCCTTGCACTTAAAGACTGTGTCAGCAGCATGTGACAGACATTCTCCACAAATAAATAAAATAACAGGGACAAAAACATGCCCAGAGAATGTGACAGTGCATGTGACTCTTCCCAGACCTTCAGCCCTGTGCTTGTGTAGCACATCTGGATGTGTTATCTGCACATCTGAATGTATCTCAGTGCAGTTATGTGCACATCTGGATGCGTCTCTGTGTAGCAATGTGCACATCTGGATGCGTCTCTGTGCAGCAAAGTGCACATCTGAGTGCGTCTCTGGGTATCTAAGTGCACATCTGGATGCGTCTCTGTGCAGCTATGTGCACATCTGAATGCGTCTCTGTGGTAACTATGTGCACATCTGGATGTATCTCTGTGTGGATATGTGCACATCTGGATGTATCTCTGTGTAGCTATGTGCACATCTGGATGCGTCTCTGTGCAGCTATGCGCACAACTGAATGCGTCTCTGTGGTAGCTATGTGCACATCTGGATGTATCTCTGTGTAGCTATGCTCACATCTTGATGCGTCTCTGTGGTAGCTCTGTGCACATCTGGACGCATCTCTGTGCAGCTATGTGCACATCTGGATGCGCCTCTCTGCAGCTATGTGCACATCTGAGTGCATCTCTGGGTATCTAAGTGCACATCTGGATATGTCTCTGTGCAGCTATGTGCACATCTGAATGTGTCTCTGTGGTTGCTCTGTGCACATCTGGATGTGTCTCCGTGCAGCTATGTGCACATCTGAATGTATCTCAGTGCAGTTATGTGCACATCTGGATGTGTCTCTGTGTAGCAATGTGCACATCTGGATGCATCTCTGTGGTAGCTCTGTGCACATTTGGATGCGTCTCTGTGGTAGCTCTGTGCACATCTGGATGCATCTCCGTGCAGCTACATGCACATCTGGATACGTCTCTGTACAGCTATGTGCACATCTGGATGTATCTCTGTGCAGCTTTGTGCACATCTGGATGCGTCTCTGTGCAGCTATATGCACATCTGAGTGTGTCTCTGTGGTAGCTATGTGCACATCTGGATGTATCTCTGTGTAGTTCTGTGCACATCTGGATGCATCTCTGTGGTAGCTCTGTGCACATCTGGATGCATCTCTGTGCAGCTATGTGCGCATCTGGATGCATCTCTGTGGTAGCTAAGTGCACATCTGGATGCATCTCTGTGGTAGCTAAGTGCACATCTGGGTGCATCTCTGTGCAGCTATGTGCACATCTGGATGTGTCTGTGCAGCTATGTGCGCATCTGGATGTGTCTCTGTGGTAGCTAAGTGCACATCTGGATGTGTCTCTGTGGTAGCTAAGTGCACATCTGGATGCGTCTCTGTGCAGCTGTGTGCACATCTGGATGTGTCTCTGTGTATCTAAGTGCACATCTGGACGCATCTCTGTGTATCTAAGTAGACATCTGGATGCGTCTCTGTGCAGCTAAGTGCACATCTGGATGCATCTCTGTGGTAGCTATGTGCACATCTGGATGCGTCTCTGTGTATCTAAGTGCACATCTGGATGCGTCTCTGTGCAGCTAAGTGCACATCTGGATGCATCTCTGTGGTAGCTTCCTGACAGCAAAATACACAAAAGATGAACCAGTCTGTAAGCAAAGCATGAGCTGACGTGTGTCTGTCTGCATCTTTAGGTTTACATCAACTTGGCTGTCAGCAAACTGTTCTATAAGTTCTTGTTCACTCCACCTGTTAGGAACCAAGGAAGCTGGACTGCAGTTTCCCATTTCCAGTGTAATTCATTTTCTTCTCAAATTTCCTATGGTTTCTCTGCTTTATGGTTTTTTTTTTTTTTTTTTTTTTG
>CAJQZJ010000418.1:6751501-6762180 GCA_907164525.1 Lophiomys imhausi | reverse complement strand
TGGCTGTCCTGGACTCACTTTGTAGACCAGGCTGGCCTCGAACTCACAAAGATCCGCCTGCCTCTGCCTCCCAAGTGCTGGGATTAAAGGCGTGCGCCACCACCGCCCGGCTTGCTTTATGTTTTTGATGCTGTGTTATTTGGTGCATACTTATTCATGTCTAAAAGTATTTATTTATTTATTTTAACTTATGTGTACGTATGTGTGCCTGCATGAGTTTATGTCACCATGTGTGTGCATGTGCCCATAGTGGTTACAGAACATCAGGTCCCCCTAGAGTGGGAGTTACAGGCAGTTGTGAACTGCCTGATGTGGGTGCTGGGAATTGAACCCATGTCCTCTGCAAGAGCAGTCCAGGCTCTTAACCACTGAGCTGTCACTCCAGCCCTTACTTATGTCTTTATATCTTTGTTATGATTAATTTCTGACTTTATTAAATTTCTGTTTCTTGCTATTTTTAGTGCTCTTTGACAAACAGATGTCTGAAAGAGAAGGGGGCTGAAATTAACTGTAGCCATCGGTTACTGCTCTGATGGACATTGTCACTTACAGTGTTGTCTAGTGCTGTCCCAGGGGCTGGTCAGAGGGATGTGAGCAGCACCACACCCTATTCCCATTCTATCTGCTCAGGCTTCCTGTATGCTTAGTCAGCTGTCCACACTGAGCTCTGGCCCCAGCATCTTCTTTCTTTCTTTCTTTCTTCCTTCCTTCCTTCCTTCCTTCCTTCCTTCCTTCCTTCCTTCCTTCCTTCCTTCCTTCCTTCCTTCCTTTCTTTCTTTCTTTCTTTCTTTCTTTCTTTCTTTTGTTTTTTGTTTTAGAGACAGGGTTTCTCTGTATATCAGCTCTGGCTGTCCTGGACTCACTTTGTAGACCAGGCTACCCTTGAACTCTCAGAGATCTGCCTGCCTCTGCCTCCCAAGTGCTGGGATTAGAGGCGTGCGCCATCACACCCGGCTGACACCTACCTCCTTTTTAATGTGCTTTTCTATTCTCCCTTTGTTGTTGTTGTTGTTTTGTTTTTTGTTTGTGTGTGTGTGATGTGCACATGTGTGGGAAGTGGATGTCCGTGGAGGCTAGAGGTCACCATCAGGTACCTCCCACCTTAAGACAGTACCTCTCATTGAAACAGGAACTCACTGATTCAGCTAGACTGGCTGCCCAGTAAGCTCCAGGCATCCTCCTGTCTCTGCCTCCCCAGTGCTGGGATGACAGACACAAGCACTGTGCCAGATTGTAACATGGGCACTGAGAATCTGAACTCACGTCCTCATACACACGTGATAACCACTGACTGACAGGTGACTCCCAGCTCCAGGGTTTTGGATTTTTTGACTTGGCATATTCTGTGTCCCGTGCCTGGCTTCTCTTCCCTTTGAATGGAAACCAGGAATGGCCACTCTCCCTGTTGTTCCTACAACGTGAGACTTAACTATGCAGAGGCAAAGTTTCAACCCTGGCTGTTAGCTGCCTGCAGGAACCTGGCTGTAGGTGCCAGGTACGACGAAGAACTGTGACGAGGTGACCCAAGCCTGGCACTGGGGGAGGTGGTGGCAGAGTCTTCTGGGTAAGAGCCAGTGGCCAGGGTTGTACTTCAGTTGCCCCAGGTACAAGATGGAGGGAGCTGCAGCATGGCTTCTGAGGTCCCTGTGATGTGTGGGAACACTTACACTATGCACACAGGGACAGAAACATCCCTCCCACCAATATTTATTGGAATCTACTATGCGCCATGTACTCTTAAGCCCTCAGGTGAAGTAGAGCAATTCAAATTACCCAAAGGAAACAAACAAAAACCCAAATGAATTGCCTGGGTGGAGGGTAGTCCTAGGGATGGAACCTCAGGCTTGGCACATGCTGGGCACACAGCTCAAAATGAGCACCCTCTCCCTTTTCTGAGACAATTTCTTAGTAAGTTGCCCAGGCTAGCCTTGAACTTGCAATCCTCCTCCCTCAGCCTCCCAAGTAGTGGGAATCACAGGCCTGAACCATCACACAGGCCTACAAATGGGTTGTTTTCATACCGTGCCATGAGGAAATTGAGCAAAGAGGTGGTGTCCGAAGCAGAAAGAAAGGCAGCCGCAGCCATGAGTGGAGGACATCGGGCCTGGGAGACCAGGAAGAGGCTTCTTGGGACAATTCAGAAGAAAGGGTGGTAAGCTAAAAAATGTGGGGCTCATCTGCAATCTCAGCACTTAGGGGGCAAAGGCAAGAAGATCCCAAGTTCATGGCTAGCCTGGACTATTTAATGAGGTCTTGCTGGGCTACATACTGAGACCCTAACAATAATCTGATTATCTCTGTGAGTTAGTTTTTCCCATTTAAAAATTACTTCTTTTTTCATTTCATTTCTTTCTTTCATTGACAATACATTTTTTTTCCGGAGAGTATATCCTGCTAAACCCTCCCCACCAATCCTCTAGGACCCCTTCACTTCTTTTCTGCAGTGCTGCACTCTACCTCTGAGCCACACTCCACGCCTTAAAGAGTTCTCTTCTTTGCAGCTCCCCAGAAGAATGGTAGCCATACAAGGCTCTCTGCCATACAATGTACATTGAGACAGGCTCTGACACATGTCAAACCCAAAACCTAAAACGATTGCCACAAACTCTCCTCGCAGTTTCCTTCTTAGCGATCTCTCCTGCCAACCCTACCCCGTCCCCAGGGAGTCATTGATGGGCCTGGTAAACTCTGTATTCATCTGCATCTTCTAGAATCTTCTCATGAGAACCCCAGTATGTGCTTTCGGGGAGCGGAGCACCTGGCTTCTCTTATTCAGCATACTTATTTTGAGCTCCGTCACTGCTGTGTGTGAAGGAGAGTTTCCTTTTCCTTGCGCAAGAGCACCCTGCTGTATGGATAGACCATAATTTGTTTACCCATCTGTCTGTTGATGGATGTTTGGGCTGCTTCCAGATCTGGGCTTATTACAAACAAAACCCCTGAGCATTCGTGTTCTCGCTGTGCAGACTTATGTTTCTCTTCTTGTAGGTAAATACCTAGGAGTGTGATGTCTGGGTCAGAGGATATGTTATTTAACTTTGCAAAGAACCTTTGCTTGGGGCTCTTTGGTCTAATAGACACGCAGTGGACCTCGGTTTGATTCTCGTTGGCTTTTCTCCTAATGAATCATGTTCTAGTGTCTCATGTACTTATCTTGTACACATGTCCTTTTTCTTGAATTATCTACAGATCTTTATTTTATTATTTTTTTAGGTTTTTCGAGACTGGGTTTCTCTATGTATCCTTGACTGTCCTGGACTCACTTTGTAGACCAGGCCAGCCTTGAACTCACAGAGATCCGTCTGCCTCTGCCTCATGAGTGCTGGGATTAAAGGCGTACGCCACCATGCCTGGCAATTACAGACAGCTGTGAACTGTCATGTGGTTGCTGGGATTTGAACCTGGGTCCTTTGGAAGAGCAGTCAGTGCTCTTAACTGCTGAGCCATCTCTCCAGCCCCTATCTACAGATCTTTTATCCATTAAACGAAATAGAACTGTGGAGTCAGGGGACATGGTTCAGTTGGTAGCATTGCTTCCCTACTGTACGCAAAGCCCTTGCTCCATCTGCAGAAAAGCATAAACAAGATATATCCCCGCACGGCGGTAATCCCAGCACTTGGGAGGTGGAATTGGGAGGATCTAGAAATTCAAAGTCATTCTCTGCTACACATAGCTCACTGGGATATATGAGACCACGTCTCAAAACACAAATAAATAGGAGCTGGTAAAAGTGCTTGCAATCCCAGGAACCCATGAAAAGAGTCAGATGTGGCACACATCTGTAACCCCAGCACTCCTACAGTAAGATGGGAGGTAGAGACAGAAGGAGCAGCTGGAAGGTAATGGGTCAGCTACAGCAGGGGCATGAGAGAACCTTACCTCCAAACGACAGAAGGAAAGTACTGACTCTCAAAAGTTGTCCTCTGACCCTTATACATGTGCTCTGGCCTGTGTCCCCCCATGCTAGTGCATGTACACACACACACACACACACACACACACACACACACACACACAAATATAGAAAAATAATAACAAAGGGTGGAAAGATGGTGGCTCAGTGATTAAGAGTGCTTCCTGTTTTTGCAGAGGGCCTGAGTTTGATTCCTAGTACCCACATGATGGTTCACAACATGGTTCACAACATCCCCTTGACCCCAGTTCCAGGGGATCCAACTGGCACATACATGCTACACATACATGCTACACATACATGCTACACATACATGCTTGCAGGCAAAATATTTACTTGCATAAAGTAAAATAAATAAATCTGAAAATATTTTTTTTTTTTTTGGTTTTTTGAGACAGGGTTTCTCTGTGTAGCCCTGGCTGTCCTGGACTCACTTTGTAGACCAGGCTGGCCTCGAACTCGCAAAGATCCGCCTGCCTCTGCCTCCCAAGTGCTGGGATTAAAGGCGTGCGCCACCACTGCCCGGCTTAAATCTGAAAATATTTTAAAGTAAAATAGGGATATTTGAGTTCTTGAGTTTTGACAATGCCTTCTATTTTATGGTTACAGATCTTATTACTTATGCAACTTACAAATATTTCTCTGTCTTTGGGTTGTCTTCCATTTGAAAAGTTTTTATTAGGCCAGGTGTGGTGGCGCATGCCTTTAATCCCAGAACTCGGGAGGCAGAGGCAGGTGGATCTCTGTGAGTTCAAGGCCAGCCTGGTCTACATTGTGAGTTCCAGGACAGCCGGGGCTACACAGTGAAATCCTGTCTCAAAAGTAAAACTTTTTTTTTTTTTTGGTTTTTCTCTGTGTAGCCCTGGTTGTCCTGGAACTCACAATGTAGACTAGGCTCGCCTAAAACTCACAGAGATCCCCTGCCTCTGCCTCCCAAGTACTGGGATTAAAGGCGTGCGCCACCATGCCCAGCAGTAAAACATTTTAATTAAGCATATATTGATGTCTTTTTGTCTAATGGTATTCTTTGAAGAGCAAGAGTTTTTTGGTTATCTTTTTTTTCTTTTATGCACTGTGCATTTACTGCATCTAGGAAATCTTTGCCTAAGGTCTCAGATTATCTTCCAGAAGCCCAAGAGTTTCAGATATTCTATTTATGCCTGTGACCAACTTGGGGTCTTTTCTTGTATATGGTGTGAGATATAGTCGGTTGCTTTGCACTTAGCTAGTCAGTAACTCAAACACTATTGGAAAGAGTGTCCTTTCCCCAGTGGCCAATGACCTGTCTTTTCTTCTTTTTCCTTCCTTCTTTCTTTCTTTCTTTCTTTTTTTTTTTTTTTGTTTTTTGAGACAGGGTTTCTCTGTGTACCAATCTTGGCTGTCCTGGACTCACTTTGTAGACCAGGCTGACCTCAAACTCACAGAGATCCACCTGTCTCTGCCTCTCAAGTGCTGGGATTAAAGGCATGTGCCATTATACCGGGCGTGACCTGTCTTTGTTTGGTTTTTCGAGGTAGGGTTTCTCTGTGTAACAGCTCTGGTTGTCTTGGTCTCGCTTTTGTAGACCAGGCTGGCCTCAAACTCACAGAGATCCGCCTGCCTCTGCCTCCCAAGTGCTGGGATTAAAGGCGTGCGCCACCACTGCCCTGCCTGTTTGTTTTTTTTAAAGACAATTGAAGTACTTTGTCCTGGTTGACTTTCTGTTGCTGTGACATACTCCATGACCAAAATCAATCTGGAGAGGAAAGGGTTTGTTTCATCTTACAGTCCATTGAGAAGAGAAGTCAAGACAGGGACTCCAGGCAGAGACCATGGAGGGGTGCTGCTCACTGGCTTGCTCCCCATGGCTGGCTCAGCCTGCCTTCTCATACTTAGCAGGCATAGCACCTCCCACTGTGGGCTGGCCCTTAACGCGTCAATCACTAATTAAGAAAAACACCTCCCAGGCATGTGTGTGGGCCAATCTGATGGAGGCATTATTTTTTTCAGTTGAGGTTCCTCTTCCTGATGACCCTGGATTGTGGCAAGTTGACAAAAAAAAAAAAAACAACAACAACAACAACAATAAAAACCTAACCAGCATAATACTTTATTTACTTTTTGCTGTGAAGGGACACCATGACCAAGGCAAGGTTTATTTATTATTTATTTATATATTTATATATTTATATATATATATTTATTTATTTTTTATTTTGGTTTTTTTTCGAGACAGGGTTTCTCTGTATATCCTTGGCTGTCCTGGACTCGCTTTGTAGACCAGGCTGGCCTTGAACTCACAGAGATCCGCCTGCCTCTGCCTCTCAAGTGCTGGGATTAAAGGCGTGCGCCACCACCACCTGGCAATACTTTATTTACTTTTTATCTATTGTGTATGTGTGTGTGCATATGTATGCATTTGGGCACATGTGTGCCAAGTGCACATCTGGAGGTCAGAGGACAACATGTGGGAATCAGTTTTCTCCTTACACCATATGGGCTCTGGGAACTGAACTCAGGTTGTCAGGTTTGGTGGCAAGCATTTTCACCTGTTGTGGCATCTTACTGGCCTTGCCTTGTCTTTTGCATATTTGTTGAAAATTAATTGACTATGTGAATTTATTCTTGGGCACTGTTCGTCCATTGACCTGTATTTTTGTGGAGGGTAGGAAGGTGGTTCAGGACAGTGTTCCTCTGTGTAGCCCTGGCTGTCCTGGAACTTGTTCCATAGGCCAGAGATCCACCTGCCCCTGCTTCCCGCGTGCTGGGATTAAAGACGTGAGCCATCTTGCCTGGCACTTTTTGTTGTTGTTGTAATGGAGCACTGACTTCAGTGATCACTGTAGCCTTGTCAGTCTTGTGATCAGGTGGTATAAGTCTATATGTATGGAAGTCAGAGAGTGACCTTGGGTTCTAATGCTTGCCTTCTACCTTGTTTGAGGTGGAGTCCTGTTTGCCACTACGTCAGTTAGCCTTGAGCTTCCAGGGATTGTCCTGTCTCAGCCACCATCTCTTTGTAGAAAGCACTGGACCCAGGCTTCATGGTCTACTGTACTTCATGGGTCCTGGGGTATACCCACAGGCCCTCAAGCTTGCATTATAAGTGCTCTACCCACTGGGATATATGCCCCCTTGCTGGGTTTTTGCTGGGACTGGAATTGGCTTAAATCTGTGAACAATTTTACAGCATTGATGCCTCAGAAATATGGAGTCTTTTGATCTAGGATACAATAGGCCTTTGCGGTGGTTTGCTATTTGCAATGGCTTGCAGTTTCTCTCACCAATATTGTGTAGATTCCACATATAGGTATTCATATCTGTTAAATTTATCTGTAAGGCTTTGCTTTTTAAAGATTATTTGTTTACGTGTGTGCATGACACAGTGTGTGTGTGGAGGTCAGAGGGCAATTATAGGAGTTGATTTCCTTTTTCTACCATGTGGGTCCTACGGTTCAAACTCAAGTCATCAGGATCAGTGGCAAGTGCTTTTGGTCACTGAGAAGTCTTCTCACCTGCCTGGTTTATATTTTCATGCTGTTTTAACTGGTAAGTTGTCTTGCTTTTATATTTTAGTTTTCCCAAAAGTTTACATTTCAGAAAGAGTTTGTAAGGACGCTCCAAACCAAACAAACCCCTAAATATCCTTTCCCCAAATTTCTGTGATGCTAACAGTTCCCCCACATCACCCATGAAGGGTCTCACTATGTGGCCCTGACCTGAAACTTACTTTATAGACCAGCCTGGCCCCAAACTCAGGAGTAGAGGCAAGAGGACCAGGAGTTCAAGGTCTTCTTAAATACATAGTAAGTTTAAGACCAGCCTGGGCTACATGAGACCCTGTCTTCCTACATGAATAAGGAAGAAAGGGAGGGAGGAAGAGAGGGAAGGAGGGAGGGAGGAGGAGGGATTAGCACTGGTGCAAAACTATTAAGAGAATTACTGACTTCATATTTCCTTAGTTTTTCCATTAGTGTTCTCCCCCCTCCCTCCCTCTCTCCCCACCTCCCAGTCCCTTGCTTCCAGGACTCAAGACAGAACCCCACACTGCTTCAGTTGGTGCATCTCCTCCAATCTGCTGGCAGGGTTCCTCTGTGTAGCCCTGGCTATCCTGAAACTCACTCTGTAGACTAGGCTGGCCTCGAACTCACAGAGATCCTCCTGTCTCTGCCTTCCAAGTGCTGGGATTAAAGATGTATGCCACAACACCTGACTCTCCACTGCCCATTTCTAACTCCCTGCCCCTTATTACTTATAGTGGAAGTTTAGACATTTCGTTTAATTTTCCCATTTATTTATTACTGCGTATTGTGTGCTCATGTGCCCAGATCAGAAGACAACTTGAGGGAGTCGCTTCTCTCCTCCCACTATAGTGTGAGTTCTGGGGATCAGACTCAGATTACCAGGCTTGGTGGCAAGCACCTATATCCCATGAGCCATCTTGTTGGCCCTCCATGTGTTCAATCTTAATATACTGTGAGATGGTGTCAAAATTGCTGGCTCACACTCCTGTCTGAAATAAACTTATCTACCATACAGTGTTTGTACCTTTAGTCTCTAGTATCTAGTCAAAAACAGCACTGTTTGGCTCAGCACCTGCCTTTCCACCATTCTGTGTCATTATGATATATATTTAGAATATAAATTAATCCTCATATACTTTATATTTGGTGCTACTGTTTAAGATTCATTTTTATTTTTAATTATATGTATGTGAGTGGGTCTGCCACATGAGTGCTGTGCGCACAGAGGCCAGAAGAGGGTGTTATTGTCAGATCTCCTGGAAATGAAGTGTCAGGGGCTGACAAGGATGCTGGAAATCAAACTCAGGTCCTCTGCAAAAACAGTACATGCTCTCAGCTGTTGAGCCGCCTCTCCAGTTCCAGTAATACCACTTTAAAAACTTAAAAACTTAATATCTGATTGTTGGTAGCATATAGAAATAGAAGTGACCTCTGTATATTGACCTGTTAAACTAACTTATTAATTATATGTTTTTGCCGGGCGTGGTGGCACACATCTTTAATCCCAGCACTTGGGAGGCAGAGGCATGTGGCTCTCTGCAAGTTCAAGGCCAACCTGGTCTACAGAGTGAGTGGAGGACAGCCAGGGCTACACAGAGAAACCCTGTCTCAAAAAACCTAAATAAATACATAAAAGGAAGAAAAATTATACATTTTTTTGGAAGTCACATGTTTAGGATTCTCCATGTAACTGTCTGTGTACAGTGTCATCTCCCCCCCCCTTTCCACTTTGCTGCGTTTTATTTCCTTTTCTTGCCTCACTGCAGTGGCTTCTCATTTAATGCTGAATGTAAGTGAAGGAGATGTCCCACATGTGTTGTGAAGGTAGAGAATTCCTAAAGGACTGGGATTTAGTGATGTTAGTGACGTAGAGGGTGTGCTGAATGGGAGATAGAGGGGTGCTCATGGGGTTATCAAAGGGCCCCTTCTCAGCAGAGGGGAAGGGACTGACCTTCCTGAATTTTCATTCTACACTTTGAGCTTAAACACGAAGAGGGTAAGAGGGCTTTATGGATATCTCAGAAAGTCTCAGATCTACTTGGACCTCTGCCTGAAAGCAGCTCTCAGCGTTCCTCTTTTTCTCAATTCCAGATTCTTGGTTTGGGAAGCCCCTCCCAAAGCAGTTGAGTGGGAGAAGGATCCCGACTGCCTGCGTGCATGGTGCATGCGTTGTTAGGGGAGTCTGGGTTCAGGTGTCTTACGGTGGGCATCGCATCATGAGGAAGACAGGATACCTGCGAGGCTGCAGCAGTAGCTCAGTAGCCTGAACACCACCACATGCCTTGTTTGCGGCCGCTCACTGGGTCTTCCGGAGCGCCCTGTGAGGTGGCCACTAAACCCAGTCCCTGAGGCGTGGAACAGGGAGGCCCTGGGAACAGCTGCTGTGTTCTCTCACTCCTGCTACCTCTGCTCAGGCATCACCTGTTCTGGGTCTCTGCCCTGTTACCCTCCCTACTCCCTGTCCAGTGCCAGCAGTGCCAGGGCCACTTCCCTGGGCTTCTGCTCATTCATAACCTGTCTCTGCCCAGTTTAGGGACTCTCTCTCACTCCTCCTCGTGCCCCTGCATCTAGCAAGGGACCCTGCACACACTGGGCATCAGCAACCACTGTTGCCCCCAAATGCACAGTGGGATGCAGGTATCAAGAGCCATCTTGTCAACCCCATGTGGGGTCACTAGGAAGACCTCCAATGAGACTGTCAGTCAGAAAGGATGAAGCCTGGCCCAGAGGCTCTTGGAGCTCATGCTTCTGTATTATATTCTGAGACCAGCCCCCTCCCCATGCTCCAGGAAGTGCTGTGCATGACACCCACCCACCCCCAGGCACCGTCTCTTAGAGAAGGGACCATTGTCTCCGAAGGGTTAACAAGGGATGCAAGGAAGGGACCCTTTAGCCATGATGCCCTCTGACCTTTCATAAATCAGAGGGGCTGGGGGCGAGGGGCTGCTTGGCAGGACTTGGTGGGGTGGGGACTTAGAAGCAGCTGCGCGCGACGACGTTGACATTGTTCCCACCATTCTGAGTGCAACAAATCCCTCTATTGTGTTCCTGGTTTATCTGGTTCCTCTTGTTTATGAGCAGGGCTCCTTTGGCAGTGGTTCCAGCCCTGGGCGGGTGGAAAGAGTGCTGGCACGCACTGAGGGGGGAGGGGTAGGAGGGCGTGCTGTCAATGCCCGCATTGTCCCCCGCGCTTTTTGTTTCTACTGTAATGACATGTTGAGAGAGAGAGAGAGAGAGAGAGAGAGAGAGAGAGAGAGAGAGAGAG
>CAJQZJ010000418.1:6723904-6751491 GCA_907164525.1 Lophiomys imhausi | reverse complement strand
GAGAGAGAGAGAGAGAGAGAGAGAGAGAGAGAGAGAGAGAGAGAGAGAGAGAGAAGAGTTGGGGAGGGAAAATGACAGCAAAGAAACTCCGAGCAAGGGCTCTGGTGTGGATTGATATCTGGGCTTGGGCGGATGTGCTGGCAGCTGGGCAGCAGGGCTACATGGAGCCAGGCAGGGGTGCCTGGGGGGGGCTGGTGGCATGAGGGGTCAGCCAGTCCCCCCTACCCTAGCCTCTGCTGCTTGGCACCAGGTCCCCCCACTATCCTCTAGTCCTCCTGAGGCAGCTGGAGTGTGGCTAGTGCCAGGGTTGGGGTCTGCATTCCGATGTGGCCCTGCCAGTCTGCGCTGCCTGGGCAGCTGGCTTTGCCTCTCATTTCTCTGTGTCTAAGATTGGTGAACTGGGCAGTGCTAGTGGTGAAACACTGCCTGACCTTCTGGAAATAGAAGGGTGCTCTCCCTAGTCCTAGGGCTATATATACTTCTGAACCCAGGCAGACTTGAGGAACACATGCTGGGACAGAGACCCAAACTGCTCCCAGAATGACAGTGCCAAATGCCAGCTTGGCTCTGGGGGCCTCATCTCCCATCTGGGCCTCAGACAGATGTGAGGGAAGGGGAGAGGAGCCTGAACATGAGAGGTGGAGCCATGGGGTCACCCTGATCTGCTGCAGGCTACTAGGTGGTTCCTCAGTCTGTTTCTCTCCTCAGGTGTCAGGCTCCAGCCTGGGCTTATCTAGATATATGAGTTTAAGGTCTCCGAAGTAGACATGAAGCCCCTGGACCTCTCAGAGTTGGAAGGACCTCTGAGGCTATGGGCCACTGCTTGTGGCCTTCTCTGTAACACCAGCCAGGAAGTCACCTGCCTGTGCTGGCCTATCTCCATGTCCCAGAGTGAACACTCCACATGTGGTTTGCTCTGTCCTTGGCCAGAAGACTTTGGGGCTTCCTTTTCTACCTCTGCCTTAGGAACCACACAGAACAACTCAAAGCTCTCTGAGACTCCAACTCTTCCCTGTAAAGTGTGCACAGTTACCCCTGAAGGCCACATGCAGATCTGTGGAAAGTTCAAGATCCCTAGCTAGGAGCTTGTTGTCCTGGGAAGAGTTGAGGAGATCATTCACAGGGTGGAGGGATACATCACACACCTGGTTTATGTGAAAGCTGGAGGTGGAACCCAGTTTTTTAGTACTTGCTGAGGGTTAGGGACTCAGGGCTCAGCCTGTGGCTAATCAGGGCTCAGCTAGGATCAGGGCTCAGTCTAGCATCAGGATTGGGACTTAGTCAGTCAGGGGTTAGGATTATTGGCTCAGATTGCAGCTAGGATCAGGGCTCAGTCTAGTATCAGGATTAGGGCTTTGTCAAGGGTTGGGATCATTACTTAGGATCAGGGCTCAGTCTGTAGCAGGGGTGGGGAAAAATCACTGTAGAAGAGACAGACTAAAGCTCCACTCACAATCCAGACTCAGGCTTGGATCCGGTTAAGGAAACTGTCCAGACCCAGAATCAGGGTAGTTCAGGGTATGGAAAAAGGCTCAGTTGGTAGACTGTCAGAGACAGGGTAAGTATTCATTCTAGAATTAGGATAATGTTTCAGGCCAGGCTTGAGGCCCAGTCTATGACCAAGGAAAGTGTTCATTTTTGATTCAGGATTAGGGTTCATGTCTGTCACCAAGATCAAGGCCGGTAAGTGTTCACTTTGGGTTTAAGGTCAGGCTGCAGACTGGGGTCAGGGCCAGGGTCAGGCTGGGGTAAAGGCCTCTGGCAATCACCCAGCTTTGATGGACAATCTATAGCCAGAGTCAAGGGTTCTGTCTGTGGCTGGCCTGGGGCCAGGGCTCAGCTGCAATGTGGGTCAGGACCTTGTCTGGGGTTGTCTGTGAAGAGATCCTTGGGGGTTGGGAGACATGGCTAATGCAGAGAAGTTGGGGAGGGTAGAGTGCAAGAGACTGGACCAGGAAAGGAGGGGGGTTGAGGAGCATCTCACAATTTTCAGATATGTTGGTAGGAGGTTGCAGGCCTGTGTGTGCAGCTAAGAAGATGTCCCTGTGGGGGCTACTTCTGAGTCTGGGGTGATGGTGGCTGAACTACTGTTGGGGGCATTTATGTGACGTGGGCAGGTCAGCATGGAGGCACATTGATGCCTTCCCCATCTGTCATCCTGAGCTCTGGGTACCGCTTCTTCAGCATGTACGGTCTGCATCCCACAAGGGTCCAGACCATCCCACATGACTGGCATCTGAGCCTTGCACAACCTGTCAGCTGAGAGCCCATGATGACTGGCTGGTAGTTGGAGATGCTCCAAGATCAGAAACAGCCCCAAGTCCTAGCAAGGACCAGCTGAGAGGTGGCTGGGCACAGTGACTTGTCAGGTTAGAGGTCAGTCACAGCCCTAGGTGCCACCCAAGCAAAATCTGGTTACAGGCATATGACCAAGGCAAACAGAGAGAGTTCCAATGTGAGAACATGGAGGATGATGGTGTTCCCCCCACGGCAATCCATGTCTTCAGACACTTTCTACAATGCCTGTGGGGATTTGTGGTTATAGCACAGTAGAGTGTTTACCAAGCATTCAGGAAGCCCTGAATTGGATCCCCTGCATCCGAACAGACATGATAAATAGCTAATGGTGCCCCCTCTGAAGACCTGGTCACTGCTACCTTCTCTTCTTCTCTCCCTGCCTATCCCCCAGACATCTGGCTTCTGGTACGAATGTCATCATACTTACATCATAAGGGACCTGAGGGGCCTTCCATGCCTCTCGTGTGTGGCATCACTTGATGGGTGTCCACTGTACACTGACTCTCCACTGAGCAGCCAGTCCACACAGAGGAGTCCTGCACTGTCCTTGAGACACTGTTTCTGGGGGAGCCACTACCTGGGGAAGGCCTGGGATTACAGGTTGCCCAGATAGGGGAAGGACCCAGGAAGCCTTCATGGATTTACTGACTTTGAGGTGTAGATTAGAGGAATGGGCCAGGTAGGTATTAGCTGAGGCTGGTGCCTGGATTTGCTGATGTTTGGTGTGAGGTTCCCAAGGAGCCCTTCTTCAAGGAAGAATAAGAGACCTTGCGGGAAGCAACCAGTGGCAAACAGCACAGTTTTGGGTTCGATCCAGTGGGCCTGACCCCTGGTTCTGGTGCCTTCTAGGCCTGTTACCAGGGAGGGGGTAACGGGCCTCTGCAGCAGGTTCATCCAAAAGGGGACTGTGAGGACAAAGGTTCATGGCTCCTGCCTGTTAAATGGAGACATTTAACAACATTGCAGGATGTCTGTCTTGCAATGGCCTGAGCTGCTGTCTCAGATCTACCCCACTGTACCTCCTTCTTGGTAAGAATGTGGAGCATGGAGACCCCAGAACATAAGAGTCCTCACTAACTATTTAGCTCTTGAGCTTGGAGAGCATGACTCAGGGGCCACAGGACTGGAGAGATGACTCAGCAGTTCTGCTCCTCAAGGGGACCCAGGTTTGCATCCCCGGCACTAACATGCCGTCTCATAACCACCTGTAACCTGTAACCACCAGCTCCAGGGGATCCGGCAGGCTCCACAGGCACCAGGCATGCTTGTGGCACATGGATACACATGCAGGCAAAACAACCCCCACACATAAATAATCAATACATTTTTAAAAATCAGAAGCCAGCTTTTTGATTTGTTGTGGTGCCAAGGGTTGAACCCAGGGGCCTCACACACGCTAGGAGCCACCACTGCCACTCTACCACTGGGCCATGCTCTAGCCCCCAGGTGTCAGTTTGGTTACTGAAGCCATCCTTGTGGTTTGCTTGCATCCTGAGAGTTGGACAGAGAGCTTCTCACAGAACCTCTCTTAGGGTCTGCTCAGTACCCAAGCCAGATCCTTTTCTCCTTTTACAGCTTACTGATTTGGTGTTGTTTGCTTTTGTTTTTTGAGACAGGGTTTTTCTGTGTAGCCCTGGCTGTCTGGAACTCAATATGTAGACCAGGCTGGCCTCAAACTCAGAGATCTGCCTGCTTCTGCCTCCCAAGTGCTGGGATTAAAGGCGTGCGCTACTATTGCCTGGCATTCTCTATTTACAGCTTAAGGGCGAGTTACATATTAGACATTTGCAGAGTAAAGACTTTAAGATAGTGACAGTAACAGTGAATGTGGAAAGAAGACCAGAGACCCTCTGCAGCCCACTGGGCTGTTTTGTTTCCCTTTGGGGGGGACCCTGGCCTTTTCTAAAGATTCTGGGCTGCCATGGGGGTGGTGAGAGGGAAAGAAACTGCCTGGTGGGGTACCCAATCATACTAGCCACAGGCACCCTTCACCATGCCCCCGCTCTACCCGCACCTGTGCTGGGCGTGGGACAACAGGTACTGGGATGTCTGTCAGAGCTATTCATTCATCTTCGGTCACAATAGGTTACAAAGCAAGAATGCCTTCCTAAACTCCATAGGACTGCACTGGGATGGAGTACTTGCTCGGAGTGCAGGAAGCCCTCCCCAGGCTTGGTCCCCATGCACAGCACAAAACAGGTGTGTGACCCAAAACTGTGATCACAGCACTCAGGAGCGGAAGGCTGGAAGATCTGAAACTTAAGGTGATCCTCTGCTACACGTGGCTTTGAAGCCAGCCAAGGACTACGTGGGACCCAGTCTCAAACAAAGCAAGACTGTGAAAATGACTTTCTTATAAAGCTGTCTAGGAAATGTTTTAGAGGCTGGAGACGTAGTTTGAGATGCTTGAGACCCTGAATTCAATGCCCGCCCCCAGCGCGTGTATGCACACACGATTGTACATGTATGGAAAGTATATATAATATACACTTAACCATTTCAATCATTTTTGTAGGTCAGTGGCATTAATTGCCTTCGCACTGTGCAACCATTACCACTCTCCATTTCCAGGACTCTCTTATCTTTCTAAACCGGGATTTTTGTGCCTGTTGTACACTACCTCTCCAAGCTCCCCTCAATCCCTAGTAGCCACCTCTGTCCTTTGCCTGTAACCCTGCTCACTCTACGTCCTTTATTTAAGTGGAGTCTTTGTTTCTGGCTTCTTTCACTTAGCACGTGTCTTTAAGGGTCATCTGGGTGATGGCATGTGTCTTTGTGTGTGTGTGTGTGTGTGTGTGTGTGTGTGTGTGTGTGTGCAGACATGAATGTCATAGTTCTCATGTGGAGCTGTTTCTCTCTTGCCTCCTTTCTCTGGGTCCCAGGGATGGACCTCAGGCCATCAGGATGAAATGACAAGCAGTTTCGTCTGCTGACCCATCATCCCCTTGCTTCTCTGCCTCCCGTTTATGGGGAATAATACGAAGCCCATCGTGGCACAGACCACAATCTGTTTATCCATTTGCTGTCTATGGGCCCTGGGTTGATCCATCATTTGACTGTGTGAGTCATGCTGCTGGGAACAGGGGCAGTCTGGTATCCATCCATATGAGATTCTGTTTTCAGTTTCTGTGCCGTTTTATAGAGGGATCATTGACAAGTTTTCCTGTGGTCCCAGCTCCACACACCGGAGCACTACACTTTCTGCCTGCGAGGGTAATACTGTGAGAGGGGCGGACCCGTGAAGTTAGGCACTTGGTGGGTGCCTGAGGATTCCTGAGCAGGCAAGGAGGGAGAGAGGGGAACGGTGGTATTTTAGAGCTCTGTTGAGTCTGGCTAAGGAGCCTAGGCATCTGGCAGGGTGTGACTGTGTGTGTGTGTGTGGGGGGGGGGGGGTCCTGTGCAATAGCTCTGGCTTCTGCTGGAGGTGATATTCTAGACTGTAGGGGAGGGGACTATGCTTCACTCAGGATTTGACCCAACTGCCAGTGTCACCTTGAGCCAGGGAACAACATGCTGAGTGGGGACTTCATCCATAACAGGTCAATCTCCTGGAGTCCTTCATGGTCCCTGTAGCCACCCAGGAGGACATTGCCAGAGCAGCTTGGCTCCTTTATAACCTGACCCTTGGAGGCTCAGCTGGGCTCCCTTCCTGAGAAGCATTCCCAAGAGGATCCCTCCATGGTCACACATGTGTGCACATTCATACTGCACTCACCCATATGCTCGCAGCATGCATATTCCACATACATTTTCTGGCCACTTCCACCCAGAAACTCACCACTGTGCATGCATCTAATCACACAGTAGTGAGACCCAGAAACACATCTGCACACACCACAAGCACATACCCAAAATTCACTGACATGTACATGCTCAAATGCACGTATGCATACTCGTCACTGACATGTGCGCACATACATCCACAGACAGGAGCACTCACAGGGGAGCACACAGCCATATGTAATCATAGCACACACACAGAGGCATAGGTGCACAGTCTCACACACTTACATGCAGCCACAGACACTCACATACACACCTCATTCATATCATTTGTACACTCACATATACTCCTTAGCTTTTTTTTTTTTTTGGTTTTTTTTTTTTTTTTTTTTTTGGTTTTTCGAGAGAGTTTTTTTCTGTGTAGCCCTGGCTGTCCTGGACTCAATTTGTAGACCAGGCTGGCCTCGAACTCGCAAAGATCCGCCTGCCTCTGCCTCCCAAGTGCTGGGATTAAAGGCGTGCACCACCACTGCCCGGCAGCTTTTTTGTTTTTTGAGACAGGGTTTCTTTTCCTTTCTTTTTTGTTTTTTTCGAGACACGGTTTCTCTGTGTAGCACAGCGCTGGCTGTCCTGGAGTCACTTTGTAGACCAGGTTAGCCTTGAACTTGCAGAGATCCGTCTGCCTCTGCCTCCCGAGTGCTGGGATTAAAGGGGTGCGCCACCATGCCCGGCGAGTCAGGGTTTCTTTGTGTAGTCCGGGAACTCGCTCTGTAGACCAGGCTGGCCTCTGCCTGAGTCATCTTACCAGCTTCTCATCCATATACTCTTTGAAACTATTTTTTTAGATTTATTGATTTTATGCATTTGAGTGTCTTGCTTGTGTGTATGTGCAGCACCTGACCTAGCAGATGCCATTGGCCTCAGGAAGAACATTGGCTCATCCAGTGTCCTAGGCTCATTTCTTGTGACTGTCCTGCTGGATGCCTCAGCACCTGGATGTGCACAAAGAATCTGCTCAGCTCATGTAGCTGAAACCTCTTTGGGGACAGTTTGTGACAGCTCAGTAGTTTCCCCCACAGAGAACTCACATCAGCCAGCGGGTAGACTAATCTCGTCTGTCCTCCAGGGGCTGGAATCAGAAGTGGTCTATGGATCCTACAGAATCAGAATCATGCCCCTCCTTCCACTCTCAAGGCCTGGAGCCCTCTTTGGGAAAGATCTTTTCTATATTGGGTCCCTGGATTTGGGGTGCTTGCTTTGGGTCTATCTCTGGGGCCTGCAACAGTGGCCTCTTGTTACGGTTTGCTTTCTGTCTCCCTCATTGGACTGTGAGTTCCTGGGGGACACAACTATGCTCTAGTCACCTTTGGGAGCTTAGCAATGCTGGCAGGGTCCACAGAGAGTTGGTTCCTGGAGTACACTTTGTTGCATTCTGGAATTTTTTCCTTACCTGCACTTGTTCATATTCTGATCAAGATGACCTTCCTGCTGCCCCTAGGGCAGACAAGAGAAGATTCCTACCTTGGGCCTTAGCCCCAACCTCTACTTCCCCTGGGCCAGCCAGCCATCAGATGTCTGAGGCCGACTCCAGGTTGGGGAGGAGGCTTAGTAGGTGTGGCCTTGTCCACCTTCTATCCCTGAGTGGGCAAAGGCTAAGCCTAGTGAACAGGTTCCTTTTTCTTCCATATCTGGGGCAGCTGTTTTGGCTGAAGGTGCCCCCCCCCTACGCATCTTACCTCAAGACAGGACGAAGGAGGTAAAATAGTCCAAGAGACCTTTTCTGACACAGGCCAGAGTTCCTCACTGCAGTGTGACCTGAAGGTAATTGTACCACTTCTCTCAGCCTCAGTTTCCCTCTCTGTAACACAGGGGTGGATTGTCTCCCTAACCCCAAGACCCTCCCCAGCTGTGCCCTCCTATGGCTGGGAGTCTGAGAGCAGAGGCAGGAAGGCAAGGCGGGCCCTCTTTCCCCACCTCCTCTCCTTGTCCCCCAGGGTCACCCCAAAGCTGCCCCTCCCCAGCTCCCTGGGACTTCCCTGCAGCTGCAGACTGGGGAGACAATCGGGTGCTTTAGAGAAATACATTTTTGGGCTAATTTGCCATGCGTAAGTGTTTCTCTTACCCTTTAAAGGCAGAGAACAAAGAGACCTTTCTATGCCTGGGCAGGCTGCTGGGAAGGGGACCGCAGCTGTACGGGCTGTCGACCCTCCCTCACTCCATCTCTGTAAGCATCCCAGCACACAGTTCCCGACCCCCCACAAGAGGGACAGCCTGGACTTTCCCAGCCTCCCCCAGTCGCCAGCCGGGCCCAACCCCCTCCCACCAGCTGCCCCAGGCAAGAGGGAAAGTGTGCGTGGGTGGTGGCTGGGTGGGGAGGGACACAAGGAGAGAAAGTCACTCTCCACGTGGTTGTGGTCACGGTGGCAGCTAGGCTTCGTGGTGGAGTGGTGGAACTGGCCTGCTGGTGTGTGTTGGTGTTCTCTGAGTTGTGTGCAGTGTGGTCACATGCGATGGCTTCAGTCAGCAAGTGACTCGTCCGCATTGAGAAGATGTGGTAGTTGCTTCATTCATTCATTCATTCAATTAGTCTGCACTTCCCTCTTGTGTAGGTCTGTCTGTTGGTGATAACAGAAGAGCTAACTGGGTTCCAGTGCTTCTAAGTGACACCTTTGAGAGGGAGCTCTATAAACAGAGGCACAGAGCTTGAAGGCATCCTGTGTGGGTCGGGAGCTCCTGTGCACAGTGATGGTGGACAGGGCCAAGGTCAGTCAGTCTGTGATACTTTCCTAGGTGATGGTTCTCTTGAGGCTGTTTCCCAATGACCCTCTCCAACCACCATGTACAATGCTCGCTGAGCAATTTTTTTTTTTTTTTTTTTGGTTTTTCGAGACAGGGTTTCTCTGTTTAACAGCTCTGGCTGTCCTGGACTCGCTTTGTAGACCAGGCTGGCCTCGAACTCACAAAGATTCGCCTGCCTCTGCCTCCCAAGTGCTGGGATTAAAGGCGTGCGCCACCACCGCCCGGCTACGCTGAGCAATTTTTCAGCTGGTTCTTCAGCCTGGAACTCCCCCCTCTCACATCTTCATTGTGTGGACTCCTCTGCTCTTGTATTGGGACCTGTCACAGCTCTCTATCTTCCTCCATCAGAGCTTGGCCCCTCACCTGCTTTCTCATGTTTCCCTGGTACACCCTGAACCATGTGTGCATGTGGCGTGCGTCCACATAGCAGCCAGGAGCGCCACACTGCTTCTCTCCCTGTCTGTCCCAGTACATCTTCATGAACCTCCTGGCCCCTAGCACAGACAAGGACTCTGGATGCCACCCCCTCTGGCCTCGTAAGACCAGCTGCTAATGTTTATGGAACACTTACTGTAGGGCCGACACCTGTCAGCTATCACAGTGGCTGCTCTATGGCACCACTGTGCCCTGCCACTGTGTTACCCAGGGGACAGCTGGGCTAGAGGGACGTTTGGAGCTGCCTAGAATCATCAGCTTTTTAGGAAGGAGATGTCACAGACCAGATCCTGAACCACTGTATCTGCATAAACCAGGAGCCTCGGAAAGCAGCCCCCTCCTTGGAGCTGGTCTGTTTGATATCCTGCAGCTTGCTCTGTGCGCTCTGTCCTCCCCCAGGCCTGGACACCACATGAGAACATGAAAACTCTGGAGAAAAGAAACAGAGCAGGGTCCATGTCCCTCCTGCTGAGGGATACTGCTCTGGGTGACGGTAGCCCTCGATTCTGGGATTTTGAGACCCTTGAGTGGGACTGGGGATGTAGCTCAGTTAGAAGAGTGCTTGCTTTATGTGCACACAACCCTGGTTTATCTCCAGGACTGTATAAACCAGGTGTGCTGACACATACCTGTAACCCCAGCACTTGGGAGGTGGAGGCAGGGGAATCAGAAGTTCAAGATCATTCTTGACTACATACGGAGTTTGTGGCCAACCTGGGCTACACGAGACCCTATCTTAAAAAAAAAATTACTATTAGGGCCCAGGGACATGCCTCAGTGGTAACAACACTGTAGTAAGAGTTTTGTTTATTAAAAAAAAATCCATTATGAGAATGTTTTTGTTTAATCCAAAGTGTAAGGCTGCTTCAGTTAAGACCACAGGTGTAAACTATTAACTGTGCCCTGTGAGCAAGCAAGGATGTGACTTAGCCAGCTGAACAAGTTTAACTCTGAGGGCTTGAGGGAGGGAAAAACAGCTGAAGCAGGCACCACAAAGAAGAAGAGAGGGGGCTACAAAGAAGAGGTCGCTGCTCTCCCTGCTGCCAGTGCTCTCCCTGCTGCTGTTTGTTCTTCCTGCTGCTGTTTCCTGGTTTGCTGGACTTCTGGATATCATGCCTACTGAGACTGGTATTGCTCCTGAAGAAGCCGACAACCCTAATCAGCAGGAAGTAGCTCAAAGAGACCTTTGTCCCTTCTCCCTTTAACCTTCTTTCTCTCCCACCTAGTGTTGGGGGTTGGAAGGAGCAAGGGTTGGAAGGGAGGTAGAAATATTAAGTATAAAAAATAATTAGAATGAATAATGAAATAAATATAATAAAGGCCACTATGCTATACAACACTTGCTGCTAAGCCTAAAAACCTGAGTTCAATCTCCAGGGCACCCCGTGCTAGAATGAGAAAACTGATTCCCCGTTGTCCTCTGACTTCCACATGTGCCAAGGTACACATATGCTCTTACTTGCTTTTGCTTTCTCTGCGTGTCTCTCTCATTCATAAAATCAGTAATTCTGTGAAAGGGAAGGAAAAACTTCCTTGAGAGATTCCTGTGATTCCCCAGCGGGCAGCACAAATGGACAGCATGGTGACACCCCTGCCCAGATTTCCAGATGCATGCAGGTGTGCCAGGGTGCATGTGCAGTGTGCAGCTGTCTCTGCCTGTGCACGGATCGGAGAGCATGGCATCTGCATGACTGCCACATCTTATCTGTGGCTGAGGAGGAAGAGGCACATCTCTTTCTGCACATGCCTGTTCACATGCCTGTGCATACCAGACACACCCCCCTGTACATGAAGGGAGCAGCATGCATCTATTCTGGGGCAGAGCTGAATTCAGGGAAGCACCCACTGTGATGGACAGGCCCGTCTGAATGGGGACTCTGCAAGTACAGGCCGTGCTATCCCAGCACACTGATGGGCACTTAGGGATCTTATGTCCCTACTAGGGAGCTAGGGAGGCTGGCCCTGTGGACCACAGTCTCTGCCCCTTCAGGACACACAATCTAAGAAAAGAAAGCACCCTGAAAAACTTCCCGGGAAATCTGTAAAGTAGGAGTAAAAGAAGCAGAGGGCTGGAGCCTGGGGAAGGAGACATGAAACATAGCGACTGATTAAGAGGAAGAGAGGTTGGGGCTGGAGAGATTGCTCAGTGGTTAGAGCACATGTTGTTCTTGCAGAAGACCTGGGTTCAAGTCTCAACACCCACATGGTAGCTCAGAACCATTCATAACTCCAGTTCCAAGGGATCCAATGTTCTCTTCTGGCCTCCACAGGCACCAGACATGCACATAGGGCACAGATATATATGTAGGCAAAACACTCATACATGTTAATAAGTAAATAAATAATAATGTTTAAATAAGAGGAGGTCCTTGGATGAGAGTAGTAGACTGTGGTCCAAGTCTAGTTTATACAGGGGGAAAGCTAGGCATGGTGGCCCATGCTTGTAATTCCAGAACTCAGGAGGCTGAGGCAGGGGGGTTGCTCAGGTCTAAACTATCCTGGGCTACATGGTTAAGTTTGTTTTTAAAAACAAACAACTAGCTGGGCATGGTGGCGCACGCCTTTAATCCCAGCACTTGGTGGGCAGAGGCAGGTGGATCTCTGTGAGTTCGAGGCCAGCCTGGTCTACAAAGTGAGTCCAGGACAGCAGGGATAAGCAGAGAAACCCTGTGTAGAAAAAACAAAACAAAAACAAACAAACAAAAAACCCTAAACAACTAAAAGCAAAGGAAACCCTAGTTAAACCTCTAAGCTCAGAGAAAACTCAAAGCAGAGGGGAAGAGCTGAGGCCCATGGAGGGAGGACGATGACTGAGAAAATGAGAGGCAATCCAAGTCAATTTGGAAAGTAGCTCCTAAGCCTGTTGGGCACCAGGCTGAGGGCTCAGCCTCACCCAGGCTCTGACTTAGGGGACCTGTGGCTCAGATGGTAACAGTCGGGTAAACATCACCCAGTGCCATGAGGGTAAGGATCAGAGTCAGACCTTGGGAAGGACTCTCCAGGAGGTAGCATCTGGTTGGGGTTTGAAGGTTGTAGAGGGGTTGAGGAGACTGACCACATAGTGGGGAGCTGGTTTCGGTATAACATGGGTAGGTTGTGTTGGCTCCTGTTTTTGCCAAGATTGAAATCTGCAGCCAACCTGTGCTCCAGAGACTGGGCTGTGCGGGACCAATGGCAGAGTTTCCTATGCTTCTGTGCAGAGGCAGGAGATTGGAGTCAGTTTCCCAGCTCTGTCCCGGCTCCAGAGCTTCAATCCAACCCCCTTTTGTTCTATTGACAAATGATCAGGGCCTCTCAGTCTCAGCCAGTGTCACCTCTTCCTGTGTGGCTTAGACCAAGGCATGAAGGGGCTGTTCAACATCAACTTGGAACAATGGCTGCCTGCCTTGGGCTGGACACTGAAGGATTCTGAACACAGCCTGAACCTTGTGGGCCCAGGACCCACCTGTGAACTTGATGAGTACAAGAGGCCTCTAGGGGAGCCAGGCGAAGTGCCTGGACAGTGGTTTGCTGCTAGGAGCCTAGCAACCAGCTCTGAGGGAAGTGGAGAACAGAGTGGTGGATTTAGATTTCTCAGTGTTAAAAACTCCCTTCAGCCCATGTCAAGCTTCAGAAATTACTTGAATGTGTGGGGTGAGTAGAGTAGGCGGCTCTCTTGAGCTGGTGTGAGCTGACTCCAGCTCGCTGCCTCTCCAGGGCTGTAGGGTGTAGTTTCTAAGTCAGTGGGCAGCCAGCCTTCCTTCTGTCCTGGGTGTTTGCTCACTCCAGGGGGACAAGTAGATGGCATCCAGGGTAGGTGAGCCCTCCCTGGTCTGTCTGAGACCTTTACCTACATTCTAGCTTCAACTTGGTGACAGTGTGCTGTGACTCAGGCACACTTCACCCCATGCTCAGGGCTGGGGGAGATCACTGGAGGAGAGAAGGGACCACATATGGGAAGGGGGCTAGAGCCAGGATGGGCTGGGCTGCTCAGGTATAAGGACAAGGCCTCTCCCACTCTACCCTTAGATCATCTGTGGGACTAATCAGACAGCTGTCACCTGTCAAGGGGTGGGGCATGGAGGGACTCTGAAGTGAGGTGTTTGAAGGCAGTCAGTGGCAGAGAGAGCCACAGGAGACTCTCCAGGCAAAGGACTCCAGACCTCCCACACCTCAACCTGCCTGGGCCTTTCCACAAAGGGTGACATTGGACCTCGTTTGATCTATCGTCCTATCCTTTCCCACTCTTCTATGTAGGCACTCACCCTGCATGTCACATACACTTTCTTAACTGCTTGTTGAGGGACAGGTGCTGAAATAAGTCTTTCTCCCTGATGATGTAGCATGTTTCATTAAAACAAGATGCTCTTTTACCTAATTACAATGTAATTATCAAATATCAGAAAACCAACATTGCTGCTTTATAATCTACAGACTTCAGTTCTATTAATCACCAATTATCTTATTAACACCCCTCACAAAACAGCTGCTTGGAGCTTGTAGGCAAATGAGATTCCCTTCCCACAGAGGAGTCTGCTCGGGACAGTATTGATATTATTGTTCTTTGCTCTCCTATCTGTCATCCTCAACCTTCCCCAAAGTCCCCTCCATGCCCGTGGACACTCCTAAGATCCAGAGAGGACTGTGGCCATATCCATGTCCCCTACAGGACATCAAACTCCTGAGGGTGGGGAGTGTGTTTCATTCCCCTCTGTGTTCCCCCAGCTCAGTAAAAATCTCATACCCTGTGACCTTGATAAGTCCCCAGCTTTAGCCCTAGAGTCAATTCCAGCCCCTGGTCCCAGGCCCTTCACCTCACAGGTATCCTGGGTGGGTGGCTGTTCCTCACCTGGCTGTCACTTCCACCTGTGTCACCATCCTGCCCCTAAACAAGCCCCCACCACTACATTGTACATCAGTGGCCTCACTGTTCTTGAGTGATCCAGGCATGACCCTTTCAAGTCATTCTTGACTCAGCCAACTCCTCACCCCCATGGCTAGTCATCAGCCACAAAAATTTTTCCCTCAAGCCATTGTTCATACCCACCAACCCCTCCGAGGGCCCTGGTACCCTCTCTTTTGGACTCTGTTTGGTCTGAAGTCTGGATATTTCTGTCCACTTTCTAAATTGCCAGCCCCAGCAGAGCCCCAGTGGTCCATGCTGGGACTCTCCTAGAAACACGCAGCACTTCTCTGAGAGGAAGTGATTTCATATCCTCTACACCACCCCTCAACCTCTTAGCTAGGAGCCCTGCTGCACCCTGAAGGCTGGGGCTCAGGAGAGGTTGGGGACACTGGCCAATGTGATTAAACCTGGAGGAGAAAGAAGCTCTAAGGAGTGTGCAGGGGACAGCATTTGAGCTTTGACCTTTCAAGAATGTCCTTGGCTTGCAAGGACATCTGCCACCATCACCCATTGCCACTGCTCATGCCCTCTGCTCACCTCCATAGGCCCCCGCCCTTGGCCACACATAGAGCAAGGACCCAACTAGATGATGTCACATACTGACACCATTCCACACAAGATGCAGCAGGTGCTGCTCTGGAATCTGCTGCTTGGCAGAGGACAATGAAACTAAGCCTTAAAAAATGAGCGGGATTCTGTCTGGAGCCAGACTTGGGCTGCGGAAATAGTTTGTAGAGCAAGCAGGGGCTTGGAAGTGTTCAGAGGTGGTCAAGCTGGGAGAGGTGAGGGGGCTAGTGAAGCAAGGCTGAGAAGAAGGCTGAGGCTTGGGGGTGAGGAAGGAAGAGACCCAAGCCTGGTGTCCCAAGTTCCTTTGGGGAGGACGGGTTGGGTGATAGGCCTAGCTACTGGGAATCCTGGGAAAGAGCCACAGTGCCCACAGGGCCTTGCCAAAGCAAACCAAGCTGTGCTGGCTCTGCCTTCCTGTGCTGGGGGTGGGGGGTGAAGCAAGGCGGGGCAGTGGGGCGTGGGGGGGGTCTGGCCCCAGGGGAACGGGAGGAACCGGGTGGCGGATTTGTGTTTCCACTTGATTTCCTCGGTTGTTTTCCAAACGTGGTAGCAGTATCCTGAGGGGTGGGGTGGAGGCGGAGAAGCCACCGGAAGGCGCCATAGCCCTACTGCAGCCTGCCCTCCATGTGACTTGGCTGACGACAGTACTGCGTGGAAGGGCCTAGAGGCTTCCGTCCTGGCCTGCTGGACAAGTGGGTGATGCTGACCAAGGCACTGGGCCCACACAGGCCGCACTCCGCGTGATCCATTGTCTCCAAGCAGGCTGCCCCACTTGGGTTGATCCTTTGATCCAGTTAAGAGTGGCTGACTACCGGTCTCAATGTCATTCTGGGAGCCAGGTACCTAAATAGGCCTGGGGTGTACATAGCTGCCTCTGTCTCCCTAGCTTCCTCTTCCCTCTCCTGCTGCCCCCTAAGCTCTTTCCTACCTCCTATTTGTTGGTCCATCATTCTGGGTCTTGCTGCCTGCCCTACCTGGACTCCCCATTCCACCTAGTGTCTTTCTTGCCTTCTTAGGCTCCATACTCTGTCATTGCCTCAGCGGTGGCCTTGTCCTTTCCACTCACCCCTGCTTCCTCTGACTTCTCAGGATCTGCTCAAACACAGCCTGGTTGAGGGGTAGCCGACCAATCCCAGCCTTTGTGAAGCTTTCAGCTTGTCCTCTGAGGGATGGGATTGTTCCAGAAGAACCAAAGAGACACACACACACAGACACACAGAGACACACACATAGACACACACAAATCACAGACAGACACTTACACAACACACACACACACACACGCACGCACGCACGCACGCACGCACGCACGCGCGCGCGCGCGCACACACACACACACACACACACATGGTAGGAAAAGTGTCTAGGGCAGATTAGGTAGTAGAGGAAGGGTTCTAGGAGGCTGGTCTCTCTCCTAATCCTAGTTACAGTGCTCATTCTTACAGCAGCTGTGCAGCCTGGGACATTGCTCTGAGACTCAGTTTCTCCCTCTGAAAAATTAGAAAAATAATAGTTACGTTCCCTCTGTGCTGGAAGCTTGGCTTCCTGGAGCACTCAGGTCAGTGAATTGTATCCCAGGGAAGCACAGGCCACAGGGTAAGTTGGAGCTTTAACAAAATAAAAACCACACTGAATTATTTGTTTATTTATTTGCTTATTGAGACAGGGTCTCACTATGTGGCCAGGAGTGGCCTGGAATTCTCTGTGTAGACCAGGCTGGCCTCAAACTCATAGAGATCCACCTGCCTCCACCTCCAGAGTTTTGGGATTAAAGGTGTGCTCCATCACATCTGGCTGGGTCATTTATTTTTAGTAGGAACTAAGGTTCATTTGTACCAGGCCCTGTAACTAAATTGAAGTTAATAATTAATTAATTAAACATTTTTCTGCACTGCTTACTACACGCTAGGCCAGGGCTTAACTGAGAAGCCAGTCTCATCCCTGAAGTTTATTATTTTACTGGACAATCTATAAGAAAGGTGTCAATATGGTCTGCATTCCTTGGATGAGGAAATAAAGACCTAGTGAGGTCAGGGCTTGCTCAAAGGACTTCTTACTGCCTACTCCCCTCTCTCTGCCACTATGACTCCTCCCTCCCTCTCTAATTTCTGCTGCCCCCATCCCCCCATTAGCCTTCCTGTCTGCTGCTCTTCTCCCTCTGTCTCTCAAGGCTTCCTGCACAGCCTGTGGCTGGGTCGCCTTGTGAATTGTGCACATGCCTAGACCCCTTCCACCATTTCCATCCACAGCCTTCCTTGTGCTGGGCTCTTGTCTTGACATCAACCTAAGGACTTGGAATGGCTCCTACTGACAGACAAGGATGCTAAGACCTGGGGCTGCCCAACGGCCCACAGCATGTCACTTCCATACAGCCACCACCTATGGCTTCAGGCCCTCTGGCTTATGGCAGGGGCCTTGCATTACACTGCTAATGCCCAGTCCTGATTCCCCCACTGATGTGTCTCGGCAAGCCAGGCACGTAGAGCTAATCATCCCAGCTGAGCGACCTCCCTCTGCCCTCTGAGGAATGAATTCATATTCATATTCTCTCTCTCTGAGGCAGTGTCTCATTGTGTAGTTGTGGCTGTTCTGGAACTTACTATGTAGACCAGGCTGGCCTCGAACTCAGATCTGTCTGCCTCTGCTTCCCAATCTCTGCTGGGATTAAAGGTGTATGCCAGCCGGGAGTGGTGGTGCATGCTAAATATACCTTTGGAGATACCCTGCACAGGCCCTCCTTCTTAGTGGCTGTCCCTCTATCTATCATCCAGGTCTTGTAGTTAATGATTATGTAATGCCTACCAAGTGCCAAGAGTGGGAATTGTTCCTATTAGAGAGGTGTGCAAGGAGAGCTCACTGGTGGTGGGTGACAGGCCCCTAGAGGGCAAATCTCACCTACAATGCCTTGGCTACATAGCATGAAGCCCCTCCTTTGGACCATTTCTAAGTCAAGCGGATCTCTTGAGTTCGAGGCCAGCCTGCTCTGCGAGTTCCAGGACAGCCAGGGCTACACAGAGAAACCCTGTCTCTAAAAGAAAAAAAAAAAGGGGGGGGGTGCTACACCCAATGCTTCCCTCTGGCCTCTGTGCACATCTGTACATATACTTCATATATATAGCGAAGTCCTTTGAGGTCTCCCAGCTTCTATGCTTAAGACCTCCTATGAAGCTTTACCCTGAGACAGTTGGAGTCCATGTCTTAATGCAGGTCAGACTACACTGGCCCCTGCTCCAAGCCTTGGTGGGCCCCTGACATCTTCCCTTTCTTTCACCTTCACAGTTGGGCTCCTGACCCTAAGTGTTTGACCTCCATACCCTCATCTCCGGAGCTTGTTCTGCTCCAGCCCCACTGGCCTCCCACCTGTTCCTAAACTCAGCAACACATTCCCTCTCCGGGCTTTGACATGTTGATCTCTCTGTCCAGAACATTCTTCTTCCAAATATTCTTCCTTCTTTTTTTTTTTTTTGGTTTTTCGAGACAGGGTTTCTGTGTGTGTAGCCCTGGCTGTCCTGGACTCGCTTTGTAGACCAGGCTGGCCTCGAACTCACAGAGATCTGCCTGCCTTTGCCTCCCGAGTGCTGGGATTAAAGGCGTGTGCCACTACGCCCGGCTATTCTTCCTTCTTTTAATTCAGAATCTTAGTCCAATGTCACACTCTTGCAGGAGTGTCTCCTCCCTCTATTCCTTCCTATTCTTCCTCCTCCCACTCCTCCACTTTCTTCTTGACAGGGTCTGGCACTTACTCTGTAGCCCAGGCTGGCCTCGAACTTGAGATCCTTCTACCTCAGCCTTGGAGTACTGGGATCAGAGGCACACACCTGCAGAGCTTCTGTTTCTCATGTGACCCTCCCCCCTCCATTTTTCTCTCTATCCTGCTTTGCTTTTCATCACAGAGCTTAAGACACCCTGACGTAGCTCATAGGTTTGTTTATTGTTTCTCTCCCTCACATGAACAATTGATTTGCAAAGGCAAAGGCAGTCCATTTATCTACAACTGTAGTAGCAGGGCCAGTGCTCCATTAGTGTCTGCAGAAGGGAGAGGGAGAGGGGGAGGGAGGAAGGAAGGAAGGGGATTAAAGGGAGAAGGAAGGAGTTGAAGAAAAGCATGGGCGTGGAGGAAGAAGGGAAAGAGAAAAGGGGAGAGGGGAGAGGACGGAAAAGAAGTTTTCAGTGTCCCTTCTTCTGTTATCAGGTATGCCTTCTAGAAGCCTGGGCACCAAGACTAGCACACAGAAGGTGGGGTAGGAGGGAAAAGCAGGGCTGGGGATAAAGAAATTCAATTAGATTGAAGAACTTTCTATAAGGCAAAACAGTGCAAAGATGGGAGGCACTTTGTCAAGGAGAGATGCTTCCTGTCATCAAGAAGAAGTCCGGAAGCCCAACAGCCTTGGAACTGGGTGGGACCAGCCATGGGGCCTGAACCCAGAAGATGTAAGGAATCAGGGGGTTCCCCAGAAGTTGGGGCAGGTGAGGCCCTGGAACTTGAAGGCCCTCATGGCTCATCCGGCCAGGCCTAGGCAGGTAGAAGCCCGTCTGTGGCTCGTCCCCAGGCCAGAGGCTGCTGGGATTTGGCCAAGCGGCCATGTTGAGAGTCTGGTCCTGACTCTACAAAGCAGGGCTGGGAGACAGGAAGTCCCACTGCTCTCTAGCCCCATAGGCCCCTCCAGCTCTTGCCTCTCCCCACCTCCCACAGTGGCCTCAGGCCCCTGTGCCCGCGCCCATGGGGTTAAATCTCTCCTCGTCTCTCTCTGCTCCAAGTTGTTTTCCAAGCGAGGCAGAGAATGGTTCTCTTGTTACCAACATGGCTTCTGGGCATTGGGTAATGTGCTGCCTCTTCTCTCTGCCCGGCGCCACAAAGGGACCTTTTGTTCCTCTCCCGGCCCCTCTCTCTGGCTCTTCTCTGCCCCCCACCTACCCCAACTCCCTCCTCCCCACGCCTCCTGCCCTACTCTGCATGCACCCCTGGGCTGCGAGGAGTGACCGTGGCCTGGCCGCGGTGCCTTCCCTCTCCCAAGGCGCCCTGGGAGGAGAAAGGGCTTTGGCGGCCGCGGCGGCCATTTTGAAAGCTGCTCTCCTAGGCTGACCGTGGCTTCCCTGAGGCTGCCAGGACCGGGAAAGCTACCTCAGGAGAGTCTAAGGCTCAAGTTAATGTCCTGTGGCCTACTTTCTGTCTCCAGGCTGAATTGGGACCTTCCTCTCCTAGATGACACACCTTTAGGCCAGCCGTCTCACTTAATGTACACAGCGCGCCTCCTAAGGCATGGAAGTTGCGGTCCTGGGAGGTGGAGACCAGGGCTCAAAGGGTGAATGTCGGTGTCAAGGCCTCTGTGAGCAGGTGCTGCTGTTGGGACCAAGCCACAGGCGTCTCTCAGCAGACTCCTCCAGAGAGAGCCCTGGGAACCGGTCCTGACCCATGACAACACCCACCCTGGGTCTGGCCTCCAGAGAGGGCTAAAACCAAATTCACCAGAGCTTTGCAAAATGAAATAGAATGTGTCTGAGATGGGAATGTCAGGAAGCCAGCCAGACAATGTCTGCTCTCACTGTCCCCTCCCACAGCCACCCGGGCAGGGAAGGGCTGATAATATTTTTTTTATGAGGAAACTGAGTCACAGGGAAGCTACACAGTAAGTAGGGTCTTGGAGCTCACCCCACTGACTGCGGTTCCCTCACTTTGCCTTCCGGAGCCTCTGCCTTGCCCACCCTAAGAGTGCCCAGAGCCTGTGGAAGTAGATGGATGGACAGAAACATTTAGGCAGATCACAGCCACCTGGCCATGCCTAGAATCACAGGGTCCACTGCTCTGAGGAGGCTGGGCTCAGCCACCAGAACACTTGATGTCACCTCCATGTCACCCACCCGTGTGAGCAGAGCATCTATTCACGGGCTGGGAGTATGTGCAACTCCTCTGTCTCCGCTCTGCCGGTCTTCCATCCCAGGGAGGCAGAGGCCATAGTGAACTTGAAGCCTGGGTGGTGGATGGTGAGGCCTGGTGGGAGAGTGAGGAGAGACCCTGAGTTGAACAACTCCCCCTGGCTGGCCCTCAAAGAGGAGAGATGAATCTCAGATGCTGCAAGTCGGGGTGCCAAGGCACTGAGGGCTCCTATCTCTCTGTCTGGAAGTTGAGGGAGAAAGGCTTCCTGGAGGAGCTGACCAAGATTAGATCCAAGTGAAGGTTTAGAGGTCAGAAACACAAGATGGCGAATGGTGTGTGGGAGGGAGGGCCTCCATAGCACCCGTGTGCTGTAGCAGAGTGTGGCAGGGAAAATGAGGGGTGGACAGAGATGAGTTGTGAGCTCAGAGGATTGAGGCTGGGTCCTGAGGACACATTTGTCCTGAGGGCAGCAGAGAGAGCACTTAAAGAGTTTGTTGTTTATTTATTTTATTTTATTTTTTGAGACTATATGTGGCTATGACTGCCCTGAAACTCTCCATGTAGAACAGGCTGGCCTCCAGCTCCCAGAGACCTGTGTGCCTCTGCCTCCTGAGTAGTGGGATTAAAGGTGTGCACCATTAGGCCTAAGTACTCGCTGAGCTTAAAGAGTCTTATTTGTTTTGTGTTTAGAAAGGTCTCTGCCCTGCAGGCCAGGTATGTTCCAGCCTGATATATTGTAGGGACTCCAACGCCCAGACCAGCACCCAGCATATAGCAGAGGTTTTAAGTTGGTGTGTGGGAGAGCTGGAGAGATACCTCAGTGGTCAACAGCACTGACTGTTCTTCCAAAGGACCTGGGTTCAAATCCCAGCACCCACACAGCAGTTCGAAACTGTCTGTAATGCCTGTGCATGGTGGTGCACGACACTTGGGAGGCAGAGGCAGGCAGATCTCTGTGAGTTCCAGGGGGGCCTGGTCTGCAAAGCAAGTCCAGGACAGCCAGGGTTGTTATGCAGAGAAACCCTGTCTCAAAAAACCAAAAATGAAAAAGTTGGTGAGTGGGCGCAGACAGCATTTATCCAGGCAGTGGCTCTTTCTAGCTAGGGCACTGAGGCCTCAGTCTCTTCATGGGTAAAATGGGGTGACAATTGCCTGCCTTGTGGGCCTCCTGCAGTGGAGCTTTCCCAGAGCAGAGATGGGTGTATTTGGGAAACAGGACTTGCCAATGGTATCTGGGGCAGCACCAGCTCTCTTGGGCACAGGAGGAGATATAAGACTAGTCTAGGGGCATTATTCTCTACAGGGTGAGAGAAAGGAGGGATAGAGGAGAGATACTCAAGGTGCAGGTGGGAGGGCCTGACCATGGAGTGGCTTGGAGGGGAAGGAGTTCCCCCCAGCAGGCAGGAGAACCAGGGATGGAGAGTTTGGAGACAGGAGCTATTTGTTGGTGGAAGAGGGGAGGCTGAAGGATCTTTTCAGTGGCCTTTCCACTCTGCAGTTGGAGGTGGGATGCATAGAGTTGGGGTGGCCTGGGAGCTGATACCTCCAGGTCTAGAGAGGGCAGGAGAGGCTAAGCAGTCTTTTTCCTTCTTGGTGCTGGCCGTATTCCTGGCCTGGGAGCAACGAGCCTGTCCTACACCTGTGTCGCTCCAGATGGTTTTGTAGAGGTGGTCCTGATCCTGGGTGGCTGTCATCACCCTACAGTGTGGGTATGTAGGGGCACAGGGATAGGCAGCTCCAGAGGGATTGGATCCTCTCCAGCCCCTTCTCTCTCTGTGAACCCTCCTGCTCTTCCCCAACAGGACTGCAAAGCTGTCATCTGCTTCAACATCTTGCACATAGTAGGACTTCAGGCATGTTTGCGCTGTACTTGTCTTATCTTGGTAGAGTTCAAAGCCCTGTCCTTTGACTACCCATGAGGCCACCTTACCCAACATGACTCTTTCTGTGAGGGAGACAAAACAGGGCACCCCAGACAGCTCATACTTTTTGTCGCAGACATCAATCACCCTTGATGCTCGGTTCCCTGGACGGGAGCAGCAGGGTCGAGGACTGGGGGTAGTTGTTGAGTTAGCCTTACTTGTCTCAACTTTTGCAGGTTCCTTTCATGAGGGGCTGCAGGATCACCATGTGACAAACACACCTGCCACAACCGCGAGGTGTGGTTGCTTCCTGAAGGACCCTGTGCCAGCCCAGCCTCTGTGGTGACTTGGCTCCAGGGGAGGCTGTCCTTGACATCACTCTGTTAGAGAAGATGAGGTGTCTATATGGATCTGTGCCCATACAGACCCCTTCATACAGAAGATGCTGTTCCGATGTGTGTGATAACAAAGGCTGCCTGTGACCTTAACGTTCAGGAACAGAAGGAACCGGAGACCGATTACGTTCACATAACAGAACACGATGTGGTAGTAAAAACGACATCTGTGCAGAATCTTAATGATGTAGGGGAGTGTCTATGGTGTAAGCTTGTGTGAAAATCTGGGATAAGCAGATGTATGCATTCAGATAACGTCAACAAGAAACAACAATGTAAAACCCAACAAGTGTGCCCTGCATGAACTCAATGCAGTGTGCCCTGCATTTAAACACGTGCAGAAAGAAAACTGGATGGGCTGGGAGAAAACAGGACAGGTTGGGGAGCAGGGAGATGGCTCAGTCAGTAAAGTGCTTGCTGTGCAAACGTGAGGACCTGAATTCGATTCCTGGAACCCACATGAAAAAGCCGTGGTTCCCTGTGCTTGCAACTCCCAGCACTAGACAGGTGAACAAGGGTGAATCCTGCAGCTTGGGGAACCAGCCTAGAGAACCAGGTTCTAGGCCAGTAAGAGTCCCGGTCTCAAAAATAAGGTGGATAGCATCTGAACATTGTCCTCCGGCCTCCTCATGCATTTGTGTATGTGTTACCTGGGGAAGGTAAGGGGACTGTGCAAACATGCTTGCACACTTGAAAACATTTTTAAAATGTAATAGAGAGCTAGAGAGCTAGTTCAGTGATTGAGTATTTGCTGCTCTTGTAAAGGACCAGAGTTTGGTTCGCAGCACTTACGTTGGGTGCCTCACAGCCACCTGTTACTCCAGCTCTGGCAGATCTGATCCCCCTCTTCTGGTCTCCTTAGACACCCACATGCACATGCATAAACACACATGTAAATAAAAATATGTTTTTAAAAAATTAAGAATCTGGAAAGACCACAGAAAAAAACTTGAGCCTTAATTGTTCTTGGGAGGGAGAGGCTTAGTGAATGTTTCATTTATGGAATTACTTTTTTTTTTGAGGCAGGGTCTCACTGCATAACTTTTTTTTTTAGCACAAGGTTTCTCTGTGTAACAGCTCTGGCTGTCCTGGACTCTCTTTGTAGACCAGGCTAGCCTCGAACTCACAATGATTGGACTGCCTCTGCCTCCTGAATGCTGGGATTAAAGGCATGTGCCACCACGCCCGGCTATTGCATAACTCTTTTAGCCAGTTTGGAACTCTATGTAGACCAGACTGGTCTTGATCTTTTGGCAGTCCTCCTGCCTCTGCCTCCTGAGTGCTAGGATTACAATTGTATGCCACTATGATCAGCTGAGTTAATTATTTGTAATTACCTTTTATTCTATCTGTGTGGATATGGATGGGTGTGTTTATGCATCTCACTCTTAGCCTGTGAGTCCCTGGAGGGTGATGAGTATGTCCATTTCTCCTTCGCCTCCCGAGATGGTCCCCATCTGGAATATGTAATAGGAAGACACAGGACCTGGTCATGTTCCTGACATGAAAGTCATACCTCAGTTTCCTCAAGAGCTGAGCATAACGTTATCAGATCAATTTTGAGCGCCCCGTTGTCCAGAAGATAACGTGGCTGGTGTGGGACAGTCTGAGAGAGAGAGAAAGAGAGAGAGAGAGAGAGAGAGTGTGTGTTGGTGGGCGGGGGAGGAGAGAGCTGAGGCTATATGGGCCCCTGGCTGGCTCCCTCATCAGACCATGGTTCCTGCCACATCCCTTTTGCCCATAGTGGTGGGGAACTGGTATCTGGGAGGTGGAGGAGGTAGAAAGCAGACTCCACCAGAGAAGATGGCCTGTGTCCTTATAGTGGATGATGACCCTGATGGTAATTAAAGGCCAACAAGGACTCCTCCCTCCAAGAAGGATGGATGGGAAAGGGGAGGGGGGTCCCCTGGGGCTACGAATGCTTAGATGCTGCCACTGACAAGCGGAGCCATCCACAGCCCTGAGCACAATGCTGTCATTAACCCCTGACCCTGGCCCCTACTTATCTACTTCCTCTTCAGGAGGAGGGAGGGCAGGATTCCAATACGATGCTCTTTTCAGTGAGGTTTGGGGGGGTCACAGCTCTGTAGGTTCCTCTAGAGCTTGGGTCACAGGCTCTCTAGCTCCATAGCTTCTTCGGGTTTGAGCTGGAGAGGGCATCTCACACTTGGTCACCCTCAGGAGCATTCATGGGGCCAAATGCGTCAAGCCAGAGCTGTATGAGAGGAAAGAATGGAAAAGCCCAAGACAGAGACAGACAGGCTGTAGATAGAGGCTGCTTTTGTCCCTGCCACAGTATGTCCAAAGGCATGCAGGGAACAAATGTTAACAGTCTTAACTAAGGTCTCTGCAACACAGATCCAGACAGACAGAAGGACATGCTCATATCCTACAAACGTGAGGCAGGCTTAGTGTTTTCCTCTAGGAATCTGTCAACACAATTCATCATTGGATGAATGAATTCAGGAGACTGTCCCAGGGCCATCTCAGCCCTGGACACATTTCAGCAACTCCCTAGGATGAACTGTCTCAGAACCCTGGGTGGGTGTGGAGAAGGAGCCTCTGAGCTGAGAAAGATCATTGCTGGAGCCCATCACAGATCCAGTTTCCAAAGGGGCAAGAGGCCCATCCCTTAGAATCGGAACGCTCGCATCGGACACTCATCCAAGAGCGTCTGTTCATGTTGCATCTGAGCTTCTAGCCAAGGCAGTTGGCCCATACGGTAAACTTCTAGAACAAAACAAGACGTAGGGATCAGAAAGGAGGATGCAAACTTACATTACCAAACCAAACTCACCTACACAGAAACCCGAAATAGTCCACAGGCAAATGGCTGGAGCTGAAATGTACCCAAGATACGTTAAAGCAATATAAAAGACTTGCTGGGCCGGGCGGTGGTGGTGCATGCCTTTAATCCCAGCACTCGGGAGGCAGAGGCAGGCGGATCTCTGTGAGTTCGAGGCCAGCCTGGTCTACAAAGCGAGTCCAGGACAGCCAAGGATACACAGAGAAACCCTGTCTCAAACAACAACAACAACAAAAAAAGACTTGCTGGAATGCTACAATGGCTCAGCATGTAAAGGCTTCTGCTTCAGAGCCTGACAACCTGAGTTCAGTCCCCAGAATCTGAATTGAATGGTAGGAGAAGAGAACAAACTCTTACAACTTAACCTTTGGCCATATACCTGGGCTCGCATGTGTGCGCGCGCACACACACACACACACACACACACACACACACACACACACACTGAAGTTTTGTTTTGTTTTTTAAATTATGTGTATGAGTGTTCTGCTTGCTTGTATGATGGGTATCAAGCATGTGGTGCATGGTGCCCTCAAAGGCAAGAAGAGGATGTTGGACCCCGTGGGACTGGAGTTATAGATGGTTGTCAGTCACTCTTAGGGTCCTGGAATTTGAATTCTAGTAACCACTGAACAACCCCTGCAGCCTGCTAATTTTCTTTCTTTTTCAAAGACAGGTTTAGAGGTGCATACATGCAATCTCATCACTCAAGAGGTAGAGACAGAGTGCTGGAGACATGCATGGCTCAGGGGGTTAAGAGCGCTGGCTGCTCTTCCAGAGGATCCAGGTTCGATTCCTAGAACCCACACGACATTTTACAACTGTCTGTAACTTTAGTCCCAGTGTCCGATGCCCTCTTTGGCCTCTGTGGACATTGCACAGACATATATAACGTATATGCAAACAAAACACCCATACATACACAATTTAAAACAAAGAAAAAATAGTGGCAGAAGCTTGAGGATTATTGAAAGTTCTAGGATAGCCTAGTATATATTGGCTAGTCCCTGGCCAGTCTGGCCTACATAGTGAGGGAATGTCTTTTTTTTTTTAATAGCATAAATCAAAACAACAAAACCATGAACTGCATCTACAGGATAGATGAAATCTGAAAATATGTTCAATGAAAGGAAACAGCTACAATAGGTCACTCATTACTCCAATTCTATGAAATTCCACAGTAGGTAACCTATGAGGCCACAAGTGGAGAAAGATTGTGGAACTGTGGAAAGAGGGGTTAGGAAGTGAGTGTTGGTGGGTAAATGTTTTGGGGGGATATGGTAAAAATATTTTGGAACTAAACAGAGGTGAAGGTTGTATAACCTTGCAAAGGCTCTAACCACACTGGATGGATGCACTAGATATTCAAAGTGATGATGTGTTTGGGGTGTGGATCATATCTAAATTTAGAAATAATTTAATGTACCATCAAAGACAATAGAATAGAATTCCATTCTTTACCCCCAGCCCTCCTTCTTTCTTTGTTTTTGAGACAGCGTCTTACTATGTAACCCTAACTGTCCTGAAACTTACAAAGATCCTCCCGCCTCTGCCTCCTGAGTGTTGGGTTTAAAGATATGAGTCACCATAGCTGGCTCCCTCTCTCTTTTGAAAGTCTAGACTGACTTCCAACTCATGATCCTCCTGCCTCAGCCTCCTGGGATGGGGATTACAAGTATGTGTCAGTCTAGCTGGCTCTAAAATATGATTTAAAAAAATCTTCCATTTACAATAACACAAATATAGTAAAACCAAAAAATCCAATCAATCAAACAAACAAAAAACATAACCAAGCCAAAACAACAACAAAAAAAACTGAATATGATTCCTGGATCCCATGGTGGAAGGAGAAAACTAGTCCTTAAATTTGTTCCCCAACCTCTATGAGGGCCTGCACACATACACACACACACACACACACACACACACACACACACACACA
>CAJQZJ010000418.1:6702300-6723894 GCA_907164525.1 Lophiomys imhausi | reverse complement strand
ACACACACACACACACACACACACACACATGCACGTACATGCACACACACAGTAAATAAAAATTTACAAAATGAAAGATAATAAACTATATTTGCTGCAGGGCCCAGCAATAACATCCCAGGTATTTGTCTGAGAGAAATGAACACACAGAACCACAGGGCAGTTTGTACATGATGGTCAGGAAAGTCAGAGAGAGAGAAGCTAAAAAGTGAATGCCTGGAGTCCGGCTGGTGGCCTAAGCCTTTGATCCCAGCCCTTGGGGATGCAGAGGCAGATGGATCTCTGTGAGCTCCAGGCTAACCAGGGCTACCCCAAAAGACCCTCTGGGCTGAGGAGATAGATTATCAGCAAAGTGCTTGCTGTGCCTAAGTTTCATTCCTAGAACCCAACTTGAAAATAGTTACAGCAAACCAGGCAGCTAGACATGGTGGTCACACAGCTCTAACCCGGGTGCTGGGGACACAGAGGCAGGAGCATCCTTGGAGCTCACTGGTCAGTCATCCTGGCAAGTTCCCGAGCAATGAGAGACCCTGTCTCAAAAGCCAAAGATAAGGTGATGGTGCTTGCAGAATGACCTCCAAGGCAGTGTGGCCCTCACACACACACACCTGCACACCCCTGCACGCACACATACTTGTGCACACACACATGCACACGTACCCTTGCACACACATGCATGTGTACACATACCCATACACATACTTGTACGTGCATGCATCACTCATGAACATACACAGCCCTGTACACACATCCTTGCACACACACAATGAAGTTGAAACAACCAAACTAGTTCCCTCATGCTGGGCTGCCAGGGAGTGAATGGTGTTCAGCAACAATGAAGAACAGACCTGATTCACAAGTCACTCGATTCACAGCCTGGGGAAGCTCAAGGGAGTAAGGTGGAAGGAAAGGTCGATCTGGAAACAGGACATGTGTGGCGGCTTTGATGCCACCCTTCCCAGACAGCAAAACAGTGGTAACGAGTAGACTATGGGTGCCAATGGGAGCCATGGAGTGCTTTAAGTGAATCACATGAGGGGTCTTTGTGGGGATGGGGTATGTCTGAGTCTTGGCTGTGCGGTGACTATGCACACCTGCCAGTAAAGACTTGCAGGGCCCCACGCCACACACATGAGTGCACAGAGAACAGAAAACTCTGAATCAGGTGCAATCAGGTCTGGGTGGGTTGCCTTGGCTGTGACCAGACTCTCTGGCTATGTAAATTTGAGGGAAGACTGGGTAAAGAGCACAGAGATTTCTCCACTATTTTTGCAACATCTTATGAGTCTACAATTACATAAAGATTAAAATTTAGAGGAAATATTGTTAGACTCTGAAGAAAACCTTGAAATTTTCCTTCAAAATCAGAAATGTGGGACTGCAGCTCCCACATTTCTGGGTAGAGGAGAGCGCTTGCCTGGCATTTCATCCTTAGCACCACATAAGCCAGACATGATGGTGCGTACCTGTCATCAAAGGACTTGGGTGGTGGTTGTAGGAGGTTATCCTTGGCTACAGGGAGGGTTCTAGACCAGTCTGACCTATGTGAGACCTTGTCACCAAAACCAAAACAAAACCAGGGCTGGAGAGTGGCTCGGTCTAAGAGCACACGCCGCTCTTGCAGAAGACTTGAGTTTGGTTCTCAGCTCCTATGCTGAGTAAGAGTCTGAGACTCCAGTTCCAGGAGGTCTGATGCCTCTGGACTCATGTGCACGAACTGCCTCATACACATGGTTAGAAATGGCATAAGAACTAAACAAAATTGGTGCCCATATAGGGGAGGGGCACAGAGCTGACAGGACTGACTGAAAACAGAGTGTTAAGAGGGGTCATTGGTGAAACTTGGCTTTTTTTTTTCTTTTAAAGGTTTGCATGTTTGAGACTTTCATTAAGAAGTGAAAGACTGTGGTGAGCAGTGATGGCGCACGCCTTCAATCCCAGCACTCGGGAGGCAGAGGCAGGTGGATCTCTGTGAGTTCCAGGCCAGCCTGGTCTACAAAGTGAGTCCAGGACAGCCAGGGCTACACAGGGAAACCCTGTCTCAAAACAAACAAACAAACCAAAGCAAAACAAAACAACAAAAAAGTGCAAAAGAAAAACCCAAATCAATGCCCAGAGATCGCTAACTCCAGTTCAACACAATCAGTCTTAGGAAAAGGCAGGAGCCCCAGACACCTCACAGAGGAGCGGGGCCTTTTCTGCCGAGCACCCATCCTTATCCTGTGGTGCCAGTTCAGGCCAGTGGACTCCCTGGAGCTCAACTGGACCCTTAGATCAAGAGGATAGCAGAAGGCTGCGCCCAGGGGACACTGCAGGACACTGACCAGGAGTTCTTCATGTCCGTCTCCAGCCTCCAGATGTCATTCTTGGAATCTTCTTGAGTGACTGTTGTCACTCATGTCACCCTTGAGGTCACAGCCTGAGAAAGGGCCCATGGTCTTCTGGCTTCAGTCCTAGGCTCTTTCCAAAGTGGACTCCAAGCCAGATGGCTGATTTGAAATCTCTGGGTGCAGGGTGGGGTGCCCAGCATCACTGGAGTTTGGAAGAGGAAGGGAGAGGGGAGGGAATAAAGAGGGAGGGAAGAAGGGAGGGAGGGAGGGGAAGAGAAGGGAGGGAGGAGAGGGAGGGAAGAGCTGTCTGAGACCTAGTCCTCAGTGGCCTGTAGGGTTGGGGAACAATCAAACACTGTCTCTCTCCTCCCATCCCCCTGGGCTGCCCCTGGCTTTCATCACTGACCTAATCCAGAGGGTAGAGCTCTGTGAGGCCAGGGTGTAGGGAAAAGTCAGAGGTCAGCCTTTGCATGCTGAGCTGGGGCCAGGAATAGAGCCATTTGGGGAGTGGTTGGGGGACTACGGGGCCCCTCTGAGATACACATCCCACTGCTGGCCTAGTCAGTTGATTGAAGGTAATGGTTGAGAAGAGATTGTTGCCCTAAACAAAAAAGCAGTCAGGAGTTACTCATTTATCCAAACAGACCTGTGTGGAATGCTGGCCATGTACTTGCCACTGTGCTACAAGTTGGAGGGTGATTGTAACAGGTTAGGCTCCAGGCTCTGGGAGTTTACAATATGGTAGAAGGTAGACAGAGAGCTGGTCAGTAAGAAAACACTCATACACACAACCACAAACTGCCATATGCGGACACGAGCTGGCCCTACTGGCCTCCTGACTTTATCTCATGGCACCCCCAAAGCTGTTGGTGTGCACTTGCCACAGGGACTCTATCATCCTTCCATCTTGCTGGCCACTCCCTCTTGCTCCTAAGAGCTCATCATCAGCAGGCTCCTTCATTGTATGTCCTCTTGGCTGGGCTTGGTAAATGTTCAATAAATATTTATAAAATGAACTTAGGAATGAGTGAGTGGGTCAGACCCACCCCTGATTTCTTTTGACCTTCACAGTGACTTTGAATGCCATAAACAGGTCAAAGAGTAAGGAGTGTAGGCCTTGTACTGGGCCACAGCAGCAGCTGAGGGGTGCAGCCTGGTATTCAAATGACCAGACTCACCCATTGTCCACACTGCAGATTCAAGCTCTGCAGTCAGGCCAGAGTCAGGAAGCTGTGATCGGGTAATGGTTACTTTGGCACCCTTAGGCAGTAATACCAAAATCAGCCACGAGGTGACAGCATGTCCTCAGGAAAAGGGCATGTGAAAGTATGTGGGCTGGGGGATTGAACCAGAGATGCAATTGTGGTGGACCCAGGTTCAGAAAGGGGATGCAACTTGCACAGGGTCACAAGCTTTCCGTGGCAGGGCTGAGCAAGGAGAGAGGTCAGTATCTGTTGGAGACAATGGGGAACAGGGTGCTTGCACAATGGGGAATGAGCTGGAAGGCAGGGTCTCAGCTACAGTCAGGGAACAATCTGAAATGAGTGGTTATCCTCACTCTGTTTCAAATACCAGGATCCCAGCTGCCCTTGACAAAGGGCCTAGAAGTCTCTCTGAGGTCCCTGTTGAACACTCTGCAATCTGGGACACTGGTAGAGGTGGAGTTCACCCTTTGCTCCCATGAGACATGCATGGTGCCTTGCCTTCCATCACCATTCCCAGCTATCTATCTCTTCTGCCACATGGATTCTCCGAGGTCAGACACTATACCCTCACAGTCTGCCTCTAGAAACCTTTACCCTCCTGCAGGACAGATCACCGCTTCCTCCAGGAAGCCTGCCTGGTTAGAGCACTCCTCTAGAGCTACACAGCATCTTGCTCTCTGGGGATGGGGAGACCCCTGCTCTGGAATGTTGGTGCCCTGAACAGCCCTGTGCAGTATATAGACACTGTGTTCTGGGCCTCTCCTCTGACATCTTCAGACAATAACCACAGAATGGGGCCAATGAAGCCTGCGGGATCTCTCCTTCTCAGAGATTCTCTCTGTAGCTCTGAGACAGACCCCAGGGATTCGCATTCAGGACATTTCCCAGATGAATCACACACAGACCATAAGCACTGTAAGGGCCTTTGACGGCACTGTAAGCCCTGCCCTTTGACATGGTGGGACCACATGGTTTTCCTTTGGATCAACAATACCCCCACCACCACCTGTGTGACAGAGAGCACTCACAAAACACATCCATGCCTCATCCTCTTTTATTGGCTTTGTTGGTAGGACGGTCACTCTTCAGGCACCAGGAGGAAAAAAAAAATGGTGATTGCCTAAGATCCCCAGGGAAATGGTGGGACTGGGACTTGTGTTATTCATCTGGGGGCTGGAAAGGGGAATTTTCTGCTAATTCTGGGCTTAGGGGATTCTGCCCCACTGATGCCACTCCAGTACTTAATTAACATTGACCTCTGACTCCAGCATTTTGGAGGAAACTCGGGCCACTGCTGTTGTCCCAGTCACATTTCCCCAAAGATGTCCAGCTCTCTGAACCCCTTGTGGCCACTCCAATCCTCTCCTCCAGGTCCCACAGAGAATCATGTCAGTTTCCACAAGCATTTTACTCCTGGTGAGATGTGTGCTTGGCTCTGGGGCAGCTCTAAGGGCTGGTTAGTGTTCTGCCCACTGCAAGGGCAAGTGCTTACTTTGCCATTAGACTCTTGTACCACGAACTTCTTTCCCCTCAGGTAAACAAAAAACGCAGCCTGCCCTCCTTGCTCAGCTGGAACTGGGTTCTGTGCTGGGGGCTGACCCATGTCCTCCCACTAAAGCACAATGTGACTCATATTTCTCACAGGTTGTTGACTGCAAAGCATCCCAATTTTCATTCCTGTTTGTCACAATGACACCTGCTGATGAATTCCTAGCATCTATGGAAGACCACAGATTACAAAGTCAGTGTAGGAACCTATGAGGGAGAGGTGGGGAAGCATTTTTTGTTTTGGTTTTGTTTTTCAAGACAGACATGTGCCACCATGCCTGGCTTTTTTGTGGTTCTTTTTGAGATAGAGTTTCTCTGTGTAGCACTGGCTGTCCTGGAACTAGCTTTGTAGACCAGGCTGGGATCTGTCTGTTTCTGCCTCCCAACTGCTGGGATTAAAGGCGTGCGCCACCATTGCCCAGTGGGAAAGCATTTTATAACTTGTCAAGACACGATCTTTAAGCTGCTGTTATTATTGTTATTACAGTGCTGGCAGTTACACTTAGGGCCTCACTCAGGTTAAGTAAGAGCTACCATACCACTAAATCATACCTCGGGATGTCTAAGCCCCATTAAAGGGGAAGAAAGCCAGCTGGTTGTAGAAAAAAATAGCTAATTAAATTATTTATTAGTATTTATATTGTATTTAATTGGTTCAGCGGTGTTAATCCTTAACCCGCCATGATAAGTGAATAATACACACAGACACCACGTGGATTTTAACAAGCTCAGGCCTGAATTGTGCAATCCTAGCCCATCTAAGCTAGCTCATAATTCTATTACCCAAATATGACCCCATATATACATATGTCCCTTTGGACTATTATTCTTCATGCTATGCCGATGTTCCAGGCCACGTGGAAGGATCTTCTTTAATCTACCCCATGGCATGTCCTCCTTGTTTGTTCCTGGCTTCTCCCCTGCCAACTTCTTCTCAAGATGCTCTCTCTCTCAAAAAGCCTGTGCACCTTAACCCTGCCTACCTCTGTCTTTGCCCAATCTCTAGGCCTCAGCATTTATTTAACCAACCAGAGTCAAAGTAAGTAACAGACAGTAAGCAGGACCAATCAAGATTTAGAATGCATAATTCCACCCCATCATTTCCCTCCTTTTGCCTAATAAAAAGACTAAATTTTTAACTCATATAGTGAAAACAATAAGAACAAATATGAAACAATCAAGAAAACCATATATAAAAGGTAAATATATAGCCGGGCGGTGGTGGCGCACGCCTTTAATCCCAGCACTTGGGAGGCAGAGGCAGGCAGATCTTTGTGAGTTCGAGGCCAGCCTGGTCTACAAAGCGAGTCCAGGACAGCCAGAGATATTCAGAGAAACCCTGTCTCGAAAAACCAAAAAAAAAAAAAAAAGGTAAATATATAATGTTTAGCCTATTTGTATCAGGCAATCTTGAAGAAGAAAAAAATCATCTTGGTGTGTCTAAAGTTCTGAACCTAAATAATTTCTATTGGGCTGGAGAGATGGCTCAGCGGTTAAGAGCACTGGCTGCTCTTCCAGAGGTCATGAGTTCAATTCCCAGCAACCACATGGTGGCTCACAACCATCCATAATGAAATCTGGTGCCCTCTTCTGGCCTGCAGATATACCTGCAGACAGAACACTGTATACATAATAAATAAATCTTAAAATAAATAAATAAATAATAAATAATAAATAATTTCTATCATATATGTCTTCAACCCCATCAAAGACATAAGAAGGGATAAAGTTATTATTTGAGTGAATAGGAAGCACAGAAGAGCAGCTTCCAAAGAGAAAAAATTGACAGTTTGCTGCCTAGACAGTCCCAAATATCTCTTGATACCATTGGAGCAATATCTTCAGCCTTCTGGCCAAGCATATCTCACAGACATAATTGTGCAGCAGGAAATAAGGATTTTCCCACTCTGTCTCTGCAGAATCAGGACATCAGCTTACCTGCATTTAAGCGCTGGTCCATCTTTGGACTGTATATAGTCTGTTGAGAAAGCAGGGACATTTTTGTCCAGTAGAAATTATCTCCTGATGGGAGATTTCTTTTTGATGCTCATTGTTTTCTTCCAAGTCAAATGGGAGCTGTCAGAAACTGACTGTCTTAAAGTCAAACAATTCTTTTTTTTTTTTTTTTTTTGGTTTTTCGAGTCAGGGTTTCTCTGTATAACAGCTCTGGCTGTCCTGGACTTGCTTTGTAGACCAGGCTGGCCTCGAACTCACAGAGATTTGCCTACCTCTGCCTCCCAAGTGCTGGGATTAAAGGCATGCACCACCACCACCCAGCTCAAACAATTTTTAAAATAATAATATATTTAAATGCCATTTTCTGTACATCTCTGAGGGTTTTGAAGGCATCTATTGATTTATAAATCTATCTATCTATCATTGAATAAGCAAATTGTAAAATTCTATCAAAATTAATGTTATTTTTTATCAATTTACAAAATTCTATACCAGTATATCAAAAGATAACCTTATTTTAAGAATAACAATAGTTTTTTAAAAACATTTATTTATTATGTATACAGTATTTGCTCTACATATATGCCCAGGCAAATGATCTCTTGTAGATGGCTGTGAGCCACCATGTGGTTGCCGGGAATTGAACTCAGGACCTCTGGAAGAACAGCCAGTGCTCTTAACCTCTGAGCCACCTCTCCAGCCCAAGAATAACAATAGTTTTAAGTTTCAGAGCAGATTCAATAATCTATATTTTATCATTTCTATATTATATACATATATTCCCCTTCTTTTTCTTTTCAAGTCCTTTTCCCCTATATAAGAGAGAAAGAAGGATAGGGAAAAGAAAAAGAAATAGAAAAGTCCTTGAACCTAACTAACCTCCTATATCTTGTTTAATAAGAGCACATAACAATTTGTAACCATTACCCCTAAACAACATCTATAACATATCAAATAACCAAAATATTATCATCGCCCCCCCACCTTTTGGGAATGGGGTATCATTTTTTTAAAATTTTTTCCTGCTGAATTAGAATGTAGAAAACCTGTTTGGGAGCCCAAATAAAATGGAAAAAATGGTTAAGCAAGTTAATAGTAACATTTGTTGTCCAGTCTCTCTGTGTTTAGCAATTTGAATGTCCTGAGCAGTTTCTAGTCCAAAGTTGAACTTTGGATGGAAAAGTTCAGGGCTTTATTGAAGTCCTGGCTGGAACAGTCTGTGAACTGGACCATCTGGTCTTGTCTTGTCTTGTTTGGTGTTTGGTCTCTTTGTTCTGAAAATATATAATTTCTCACAAGTAACATATCTTTATTTTTTCATTTGAGACAGGATTTCTCTGTATATCCTTGTCTTGGATTTATTTTGTAGACCAGGCTGACCTTGGTGAAGGTCAGGGAACCACCTATCTTTGTCTCCCAAATGCTGGGATTAAAGGCATGCACTATCACACCCATTGTTTAACATATCTCCCTTAGGGTCTAAAATATCTCTTGAAACCAGTTTTCCAGTGGGAGCCCCACATCTAAGAAGACTGGCTTGTGACCCCTTTCTCTTTATATCTTTAAAAATCTCTTATATTTTTGCATTGCTAAACAACAAAAATATCTTTTTTTACCTCCTGATATAGGAAAATCAAAGACATCTAAACAAAATTTTTTTTTTTTTTTTGGTTTTTCGACACAGGGTTTCTCTGTGTAACAGCCCTGGCTGTCCTGGACTTGCTTTGTAGACCAGGCTGGCCTCGAACTCACAGAGATCCGCCTGCCTCTGCCTCCCAAGTGCTGGGATTAAAGGCGTGCGCCACCACACCCAGCTTCTAAACAAAATTTAAGCAAAGAAACAAGAACATTCCAAAAGTCATGGTCTCACCATGCCGTCCCATGTTGTAATTAAAGTTCTGTTTATTATTTCTGAAATCTAGCTTTGACTGTATATCCTTAGTGGCCTTTTCCAGATACTCTTGATAAGCACCTAGTAGTACAGGCATTTGTGAGCTCTAGCTGCCATCAAGTTCTTTTCTATCGGGAAGAGGCTCCCTCCTTCCCCTATTGTTATTGTCAGCAACTTAGCATTCTATCTGTAAGCTCTCTCCCTTACAGATATCCTTAAGCCTATCCTAGTCAGATCTTTCTCAAAAAATATACATAGAACCACAATTGTCAGTGTAAAAATCATCTGTATGTTAAGAGAAACAAACTCAATTGGAATCCAAACATATTGAGACATTATGAATTCCTCCATTTTAATTTAGGTGGTTAATTCCATTCTCAAGCTCTGTTTAGAAGGCTGCTGGTTATTTAGCATATAAAGAGAGCTAAACTTGCCTGCCCCTACAGACTTTGCAGATGTGGCTGCTGTTTCACATGTGCATCAGTAGGTGGCAGAGAGGAGAGAGGCTATATCTACATTCAGTGTTCTGACCTATGAACATCTGAATGAATAGTAGCCTAACATTCCCTGAAAAAAAAAAAAAAAGAGAGCTAAACTTTCCACCTTTGCTTTAAAGCAGTAGCTTTTTTTTTTTTTTTTGGTTTTTCGAGACAGGGTTTCTCTGTGTAGCCCTGGCTGTCCTGGACTCGCTTTGTAGACCAGGCTGGCCTCGAACTCACAAAGATCCACCTGCCTCTGCCTCCCAAGTGCTGGGATTAAAGGCGTGCGCCACCACCGCCCGGCAGAAAGAGTGTTTTGTAAACCACTAGCCCCCTAGCTGAACCAGGGCTCTCTCCTTAGTCAATGCAAGATGGATGCCCGTGCTACTCTGCCACTTTGTGCCCACACTCGGGCTCAGGAAGCCTTCCTAGACAGTCCCAGTCCACCTTGCTCTTTTTCTGAGTTCTGGAAACAGTTGTTATTCGACTGGTGATGTATGACATGTTGTCCTATCACATCACTTCATGGTGTTCCTGAGCCAATTCTGTACGTTAATTTATATTCTGGAATGAGAAAAACCCCATTTTTTTTGAAACAGGGCTTCTCTGTGTAGCCCTGGCTATCCTGAAACTAGCTCTGTAGATCAGGCTGGCCTCAAACTCAGAAATCCACCTGCCTCTGCCTTCCCAGTGCTGAGATTAAAGGTGTGCATCATCACCAGCTGGTGGGGTGGTGTTAAGCATTCTAAATGTTGATTGGTCCTGCTTGCTGTTACTTACTTTGTCTGTGATTGGTTAAATAAATGCTGAGGCCTGGAGATTGGGCAAAGACAGAGGTAGGCAGGACTAAGGTGCACAGGCTTTTTGAGTGAGTGAGAGAGAGAATCTTGAGAAGAAGTTGGCAGGGGAGAAGCCAGGAACAAACAAGAAGGACACGCCATGGGGTAGATTAAAGAAGATCCTTCCACGTGGCCTGGAGTATCGGCATAGAGTGGAGAATAATAGTCCAAAGGGACATATGTATATATGGGGTCATATTTGGGTAATAGAATTATGAGCTAGTTTAGATGGGCTAGGATTGCACAATTCAGGCCTGAGCTTGTTAAAATCCACGTGGTGTCTGTGTGTATTCATTTATAATGGCAGGTTAAGGATTAACACCGCAGAACCAATTAAATACAATATAAATACTAATAAATCATTTAATTAGCTATTTTTTCTACATATGGCGCCCAACATGGGGCAATTATAATCCATGCTTACAGCCTGAGAAGGCCTGGGTGAGAAATAATTTCCTAGCCAAAGAGCAGGGAGCCAAACCCAAATACATTTCAAAGGAGCGGTTTCCTTAAAAAAAGCTACTGAAGCCGGGCAGTGGTGGTGCACGCCTTTAATCCCAGCACTTGGGAGGCAGAGGCAGGCGGATCTTTGTGAGTTCGAGGCCAGCCTGGTCTACAAAGTGAGTCCAGGACAGCCAAGGATTCACAGAGAAACCCTGTCTCGAAAAAAAAAAAAAACCACACTCTTTCTGTTTCTCTCACTCTTGACCTTAACAAACACTAGCTGGATGGGGTCATGTTCCTCATCCTACAGGAACTTGAGCCTCGAGGTTAGCTGGTGACTTGCTCTAAATTCCCTGCTTTTGTTCAAAATACTCATTCACAGAGCCTGAGTGTGAACTAGGGTTGTGTGGGGAGGAAAAGCTGAGGAAACTCCACATGAAGTGGCCAAACAGCACTGAGGAGGTGGAGGCAGGAGGCCGGCTTGTATGTAGTAACAGGAGGTCGGCTTGTATGTAGTAAACTTGGACTACATGAGATCTCAAATCAAAAAATACCAGCCTGAAAACAGAACTGGGCGAAACCAGCTCCTGCCACTGACCACAGCAATAGAGGGATGTGCACAGTGTAGCTGGAAGTGCTTATTCTGCTCCCACAGGGTGACAACGAACTAGGACCTCTGACAGTGATCTGAGTTGCACAACAGTGGGCACAGGGGAAGGTGGTTGCCATGGTGGCATTCCATACACCCGCTGAGACTCAGCTCAGCTCCTTTTAGGGGTTGGGAGGGCTTCCATAGGATATGTAATTTTATCCAGCACCCACCCCTATGGAGGTCTCTGTGAACACCAGGGCTAGCAGAGTGTCAATCCAGGAGCGGCAAGGCAGCAGTTTGGTTCAACATGACTTAGTAGCCAGGCTCAAACTTTTTTGTTTTGCTTTTTGAGTCAGGGTTTCTGTGTGTGGCCTTGGCTCCCCTGGAACTCACTCTGCAGATCAGGCTGGTCTTAAACCCAGAGAGATCCACCTGCCTCTGCCTCCCAAATGCTGGGATTAAAGGAGTGCACCCCCTCTGCCTGGCCTTGGTTGGAACTTTTGAGAGTCTGACCCTGAGTAGTTTATTTTTGGCACATACTTAAGCACAGCACAATTTGTTAAAAAGTTTCCTGGTGATCATTAACTCGATAATGTGCACATCAAAGCTCAAGACATGACTACATCAAAACTCTTTGTAAAGTACAAATGACATCCTCCATAAACATAGGTTCTATAGGGCGTGGCCCAGCTCTTGGGAGGCAGAGGTAGGCAGATCTTGGTGAGTTCGAGGCCAGCCTGCTCTACAGCGAGAGCTCCAGGATAGCTAGGGCTACATACTGAGAAACCCTGTCTCGAAAAACAAAAAAAGAAAAGAAAAAAAAGACAGGTTCTATAGATTAATTGAGGAAACAGGCTCAAGATAAGGGTCGGGGAAGCATCCAGTGTGGTCTTGATAGTGCACTCAGATAGTACAAAGGTCACCAAGCTATAAACCACATCTGCTCCCAGCCTTCTGGGCAGAAAACAGGTTATGCATCTCTCCCTTAAAGCCACAACTGTGTGCATTTAACATTCCTGGTTCCCCAAGTTCTTATCTGTGCACACAAGGACATCTGTGCCTCCTACATACCCTGCCCCCCAACTGAGGAAGGACACGGGTCCCTCTCTGCCTTGAGGTGGTTGCTAACTCTGTGGTCCTAGGAAGGCCATTCTCTTCCAGCGAACCCATTTGATATAAGAGGTGTGGGACAGGTGAGATTCGAACTCCCCAGCTGGGAAGTACTGATTCTGTTTGTTGAACCTCAAGGACATGGGGGCTGTATTTTCAATAGGACTCCAGGGTCCTCACAACTGCAGAAGGAGGTTCGGCGTGAGGGATCTTTTGCCCAAATATAGCAGAAACATTTACTGAATGCTAATAGCATATGGGGAAACTGAGGTACGTGTAGAAAAGACAAGTCAAATCTGTCCTTTAAAAATCCACTGAAAATACTTCTCGTGGCTCTGAGTTTAACGCAAATGTTCAAAGGACCCCGGGATGGCGGTAGAAGTCTCAGGACCAAGATCTGGTTCTTGTGCCAACTGTAAGCATATCTGAACAAAGTTATTTCCTCTCTCGAGTACTTAATTTCTTTTTTTGTGAGACTGGGATCTTGCGGGAACCTTCTAGCCTTAACGCTTTGTAGCAGAGAAGACATAAGCTTTCCTTAGGAAGCCTTACTGAAAATGTGAAAGCGAAGGTCTCCAGCTTTGCAGTTCACTGAACTTCGCCGGCCCCAGAATGCTTCCGTTGCCCCGGCAACCGCCGGGCCTGAGTGGTCCCCAGAGTGTCGCTGAGGAAGTCGGGAAGAGTCCTGCCTTCTCCAAGATGGCGGCACGGCTAAGGGCGGGGTCCAGGGTCGACAGCATGTCTAGACCTTTCCTTCCTTTCCCCTTTCCTCCCATTAACGGCGAACTTCCACCAACACTTGTTCTTTTTCCGGGCTCAGAGAGTCCGGGAGCAGAGGGTGAAAGGGCTGTCTGCAGAGATTGGGGCAAATATCCAAAGGGAGAGGCGGGACTTCCGCGTCCGACCGGAAGTGACGTGACAGTCGCGGTTGCCGCCAGGTGGAACGGCAGGTGGGTTCAGGTGCCAGCCTGGCTTGGGCCCGGCTGTGGGACAGACTCTCTCGGTGAGCGACTGAAGCGGCTCCCAAGGGTCTGGAGACCCTGGGGTGGGCTCCGGAATACGAGCCCATCGCCCTGGCCAGGCGTCCTCCTCTGTACCAAGTAAGAATCACCTGCCTCCCCCCCACCCTCCGCCTGAGGCTTCCCACCCCAGTTCAGAGGGGACAACCAGAGGCCCGCTGTTCGGGATGGGGAAGGGGTGGGAGCTTGAGGCTGCCATCTGGGGACTTCAGTTTCCTGAAGCCCTGTGTTCTTTTCTCTCTCAGACCCAGTTTCCCATTCCCCTCCCGAGCTGGGCACTTAGTCAGTCGGCCCCAACTCTCGGAACCATGTTTGCAGACTTAGACTATGACATCGAGGAGGACAAATTGTGAGTATTTTCTTCCCCAAGGCCTGGTAGCTGTGGACCCAGGCCCCTCGTGTCCTTGGATGTCCTAGCTCCACACACTTTTACTTCTCACTGTACGGAAGTAGAAATGGGCCCAGACATATCAGTAGTTCATCACTTGTAGGGGGTTGTGACAGGTTAACAGATATTCACAATATTTAGGCCGTGTGAGCCCTGAAGGTATAATCCAGCCACAACACAGCAGGTCCTGTTGGGGTGGTCTGGGAAGGTGTTCCAAATATGGCAACAAAGTCAGGTTGCAAGGGCTATATGGGAATATCACAAACAGACCTTCCTCCCTAGGATAGATGATTATTAGTAAGGTAGCCTTTTAGAATCAGATTGGCCGACCCTTAGAAAGTACTCCCAGGGCTGGAGAGATGGCTCAGCCGTTAAAGGCTAGGCTCACAACCAAAATGTAAGAAAGTACTCCCAGAGCAAGCTGATCTCATGGCCTAGTGTGTCCTTAGTTCTTAGTAAGGGGTGAGCAGCCATTGGTTGTTAGCAAATCGGTCTTCAGTAACCAAGCTGACATCTGAGCCTGTTCACCACAAGACAGGCTTTAGCTCATTGGTACTGAACGCCTTGTAAGTGAACAGCATAATTGGAAGATGGCTGAAGGATAGCTAAATAACTTTCAGGAAGGAGGTTGTTATGTCCTGCATGTACATGAGAAAGAGACAAGGATGGAGCCTGGCCGAATCTTGGAGTTTGTCTCCTTGGAATTTTCTGCTCTGGAGTAGGATGGAGAAAGAGCCTCCTTTGCACCATCTTGTAAGGTCTCTGATCAGGGCACCTCATTTCATTTTATGGATGAAGGAAACAAACAGAGAAAGTGCCTGACCTAAGTCCTGTGGCAGGCTTTTGGCAGCCCTGGGCTTGGACCCTACAGCTGCATGACTCTAGAGCATGTCCTGGTACAATTTGCACTTTTCTGGCCGAGCAAGGAAGAGGCTACTTTGTATAGGTCATTGGAGCCTTTTTGGGCATGGAAGCCTGCTCCTTCCACGCACCCTTTCTCCAGAATTGAGTCACTTGCTTCTCTTTCCAGAGGAATCCCCACTGTGCCAGGGAAGGTCACCCTGCAGAAGGATGCTCAGAACCTGATCGGGATCAGCATTGGAGGAGGGGCCCAGTACTGTCCCTGTCTCTATATTGTCCAGGTATGGGACACACTTTGGAGGTGGGGGCGAGGTCCTGGGTGGAGTGTTTCACTTCCCCTCTTAGGTATGTCAGAAAGAAGTTCCATTTCTCCACTCTGAAAAAACTAGCTTCAGGGCCTGGGGCTCAGGTGGTAAAGTGCTTGTCATGCAAGCTTGACTAGCAGAGTTCAGTCCTAGGCACCAGGTAAACACTGATGTGACAGCCAGGCGGTGGTGGCGCACGCCTTTAATACCAGCACTCCGGAGGCAGAGGCAGGCGGATCTTTGTGAGTTCAAGGCCAGCCTGGTCTACAAAGTGAGTCCCGGACAGCCAGGACTACACAGAGAAACCTTGTCTTAAAAAAGCAAAAACAAAAACAAAAAAACCACTGATGTGTCATGTGCTCTTATTAACCGTAGTGCTGAGGAGGCAGAGAGAGGTAGATTCCTAGGCTTCACTGGCCAGCCAGTCTAACAGGTGAGTTCCAGACTCCAGAGAGGCACTGTGCTCCCCTCTTCCCCCCACTAAAGAAAGTACTTGGTGCCTGAGAAATGAAGACAAAACGTGACTGACCTACACACATACATATACATACACACACACACACACACACACACACACACACACACATGAATGCACACCTGCATGTGTAAAAAAAGGTTGATCTTGTATTTGCATGCATATGCATGTTTGATGTGTGTGTATATGAGTATGGGTTCACTCATGTCTTGTTCAACATAGTTCAGAGAACAACCTGCACCCTCAGTAGTCATTTTTCTACTGTGGGATGTCAAGGTTGAAATCAAGCCATTAGCCTTGCATGGTAGACACTTCCCCCTCCTGAGCTGTCTCACCAGCCCTGCCTCTTTCTGAGGCCTGGCAACACTGCCCAGCACTCTTAAGTGGAGCTGCCCCTGTTCTTCCTTTTCCACCTGTTCCTCCATTGCGTCTTATTCTGGTCTGGCTGCCTAGAAGACTCTTCTTGTCCTTACACCATGTATATTCGGCTAAAGTTACTGCTGGTTAGTGCCTGGCATGTAACATATTCAGTAAAAATTGTAGAAAAAAATTAAACAAAAAATGTCTCTAGTCAATCTGTTGCCAGCTGCAGTGGGAGGCTATGAAATAATAATGTCCTTGCTGGGCGTGGCAGCATACACCTGTAATCCCTGCACTTGGGAGGTGCAGGCAGGGAGGGTCAGCTGTTCAAAGTCATGCTGGGCTACACAGTGAATGAGTCTTGGAGACCAGTGTGGGTGATCTGAGACCTGTCTCAGCAAACAAACAAACAGTAGCAGCCCAAGGTCCCTGTGTAAACATCTGCACAGCATTGAGTTTCTTAACCACTCTGCACCTCAGTTTTCTCGTCTGGAAAGTGAGAATTTAAAATATATAATCTAGATTTGGTTCCTAGCACCCTTATTAATTCACACCCACCTTAAATTCAAGTTCCACATGGATCTGATGCCCTCTTCTGGCCTCCTCCTGCCTCTGTATGCAAATGGTGTACATACAGTCACATACATACACATGAAATCTTTAAAATTAAATATTGAAAACATGTACTGGGCTACATGAGACCCTGTTTGAAAAGAAACAAAACCAAGTAAACTAATGAGATAAAATATTTGAGTACAAATGTCTTTAGGTTCTTGTGAACATGCAACAAAGTGGCAAAGCGCGGGCCAGGTGCTCATGGCGCTTCGCTGAGTGACAGCTGCTGTGTTTCCCGGGCAGCTGTGTCTTTCCCAGCTTAAGCTAGTGTGGGGAGGGGAGCAACTTCATGGTTTCTGCTGAGGAAGCTGCCCTAGTCATCTGTCCGATGTGGGCATGAGTTGGGCAGGCCTATCATGAGACCTCAGTCAGTGACATTTCTGTAGCCTTGGAAGGATCCAGGCTGTACCCTTTAGAACATCTAGCAGAGCAGGCCTCACGAAGACAGGCACTGGGTCTCTGGGAGGATCGTTTGCTCTTACCTCTACCTTCAAGGGCAATTTGGTCTCCTGCTCCAGAGGACATGAGGGAGACCTTTCTTAAGTCCTTCCTGGCCGCAGACCTGCTCAGCCTCTGCCATTCTCCTCCACCCTATCTGTTCGTTTGAATGAATTGGTGGGATTTGTTTTGTGTGCACATAGCAAGTCATCTGTACAAAGGCCTGTGTCTAACAGCAGTCCCTACCCTCTCTCACACCCTGCTTCAGTTTTGGCTCCCAGTTTTCCTGGTTGTGTTTATTATTATTATTATTATTATTATTATTTAATTAATTTTGTGAGGCAGGGTTTCTCTGTATCTCTGGCTGTCCTGGACTTACTTTGTAGATCATGTTAGCCTTGAACTCACAGAGATCTGTCTGCTTCTGCCTCTCAAGTGCAGGGATTAAAGGTGTGTGCTACCAAGCCTGGCAATTACAGACAGCTATGAACTGCCATATGGTGCCGGGATTTGAACCCAGGTCCTTTGGAAGAACAGCCAGTGCTCTTAACCTCTGAGCCATCTCTCTAGCCAGTTGTGTTTATTATTATTTTTAGTTGTGTACATGTGTGTGTGTGTTTCTATGTACTTGAGTATAGATGTCCATGCAGAACAGAGATGTCGGGTTCCTCTGAAGCTGAACTCTGAGGCGTTTGTGGGTTGTAGGTGCTGGGAACTGACTTGGGTCTTCTACAAGGACATGATGCCCTTTACCGCTGAGCCATCTCTCTAGCCCTCCTATTTTGTTTTCTTTTTTTTTTTTTTTTTTTCGAGACAGGGTTTCTCTGTGTAGCCCTGGCTTTCCTGGACTCACTTTTGTAGACCAGGCTGGCCTCGAACTCACAAAGATCCACCTGCCTCTGCCTCCCGAGTGCTGGGATTAAAGGCGTGCGCCACCACCGCCCGGCTCTATTTTGTTTTCTTGATTGATCACTTGTTCATAATGCAGGAGCTAGAGAGGTCAACTCCTCTAAAACCACAAACCTCACTCTTATCCCATCTTCCCATCACAGTTACATTGCCGTTGCCGTAGCATTGAGGGAACGTTTTCCAGATCCCTGGCCAGGTCTTTGGATGCTCAGGGGATAAAGAAGGGACAGAAACAAGCCCCACCATTCTATAGCACTTGTGTTGAACTTTCTGATGAACTGGTGTCTTTTTTTTTTGGTTTTTCGAGACAGGGTTTCTCTGTGTAGCCCTGGCTGTGCTGGACTCACTTTGTAGACCAGGCTGGCCTCGAACTCGCAAAGATCCACCTGCCTCTGCCTCCCAAGTGCTGGGATTAAAGGCATGCGCCACCACCGCCCGGCTCTTTTTTTTTTTTTTTTAAGTTTAGTTTTATATGAATGGGTGGTTTATCTGCTTGTATGTTTGTGCATGACATATATGCCTGGTTTCTGGAGGCCAGAAGAGGGGATCACATCCCCTGGCACTAGTATAGTTACAGATACTAGGGACCACCATTGGGTTCTGGGGTTCAAACCCAGGTCCTCTGGAACAGTGGCCAGTGCCCTTAACTGCTGAGCCATCCCTTTCGTCCTGAATTGGTGACCTTTTTTCTTGCCTTTTTTTTTTTTTGAGACAGGGTCTCATTAGCCGAGGCTGTCCTCAAATTCCCCATGTGGCTGAAGCTGACCTTGAACTGCTGATCCTCCAGCTTCTATCTCTCAGGTGCTACACTTACAGGCATGTGCTGCCATGCTCAGCCCATGTTTCTCTTCTGAGCATAGCCTCATCTTACTTTATTTGGTATTTCCTGCTTTTGCCCCTGTGTGATCTTGCTTTCTCAGTAGACTTTCCACAGTCAGACTTTCCCAACCTTGTTTAGGCTGTCATCTGTCCTCAGTCAAACCCCTTGGGGACCTCTGCTCTTCATTTCCCATCTCCAGGGATCCTTGGCTTCCGTCCCCATCTGGGTGGATCGTGTCCTCTGGCTTTCTGAGGAAGGACAGATGGACAGTGGACACTCTGGAGACCTCTTTTCTCTTTCTTGTCAGTGCTGTCCCCTCATTCCTGAAAGTTAACATGATCTGAAGTTTGGGAGTAAAGGTCAAGGGCTGGGATGCTCAGTGGTAGGGTACATGCCTACCACAGCCCTTGGGGCCATCCCCAATACTTAAAAAATAATAATAGGTTTGGGAATACATTGATTTCTTTCTTTCATTCATTCATTCATTCATTCTTTCTTTCTTTCTTTTTCCAGACAGGGTTTCTCTGTGTATCCTTGACTGTCCCTGTAGACCAGGCTGGCCTTGAACTCACAGAGATCCGCCTGCCTCTGCCTCCCAAGTGCTGGGATTAAAGGCGTGTGCCACTGTGTCTTTCTTATTGGGGGCCTTTACTTATGTGTGCCTTAACTTATTCTTATCCCTCAAGCCTTTGAGGAACTCTAGTCCCTGTGTTTCAGGTGTCAAAGTGACAGCTGCTGACACAGCCCTGTTGGTGGCTGTGCTGGGTCCTCAGAAAGTGGTGTCATCAGGACACCTGGGCCTCTCTAGTAATGAGAGTCCCATGCATTACTCTTGGATGGCACCCTGCCCTCTGTGGTTCTTCCTGCCTCTTTTATTTGTTTTCAAATGGTTACAACTACACATACCACGGAGACTTACTGTTCTCAGCCATTCTTAGGTGGCCTTAAAATACACTTGCAATGTGCTGCACCCACCAGCACTGTCCAGTTCAGAATTTGTAGCCGTTGGAAACTGAAACTGGGCATGAACTCACTGACCCCTTCTCAGCTCGTGCACTCTCATGCTCCTCTCTGTGGCTTTGACTGTTCTAGGGACTCCCATAAGTGGAATTAGAGATTTATTTTGCTTAGCGTGAGGTTAGAGTTTATCATGTTGTTGTTTCCTTTTGCTCTATTTTGTGGTTAGGTTCTGTGTTCCTGCCTGTGGGTATTGGTTTTTCCAGGCTGACCTTTGTCTTTTCAATGTTCCGAGAGCTCTTACCAATCACCTGTCCATATATGCCAGGGCTTTATTTCTAGATCTCTAGTCCCACACTTGTGATGATTCTAGCTTAGGAAAAATTGAAATCAAGAAGTGAGTCTCCCAGTTTTATTATTCTGTCTCAAGAATATTTTGGCCTTTCGAAGTTCTTTGATATTCTATATACATGTTTAGATCTTTAGAAATTTTCCGTCTATAAAAATGTCCCTGGAGGACTGGAGCAATGGCTCGGTGGTTAAAGGCACTGTCCACTCTTCCAGAGGACCCAGGTTCTATTCCCAGCACCCACATGGCAGCTCATAACTGTCTGTAACTCCTGTTCCAGTGCATCCAACACCCTCATATAGACATACATACATGCAAAACACCATTGTATGTAAAAGAATAAAAATAAATTACTTTTAAAAAATGTCCCTGAGCTTTGATAGGAGCTCACTGAGTCTGTCTATTTCAGTGGATAGTACTATATGTAATGTCACATCTTCTTGTCCAGGAATATGGACCACTGCGTTTGTTCACTGCTGTGCCGAGGAACACTGTGCCTGAGAAGAAAACACTTAAGGGAGGGATTTATCTTGGCTGGTTTCACACGTTTCTGTCCATCAGTGTAAAGAGCACGAGGCTGAGCAGTCATATCAGAGGCACCCGGAGACCAGGGAGAGAGTGCACTGCGCTGGCTGCCTTTCTCCTTTTCCTTGGTACTCCCTTCAAGCTCCAACCTATGGGATGTGCTGCCTGCATTCATATGCCTCCTAATTCTCTCTGGGAACATACTCACAGATGCACATAGAGGTCCCTGGGTTTCCCAGGACACCATGTGACAGCAGAGTGTTCTTTCAGCTTGACACCCACCTTGAACCAGCACAGCATCCACTCTGGCCCCTGAAAGGTTCATATTCATCTTAACACGTATCTGGCATTATATTAGCTATCTCTAAAGATCCCCCATAGTCTTGTTTTTGTTTTTAACATTTGTCTACTTTGTATGTGTGTCTGGTCATGTGTGCCGCAAGCATGGCACATGAGTGGAATTCAGAGGACAGCCTGTAGGAGATGGCTCTCCTGCCATGTGGGTTGCAGGGAATCAGACTGAGGTTGTCAGCCAGGGCAGCAAGTGTCATTACCTTCTAAGCCATCTTGATGAGCCTTGCTTTGTTTTGAGCCAGGCTTTCAAAAAGTGCACATTGACCTTGAACTTACCACTGACTGATGCTGACCTGCAAACCCTGGTCCCTGCTTTTATCTCCCAGTGCTGGGGCTCTAGGCAAATGTGAAGCCTTTTTTTTTTTTTTTTTTTTTTTGTCTCAAGATAGGGTTTCTTTGTATGTAGCCCTTGCTATCCTGGGACTCACAGAGATCCACCTACTTCTGCCTTCCCAGTTCTGGAATTAAAGGTATACGCGCCATCGCACCCAGCTCAAGATTGTTCTTAAAAACAAAACAAAGCCAGGCGTGGTGGCTCACGCCTTTAATCCCAGCACTTGGGAGGCAGAGGCAGGCGGATCTCTGTGAGTTCGAGGCCAGCCTGGTCTACAAAGCGAGTCCAGGACAGCCCGGGCTGTTACACAGAGAAACCCTGTCTCGAAAAACCAAAAAACCAAAAACAAACAAAAAAAAAAAAAACAAAACAAAAAACCCTCAAGTTGAAAGTTTCCTCTGAGATGAAAGGCAAACCCTTGTAGCGTCGACCTCGACCAGCAAAAACGACGCAACTCGCAAAAGCTCTTCTCAAGCAGTTTATTCAGGTCC
>CAJQZJ010000418.1:6664241-6695030 GCA_907164525.1 Lophiomys imhausi | reverse complement strand
TATAGCTCACGGCTCTAGCCCACGCTCACCTATAGCTCACGGCTCTAACCCACGCTCACCTATAGCTCACGGCTCTAGTCCACGCAACTCTTTCGAATAGAGGCTAACGGCAAATGAGTTCACCAGTGCTTTCTCTGAGTAGCCCTGGCTGCCCTAGAACTTGTTCTGTAGACCAGGCTGGCCTCAAACTCAGAGATCCTCTGCCTCTGCCTCCCGAGCATTTGGCTAAAAGGTGTGTGCCACCATGTCCAGTCTTAAATTCTTGCTATTGAGCACTTTGATTCCAGCCCAGGTCCCGTTCCAAGACTGGGACCTGCAGTGACCAGCCAGTGACACTTAATGGTGCCCACTACTCTGTTGTAACCAGCTTGAGAACCCACCTCCAGAACACTTACTTTGACACAAATGGTCTCCCATGCTGGTTGGAAGAGAGAAGGGACAAGGCCTTCCCTGCCTGGCCTGTGTGCAGTGCTTAGCATGGAAGCTCTAGGCTCTCGCTAACACCAGCAGCAGGTGGCAGTGCTCAGTGCTTGTGCTGAGCACTCCACATTTACCTCTCCAGCTCTGAGTGGGAGGTCACTAGGACAGACCAGGATAGACCCTGCTTGAGAGCCCAACTTTCTAACAGCTCCAAGTACCAACCCTAAGTTAGTCTTCTTCCACCTACTGGCACACTCAACAGTTGTGATGGGGCTCAGGGGACCTGCAAGCAGCAAACTCATTGGCCCTTTCTCTCTTGCTCCAGTGTTAAAGAAAGTCAAGCACCGACTGGTGGAGAACATGAGTTCAGGCACAGCTGATGCCCTGGGCCTAAGCCGTGCCATCCTGTGCAATGGTAAGTCCTCCTTCCACCCACTGGCCCAGATGTCCATCCAGCTGATGGGCCGGGTCACATCTACCCGCTCCAGTGTGGGCAGTCAGGCCATACCTCTGTATCCCTGAGATCTCTTCAACTCCCCACAAGCTACCACAGCTGTCAATTGTGTGCTTTTAGGTCACTGCCAGGGTTGGGGGTGGGGGTGACACAGGCTTGGGAGGAATAGTGCTCCCTTCCAGCTTGGATGCTCAGCCAGGGTGAGTCCCACTCTACTCCTGCACACTCCAGGCACAGCTCACACACTCCTCCTGCTCCTGTTCTGTCCACCTCAGTCCTGCCCTTGAGCAGGAGGTGGCGCTGCTGCCCTTGTCTCCACTTCTGTGCCTGTGCCCCGGGAAGCCATGTGCAGGCACTTTACACACACTCAGACACACGAACTGGATGTCTCCCCAGGAGGCCAATGGAACCCGTGGTCCTGCTCCTGCCGTCGCCAGCCTATGCTTATAAATAGCAGTGCTATGCATGTACACAGGAAGATAAAAATACCCATATAAACTGTGGGCTCAGCTGGGCACACGGTCTTTATTGGCTGGGAGATTGGGGGTGGGGCCTGAGCATGTTCCAAATGGGGTACAAAGTGGCGGCTGCTATTTTCAGCCCCGTGGTGCCTATAAATCCTTGTTACTGTAGTCAGTGTGCATCTAGATGAAATTAGAACTGCTTGTTGTTCCCCCAAACTTGCAATTTCCCTAGCCATAAATAGGATTTCTAAAACTGAAGCTGTCATGTTGTCTCATGACCCAGCTAAAAACAACTATGCCTGCTGGCCACATGTCAGGGAGCCAAGATTGACATTATGGGCCACCACAGCCTCCTGAAGGCCTCTGGGGTGTACCACCCTCCCCCAAACCCAACTCTCCCACTCCCAGCTCTTCACACAGCCAGCTTTCCTAGCCAGAGAAAAGCCTCTGCCTGTATCATGCCCCTACCCCCCTGCTCAAAAGACCCTGCCTGAAACTCCACACCAAAGCCAGGACAGCCAGGCTTTGCTTAGACAGGCATGGCAGCCATATATGACCTCTCAGCCCTCAGCTTTCTCTGTAGAATAGGCAAAGTAATCCCTGCCCCCAGGGTGCAGGCTGGAGAAGGGCTAGGGGTCTTCAGGGGCCTTCAGTGTTTCTGGCTCACTGCAGGGCAAATCAATGTGGCTGCAGTGCTCCCTTATGAGAGGTGCCTGTACTTCACCCCACAGGTGGGCACATACCCAGAGTTGGGGAGCTCCTCTGCTGGACTTGGAGCTCCAAGGGCAGGACCTGGATCTTGATTTTACCACAATCACTCCCTAGACCTAGGATGAGGTGTTTAATTTGTTTTTCCTTTTCTTTTTGCTTTTTCGAGACAAGGTTTCTCTGTGTAACAGTTCTGGCTGTGCTGGCCTGGCTTTGTAGATCAGGCTGGCCTTGAACTCACAGAGATTCACCTGCCTCTGCCTCCCAACCTGAGGTACTGACCTGTTTAACTGTTGGCTGTGATCTCCAAGTTGTTCTTGTGTGAGCCCTTCCTCCAAGCCCTCCTGAATCTCTTCTCCCTGTACCCCACCCCAATCCTGTGCAACTGTCTCAGCCAATGGAAAAGCCCTCTTCCTCTCTAACTGCTGTGTGGGGAGATGTCTGCTGACCCAGGGTTTGCCTTCTGGGGCCATGAGAAACCACTGTTAGGTTTGGCCTAGGAAAACCCCAGCCTTATACACTCATGATTTTGGGAAGACCCTATCCTGGAATCGCCATCAGCCCCTGGATTACAGCAGCCAGTGGTAGGTGGAGGGAGGCTCCTGTCAAGGGTCCTGAGCCATGTCTGCCTGTGTCTTAACTCTCTAGTGAGTAAACCCTGTGAGGCCCAACCTTCACCCTAGACCTGGTTTTTGCAGAGGCTAGTCCTCAGGGGGGTACCCTGAAGGGGCCAGTATTTGGTACAAGACACCCCAAGACCAAGTTCTCAGCACAAAGATTTATTTGCCCCAGAGGGACAAAAGGCAGGGAATAAGAGACAAAGACAGGAGAAAGAGGATGAGGGAGGAGGGAAGGGGTATTTGTCCTGGAGAGACAGAGGACTGACTGCCTCTGGATAGAGAGGAAACAGCCAAGGCCCATAGGCAAATGGGAGCGTATAAAGGGAAAAGGGAAAAACCCCATGTTAGGATAAATTGGTTTGTTTTGATTGGCCAAGTTAATTAGGTGAGCTAAAGGAGACTTTTTTTTGTTTTGTTTTTTTTTTGTTTTTTCGAGACAGGGTTTCTCTGTGTAGCCCTGGCTGTCCTGGACTCAATTTGTAGACCAGGCTGGCCTCGAACTCGCAAAGATCCGCCTGCCTCTGCCTCCCAAGTGCTGGGATTAAAGGCGTGCGCCACCACTGCCCGGCTAAAGGAGACTTTTGATGTCAGGACTTCAGTACTTTGATAGGTGGACCTTGGGTAGTCAGCCTCAGGGCAAAGAAGTAGCCCAGTGAGGGAATAGACCTTGGTGACTAGCTTTTGGAATGTAATCTAATGGTTTGTAGCAAGGCACAGGGAATGGGGGAAGGTAAGGGCCTGCCAGCGCCTTGTTTGCCATGCTCAGGCTAGCTAGAGCCTCCACACCCTCCCCTCTCCCACCTGACCTCTGCTGGGCTGTTGTCCTCCCTTATCTTGATGAGCCCACAGATGCCACCCCTGTTCTCCATCTCCACAGATGGGTTGGTAAAGAGGCTGGAGGAGCTGGAACGCACTGCCGAGCTATACAAAGGTAGGTGGGAGTCTCAGCCGAGAAGTACCTGGTGCTGGTCTGCCCTGGGGACCCCTTTCTTGAGAGTGGTTGTGGGGCAGGGGAGCTACCTAGAAAGTTTTGGGGACGGAAAATATATCAGGTACCCCTCCAAATTTCTGTACTCCCAGAAAGAGACCCTAAGAGACTGTGTCATACGTATTCCCAGCTGCCACATAGGGGGCCAACTAAGCCTTCATCCCCAGGCTTTGGGAAAAAGCCTATGGACCTAATACCTGGTGGGGATCTCAGGTAGGCTGCAGGGCTCGGGGGCCAATATGATTCCTGACTTGGGTCTCTGTCTTCTGTCACTTGGGTCTCTTTCCACAGGGATGACGGAACACACCAAGAGTCTCCTACGGGCCTTTTATGAGCTGTCACAGACTCACCGGGGTAATGGCATCCCCAGACATACCATGTGGCCCTGCAAACCCATGTCCCTCAGGGCTCAGTACCACCTGACACTGAGATGTGGCTAGCTTCCTTTCTGAGCCCTTCTTATCCCTATGCCAAGGCCTGGCTCTGACCTGTAGCCCCGACACACTGGGTGTGGCAGTGACGATGGATCATCTCGTCCAGCCGGTCTTACAAGGGTGCCTCATTGCTACTTACAGTGCGGGCAGCTTCTCTTCATTTTGGTCTCTTCAGTCTCATGGTGGGCAGGAGAGACACAACCCCATTCACAGGCCAGGAAAGGAAGCCTAGACAGGAAGTGGGCCCAGAGCTTATGGTGACAGAGCCGGCATTCAAACCCAGGCTGACAAACCCTGGATTCTCAGCCGGTGCTCTGTTCTTGACCGGCATGAGCACCTTAGATTTGCACTCAGCCTTTTGTCTGGTCACTTCAGGGGATCAAATGCTGTCTTCTCTAGGAGCAAAAGCCTAGAATGAGGGTGCAGCTCCTCAGGAGTACGACCCAGGCCTCTTGAAGATGCACCCCTTTGAGTATAGACCTCAGCAGACCTTGGCTCTGTGCTGGTCAGGCCCCTGTCCTGCTGCCCAGCAAGTCCCTGGCTTCTCCATTATGGGCTAAGTGGGGGCTTCAAGGCAAACTTGTCATGCAGCCTTTGGGGACGTGTTCTCTGTGATTGGGGTGCGGGAGCCGCAGCCAGCAGCAAGTGAGGCATTCGTGAAGTTTGCTGATGCACACCGCAGCATTGAGAAGTTTGGAATTCGACTTCTGAAAACCATCAAACCGGTGGGTCCCTCAGAGTACAGCATGCCCCTCTGGCCAGAGCAGGAGCAGCGCCTTAGCACAGGAGGGGTTCTGGGCTGGAGTCAGGTGCAGGTGCTATTTTGGTCACCTGTGGCCATCCATCTGTCAGTCACTGTGCCTCCCTGGAAACCTGTTGACCGCAGGACTGGTTTAAGCTCTGTTTTGCTGCTGCTGGCTCACTATGTGTCCTTGGCCTGACTTAGTCTTCTAACCTTGACACATGCCCCTTGGCTGATGCCCAAGTCCACTGGAAGGGATGGTACATCAGTGCCATTTGTCACCCACCCTCCCAGATGCTGACAGACCTGAACACGTACCTCAATAAAGCCATCCCTGATACACGCCTCACCATCAAGAAGTACCTAGATGTGAAGTTTGAGTACCTGGTGAGTGGTCTACAGTGTTGGGCTAGCTGGGGTGAGCCCATCCTGGAAGCCAACCCCATGGCAACCATCCATGCCATAGTAGGCAAGATGGAGCCAGACCTCTGTTGAGTCAGGAGTGTGGGATTAAAGGCCTGACTGGAGTATTAGGAGCCGTCTAGACTTGCATTCTCACACCAAGGATCTGCCTAGAGCCTGGAGAGCAGGAGAGCTCCCAGTCTGTCGTTTCTATTCCTTGGGGCTTGTCACCGTTAGCAGTGTGAGGCTAAGTTTAGGAGACTTCAAAGGACTTTTCAAGTCCTAGATGATAATCTGATGGCCAAAGAACCTAAGAAAATGTGTTAAGTGTTGAGGCTTGTGACTGCAGCCCTTCTTAGGGCCTTGACAGGACAATGCACAGCATGTGTTCAAGGAGTTCCAGGGCCTGTTTCCCCAGTACTGCCACTCAGTGATTTTGGTTTTGGGTATTTTCAGTTCTGGAGATAGAACCTAGACCCTATGCGTGTCAGGCAAGCCTTATACCACTGAGCCACACCCTCCAATCCCCAGAACATCTCCCGAGATTTGAATTTGGTTGCTTTTGGATTTCTCAAGCCTTCAGCCCTTTGCAGCCTCCCAGAAGAGTGCATCATACCCCTGCTGCCCCTTTTGTGGGCCTCCATCCATTCCTGCTTCCAGCCTTTCCCAGGTGGCTTATGGGCTGCTGCTCTCTTGGTGTGGCCAGGTTCCCAAGTGACCTGAGGGCATAGGGAGGCATGGCAGGGGGAGGTGGCGACATGAGAATGAGAGTCCAGGAGGCTTGGCCACTGACTCCTGGCCTCACCATCGTCCCATACAGTCCTACTGTCTAAAGGTGAAGGAGATGGATGACGAGGAATACAGCTGCATTGTGAGTAGTGAAGGGGCCCAAGGTGGAATCGGGAAGGCTTGGGGTGCCCACATTTCCACTGCTGCCTTCACAAGGCCATGGGTCTGCCAGAGATTTGGGGTGTGTCAAGCATCCTGGTGTCTTGGCTGAACTCTAGTTCCTAGAGTTTGGGGCTGTCAGCCCATTCTACCAGTTCTTCTGGCTTGGAGTACCAGCTGGCTTGCCATGAAGTGACACTCTAGGCCACGTACCCCAAGTTTTTGAGGCTCCTGTAGGAAAAAACTGATTACCCTTCTGAGCTATGCTTTGATTAAAAAAGAATTAGTTGATGTTTTTGGTTTTATGTGTTTTGCCTGGTGTGTGTCTGTGTGCCTGTCCCTATCCATTTGCATGGCTGGTGCCTGTGGCGGTCAGAAGAGGGTGTCGGAACTAAAACTACAGCCAGTTGTGAGCCGCCATGTGGCTATTGGTAGCTAAATCCAGGCCTCTGCAAGAGCAGCGAGTACTCTTAACCATGAACCACTCTCCATCCCTGGTTGTTTGTTTCTAATTTGTGATTTGTTTGCAGTCAGGGTCCATCTTTTGACCAATATTCATTTATTTCATGTGAGCTGTTTTCGTGTTTCTGTGGTTGATTTTTTTCCCTCTAAAGTTACTGCTTTGAGCTTCTGTCCATCACTGGCATCTGAAAGCCCATTGGGTACAGCTGTGAGCTGGGCCAGCCCTGCAGCCTTCCAGCCCCATCTGTCTGGGAGGCCAGGTCCACCCAAGGGCACTGACAAGCTTGCCTGCTCCAGGCCCTAGGAGAGCCGCTGTACCGAGTGAGCACCGGTAACTATGAGTACCGCCTGATCCTGCGCTGCCGCCAGGAGGCTCGTGCCCGCTTCTCACAGATGCGCAAAGATGTGCTGGAGAAGATGGAGCTGCTGGACCAGAAGCACGGTGAGGCCCTTGCAGGCCGGGCTCTGCAGCCCCAGCCACCCCGGTGGGTCCTTCCCCAGCACTCAGCCCCAGGGTGGTGCTGTTCCCTCCCTGTGTCACAGATGAGGTCCAGAAAGGGTAGTCTCCCCAAGACCTCAGGACCAGGCCATGGCAGGAGTCCACCTGCCTGGAGGGTTGGAGCCAGGGCTTAGGTCCATGATCCACTCACCCAGGCAGCCTTCTCTGTTTTCTGAGCTAGGAGTTTGGAGGACTAAGTGGCTAGCTAGGCAGGGCCAGGAAGCTGGCTGTGCCCCTTCCCACCCTTCCTAGGACCTAGGACCCAGGAGGTTCTGTCCCAGCAGGAAGGCCAGGCGAGCTCCAGGCCTGTCCTAAGAGGAGGCAAGGCATAGCCACTAGCCTGTCTGCTCACCTCCTGCCCCAGTCCAGGACATCGTGTTCCAGCTACAGCGCTTCGTGTCTACCATGTCCAAATATTATAATGACTGCTATGCGGTGCTTCGGGACGCCGACGTGTTCCCCATTGAGGTGGACCTGGCACACACCACTCTAGCCTACGGCCCTAACCAGGGTGGCTTCGCTGATGGAGAGGATGAGGACGAGGATGAGGAGGATGGGGCAGCTAGGGAAGTATCCAAGGACGCATGTGGGGCTACTGGGCCCATGGACAAGGGCAGAAGCTGGTGTGACTCCTGAGTGCCCCCTCAAGTGGACCTGGGGGCCAGGGTAGTGGGTGGACCGCAGCGGGAGCGGGGCAGGGCCACTGTAGGACAGTGAAGGCATGTAGTGGCGCATAAAGGCCTGCTGGCTGGGATGCCTGCCTCCCTGCTCCTCTGTCCTTGCACAGTGAACCCAGGCTGCAGCCTGGGACCTGGACTCTGGCCCCCGTCCTTCCTTCCCACCTCCCAGCTGGAGGGAGAGCTGGGCCTTGGACAGAAAAGAGAAGGGGCCAGAGCAGACAGAGCACAGGACCTGTCCCTCTGGGCGCCTCGGTGGTGCCAAGCTTACAGGGAATGGGAGCCGGGTGGACATCTGAGGCTGGGGCCAGCATGCCAGGCTGGCCCCTGAGTCCACATGCACACCTCGGCGGCCTATATTTATTTGTTCCTGGCTTAGCCTCAAGGGCTGGACGTTGGGCCTGTATTGAATAAACAGAAACCCAGACAGAATGGATGGTGTCCTTGCAGTGGCTCAGATCCTCCTTTGTGGCCAGATCTCACCTGCCCCCTGGGTCACAGGGTAGGGTGGGACACGAGGCTTAGGTCGCTCCTCTGTCCATCACTCATCTTGTAGCGCCTACAGGAGCAACTCTTGTTCCCAAAGCACCTGGGGTCGAGAGGCTCAGGCTGGCGTGTTGCTCTGCACCACACATTTGGAAAACAGTAGGAGTTAAGCTTGAGTCTGGGTCCCAAAGCCCTGACTATCAGCTGCTGCCACTGTCGCACTGCTTCCAGTCTCATCAAGCACTCTCCCCTCACCTACCTGTGTTCCTGGTTGTGAAGTAAAATAAACCTTTGTTTGGGTGAGGGGGCGGAACAGACATTGGTCAGGGTGATGCTAGGCTGGGGAGACTACTCCAGGAGCAGGTGCAGTTCAGGGCCCAGGGGCCGAGGGAGATGCTGTCACCCTTAAGCTTTGCCTGACTGGGTGCAGCAGACACCTGCAACCCTTCACTCTGAAATGCCTGTTAGTCAGGACAGGGGATGTGGCCTTCTGGAGAGCAGAACAAGCAAGGAATGTGTAAGGTGGCAGGGTCCAGAGTGAAAAGCACCTTCGTCTGGTAACTTTGAGCTGCAGTCCTGCAGGAACCAGGTGGGATTCCCAGGCAGGGGAATAACAGGCTATCACCATCCGTCCACCTGGGCCCAACAGAGCTGGCCAGCTACACTGCATCTCTGAAGGGGCATCCAGTTGGTCGAGGGCACAGACCAAAACCTACAGCTTTGGACCCAGTGATGGCCTCTGTGTGACACTGGGCTGATTTCTACCCACCTTGTGCATCAGTGTGCCTGTCTGAAGCTTGGATAAGTTCTAACTCTTTGGGCTCAGATTCTAACTCTTAGAATCAGTAAGGTAACATTCATAAAGGGCTTACAGTAAGACTTGGCCAAGTAATCCTTAGTGCTCCTTAGATAAAATGCCGTCCCTTCTGGAGTTGAGCCGTAAATGAATGTAAGCCAGCAGGGACCAGTAGGTAGGAAAGGGCCATTTGTGGGAGGGACTCTGCTCAGGTCCCCTAGCTAGATAGGAGTTGGGAGTGAGACAGGAAGGTCCCCACAACATTGGTCAAAATGCAAATGTTACGTGTGTAGTGGATGCCTGTAATCCTGGCACTTGGTTGGCTGAGGCAGAATCCATGTGGAGAGTGGGTGCCCATAAAGCCACAATAGTGTCCTCAGGAACAGTGTTCTGACCAAAAAGTGATGGTCCTTGATATGGGGTCACTAGAATGTATCCTCTAGAGGGGTGGCGCTCAGGACAGTGAGGGGTCATGCACACCTCTAGGGCCTCTAAGTTTTGTCTGCTGACCACCTGGCTCCCATGCTGTCTGGAATCGACTCTGAAGTCTGCATGTTAAAGACCCAGGAAAGGTCTCTGTTCATGACCATGGCCTTGGACTCTATGCTTCTCATGAAGATATCAGCCAAATGTGTTTCAGCACACAGCATCTCCGCCAGCCTCTGGTATCTCTGGCTGGGCCAATCCCCCAGTTCCTGATGAAGCTCAGGGACCTTGGGGAGACCCTTCAGACTCAGACCCCTCCCCTAGCTCAGGTGGCCCAAGCCCTGGCAGAAGCATGGGAACAGAATAACTTCAGTGGACCTTTATCAACGAGTGCTCCGGTCAGCCCATAGCGGCTTCACTGGAAAAGTCCTGGCAGATGAGGTACCCAAGGGGACACCCTAGGCTACCTCCTCATGTACCAAGCCCTCAGAGGGGAAGCCATGTTTTCATGCCTACTGGCCACCTGCCCTGTGTGCTACACAGATTCGTGACCCAGCCCAGGCTCTGCTTCCGCCTCTGGTTCCAGTCCTGGAAACCCACCCTGGGGGCTCAGCACCTCCAGAGCCTCAAGGCTGCCAGACTCCTTAGTTTTGGCAGGAATTGGCTCAGAGGCCCTCTCAGCCTCCACATCCTCGGTGTCACTGGTTCCTCCCTCAGCAGTTGGGGTGTCCTTAGAGCAGCGCAGGCAGCAGTAGGTGGTAACTGCCATGAAGACTCCCGCCAAGGCCACTTCAGAGCCAGCAAGGTAGAAGATGACCTCGTAGTTCTTCAGAGCATCCACCAGGCGGCCTGGGGGTATGCATATGTGTCAAGATCTGCCAGGGTCCCCTCGACACTATTTGGATCTGGCTAACTGATAACACACAAGTGCCCTGCCACTCCAGCCTTGAGACCACAACTCAGGCTAAGCTTCCGGATCTAACCCCCTTTCCAGACCCCGACCCCCATTCCCAAAACATGCTGTTTGAGAAGGATGACATGGCCGGCCAAGATCTGAGAAGGCCTCTGGCTTTTCCATCTTCAACTGCCTGTGGGTAGTCCCGGATTGGGGGAGGAACTACCTGGCCATGGAGAGAGTCTACCAACCAGGCTTTCGAGCAAGACGGCCTTTCTAACCTCTCACCCCTGGAAGTTCTATCTAAAGGGCTTCCCTTACACTAATAGGTCCCAGGCTTTGCCACCCCTCCTCCTACGGTGTGCACCGGCAGAGGGCGGTCCTATGAGCACAGCCACAGCCTCCACGAGCAGCACGAGGCCCAGCGCACTGGGAAAGCGGGGTGCACCCACGGTGGCCATGAGCACCTCGAACTGCAGCGCGCCCACCATGCCGTAGGAGAGGCCGAAGGCGATGCAGAAAGCCACCAGGGTGCCATAGGAGCGCGCGCGCGCGCTGATCAGGTCCGTGAGCCCGTTGGCCAGCAGGGCCAGACTGAAGAGGTAGGGGACATGGGGTCGCAGGCGCGTCAGTCCCGCCAGGGCACCACACGCCGGGCGCGCCACGATGTCCACGAAGCCCACGATGGACAACAAGAAGGCGGCCTCGGCGTCAGGCACGCCTGCGTCCTTGGCGTAGTTGACTAGCAGAATGGCCGGCACGAAGAGCCCCAGAGCCATCAGGAACTTGGTGACCACGTACACCACGAAATCGCGGTCGGTGCACACGGCCACGTCCAGCAGGCGGCGGCGGCGAGCCCGGCCACCGTGGGGCGCGAAGTCTGGGCGCGGCGGGGAAGGGGGTCCGGGGGGTGGCCGCATGACGGCCCCGCAGGCGCAGCAGTGCAGCAGGAGGCCGCCAAACAGCAGAAAACCGCCGCGCCAGCCGAAGCGCTCCCCCAGCAGCTGGCCGAGCGGCGACAGCGCAGACAGAAACACCGGGCTGCCCGCCGCTGCCAGCCCATTGGCCAGGGGCCGTCGCCGCTCGAAGTAGAGCCCCAACATGATGAGCGACGGCTGGAAGTTGAGAGCCAAGCCCAAGCCTGCGGACGAGGCAACTTGGTTGGGTGCCCCTCCTGGTCCCAGCAGGTGGGCCCCCAACAGGGAGGATGGGCCTGAACCCGGGATGCTGAGCCAGGCGACTCGGTGGACGTGGGCTGAGAGACTTACAGAAGGGAATCCCGACCCGCACCCACATCCCTGCAGGGGAGAGACATGGGTACCCTCACCTGTGAGCACTCCAGCCGTCAGATACAGCTCCAGGAGGCGCGAGGCAAAGGAGGCCAGAATCATGCCTGCCGAAGCCAGCAGCCCACCCACCAACATCACTGGACGACAGCCAAGGCGCATCACGAGGATGCTGGACAAGGGGCCTGTGGGCAGCGCAGGGTCCAAGTTGGACCACTCTCCCCTCCAGAAAATGTGCTAGGCCTGTACCTCTGAGGCCTGAAAGACCTTGAAGGGGTGGTGGTTACTCACCCACTCCCCATCCCCTTCAGAGACAAAGAGTGTCTGGTTGAGGTCACACAGCTTGACTAGGCTGACAGAGTGGTGTGTGGGGGGGGAGTGTTGGGGGGCTATGCCATGGTCACCAATCCCTTACCCTTCTTGAGAACCCACAACCAATTTAGGAAGGATAGTTTCTATGCTTCAGCAGTGGGTCCCACCAGGCTGCCATCCTCCTGAAGGCTCCCACTCTCTCACCCTCTCAAAACTCCAGCATTAGGGTTGTGGGGAGCTGGAATGCTTCTCCCAGGTAGCCTCCAGTGTAGGTCTGTTGGCAGGAATGGATCCCCAATCCCTCCAGGCCAGCAACAGGTAGGGCTCCATTTCAATCATGTGTCCTACCCACTCTTTCCTAGGGCCGGGGCTTCCACGAGCTAGCCAACGTGGTGGGGTGGGGTGCCTCTCTAGGCTCTAGATTCCCAACCGTGATGCTGGACCCCAGGAGGCATGGTCTGGGAGGAGTGCTGACCCGTGCCGTAGAGCATGGCCAGCATGATGGAGGACACCCAGGCCGTGTCACTGTAACCTGCCCCGAAGTCTCGCTTGAGCTCTTGGAAGAAGACACTCACGGCCTTGGGGAAGCCGTAGGCAAAGCCGGTGATCACGAAGCAGGCACCCAGCACCACCCAGCCCCAGCCACCATCTGGGGGGCCTGCACCCCGCCGGGGGCCGCCAGCGCCCATTGCTTCTGCCTCTGCTGGAGAAGAGGAGGGCAAAAGGCAGTGGTGAACCCTATAGGAAAATGGATAGAGACTTTGCAAGGAGGAGAAACAGCCCCAGGCCACCCACTCAGCCCTTTCAGGTCCATAAAGAGAGCAAGATAGGAATGTCACCCCAAGTCTTCCAACCTTCCTGCAAAGTCCTGTGAAGGGTGAATGGAGACTTGACTTCAAGGTTTCCTCACCAGGGCTCCTCTCCTCCTAAGACCTAGTGATGGCAGGGGAAGAGGTGCAGTGAGGGCAAGAGTCCAGCAGCCACTGTGGACCTGGTATGTGTGGAGCAGATTGTTAGTGCCTGCCCTGAATACACGAAGGTTCATGGACAAATGATCCAATGCCAGCTGCAGTGGCCCTACACCTTTTCTCAAGACCAGGAATAACTTGTGATGGAAACAACAGGGAGTACTGGCCTCTTCTCAGCCTACTTTACCCAGCTTGTGCCAGTTCTGGAAGGAGTTTGCCCTGTAACTTGGCCTTGGCTTCCTCAGTAGGATGGATGATTGAGCAACTGTACACCAGCTGGAAATGTCGGGGAGGATGGAGAGGTCTGGATCCCATGGGGAGGTGGGGACCTTGGAAGGGGTTCTGAGAGAGACCTGAGCTCCAGCAGTTCCCAACCTAGGCCTTCCATCGCTAGGCAGTGCCTCCGAGTTCTACTGCACCCACCACTGGTGAGGAGGGTAGATGGCCCAGGGAAGCCCTAAAGACCCTGGGATCTCCCTCCAGGACCCCTTCCCCAGGGACACCTAAGACTCCCCGCCAGTTCCAGGTTTTGACTTTCATTGCCCCCTCCCCCACCCTCCATGACTATGAATACAGGGACAAGAAGCTGGTAAAGCTGACCCACCGGAGCTCTCACCACACACTCACCTGGATCAGACTTTGGATTTAGGGTTCATCCCACACCTGCAGCCTTTGGGAGGGGCTGCTTCCAGCTCTTCAAGTGTCCAACAGCCTTGGCCACGGTGGCTGCACTTCTGACAATTTCCCCAGGCCTGGGGCTTAGAGTCCCCTCATCCCACCCCTGTTAAGAAGCTTTTGCTAGGAAGGGAGTGGAGGGGGGAGGGGCACAAGTGACCCTGAGCCAGCCAGACTGACACTGGGACAAGGGGCAAGGAGACCCCCCCTTCACTTTCTGGGTTCTCTGTCAGGAGCACAATGCCCTGCCTTTGGGGAGGGGTCATAATCTGGGGCTGGGGGCACAGCAGTTCCCTGGAGAGCCCCAGCCAGTCAAGTCTCTTCAGTGCACCACTGCTCCCATTATCCCCCCTGCCCCCCTCACATTCCAGAAAGGACTCCTAGCTTCCCTTGGATAATGCTAATCCAGACCTGAGCCGGGCTATGAGCGGGTGGAGGGGCTGGAACAAAGGGTGCTGTGTCCCAGGCCCACTGAGGGGAACAGGCACCATTTCTTGGGGATGTCATGTGGAGACAGGATGAGGGTGAGGGCCTTAATGCAGCCCTAAAGGCTGTTAGATAAAAGGGTCATGAAGTGCTGGCCTAAGATTCCATTCTCCCTTGAGGATCTCCACTTCCAAGACCTTGCCCCAAATCAGACACCTTCACTCCCAGTGTACCCATTTCCTTTATTTTTTCATCATTTACAAAAGTTAAACAGGGATGCATGTGGGACAGTGGGGGAACAGGGGGCACTTCCCTTTGGGTCACAGGCAGGAAAAAGATGGGAGGCAAGAGGCAGGATCCTCCGGAGAGGCTCTGGTCCCAGAAGCAACAAGCTGCTCTTTGCCCCCACCCCCTTCTTCCTGCTCCAATTGCAAGCCCAGCCCTCAGGGACCTCCTGCCTGGGGACAGGTGGGTAAGGATGGTCCCCTGGCTTAGCGCCTGGCATCTTTCTGCTGCTGCTGTCAACTGGAATAGCTCTGGGCAGGTGTGCTGGGTCACCTCAGGCCCTGGTAGAGGACATCACCTCAGCGGATGAGGGGCGCTGAGCGGTCGTTGGTGACAGTGGGACGCAGCTTCACGGTGGCAAAGGGATTTGTACCCCTGTGGGGGATAGGCTAGGGTGAGGGGGGCAGAACCCCACTGGCTCTGGGCCTAGGGAGAGTGGCCAAGAGTCTGCTGCTTGCTGCCCGCCTGCTTGGAGTCACCTGCTCCCATGTGGCCGCCCGACCGGACCGCGGGACTCACCGTGGAAAGAGCTCTGGGGGGTTCTGTTCCCAGGACATAAGTTTCTGCACGAAGGGAGAGCAGGTTCAGGGGCGAAGGAAAGATGGGGTCCCACCACTCGCCCCAGGAAAACACATGACTGGGTGGTAGAGGTTCTGCATGGCCAGATTTGAGGACATTGTGCAGCCCAAAGTCTGGTTTCAGAGTTGAGAAAGTTCTAGGCTTTGCACAACGCCATGGCCTGGGACTGAGTGCCCCTGCAAGGCAATGCTGGTAACCCCGTGGCCTCAGCCCACTCTTCACCACCACCTCCCTCCCACCCCCCGCAGAAGAGTGGCAAGGTCTCCCTTGCTGGTCTACTCCATAGGTCTGGCCAGGCTGAGGACAGGTGGGGCTGACCTTAACATCGGTGGCTGCCCCCATGCTGCCCACACTGCCCCGCCTGCTGCTGGGCAAGGGGGTGGGTACGGGGCTGGGGACACGGCTCGGGGTCCTCGAGCGGGACTGGCCATCCCAATATTCTGATGATGTTGCAGGATTGCCTGGCCGGTCCAAGAGGTCATCAAGGCTGTGGCTGCCCCGGAGTGGGTAGGACCTGAGTCAGAGAAAGCAGGCAGGCTTGGTGCCCCCTCCCATCTGCTGAGCTTGAGGCTAGGGAGCAGGGACTGTGAAGGGAGATGTCCTCTGGCAGGAGACAGAGTGAGCTACAGAGACACCTTCATTCAGAGGTGGGAGAACTGGGCCACGGCTCTCTAGAGGCCAAAGGCCAGATCCTTTAGTTTATCTCACAGACGCCTCCTGGAGGGAGAGAGCCACCCTTGAGGCCTCACCCCACCAACTAAGGTACCTGGAAGACAGTTCATTCATTGGGCTCATGGGGGCCATGGAGTTCATGGGAGTCCCAGGGTTCATGGGGGTCACAGGCATCTCCTCCAAAGGTTTCACATAAGCCTCAGGGAACCAGCCACTCCTGTAGGCAGACACCAAGGGCCCCTTGAGCCAGCCAGTAAGCAGGACAGCAGCCCTACTGGGCACCAAAGACATCACATTAGTGGCTCAGCCCACTAACGTGGGTCTCTTGGCAGTCAAGGACTAACAGGACCTGTGCCACTTAACCTCATGTCCCACCAGAGGCTGAGGCACCTGGGAGAGGAGGAGTTGGAATCTAAGTCAAAGAGCAGGCTGTTCCGGGACATCTAGTGATGCCACCAGCCATGGGCCCTCTGGTCATTTCTCTGTCTCCTGTTCAACGTCAGTTTGGAGTTGGCCTGGGCTAGTGAGTTGCATAGCTAAGAGGGGGACGGGCAGCAGATGCTGGAGAATATTTTTCAGAGTATTCCTTGCCCAAAAGTGGCTGACATAACTATCCCAGTGAGGAGAAACTTTTCCTAACTTCGGCCCTACTAGCAGATAGGACAGTCTTATCTAGTAGGCTTTGTGCTGGGGCTCCGAAAGCCCTCTGTACAGCATGTGGGTCTGCCATAGTACCAGCTGCAAGCCTGCAGTTCAGGCTGTCAGTCACCTCTGCTCTTGGTCCACAGGGCACTGATCCATCTTGACCTCCACCCTGAAGCCGCGTTACCTCTGCTCACCCACCCATAACTCACCTGGGCAGCCACCCACGGGACTCCTCCAGTATATCCACTGGGGCCACCTATCAATTCAGCACCCATCTAGTCAGCCCACCCTCAGTACGTACAGATGCTCATACCCCACACCCTACTCTATCCCGCCACCCCGTTCTCTTAACTGCCTTCTGCTCCAGCTTCCACCTGGACCCCACACAACCCCCACCTTGGTGCTCTTACCCCCGCCATCATTCACCACCGCCCCCAACTTTCTGTAGGGATGTTCCCAGTTGTCACCTCTTGGCCCTTCCGGGTTCACACTTTCTACTTCCCCCTGTAAGCCCTGGGAGAGTTGCAGGCTGAACCACACCCTGTCCCCTCCTGCAGAGTCCAGAGCCTTTACACATTCCCTGGTAGGCCACCAGTCTCACTGAGCTCCAGGCTGTGTGGGAACCTGGGGGTGTCTGGCTCTCCCTCCTCCACACTAGGGTGCAGAAAAGCCCCTTCGGGGCTATGAGCTGTACAGTGCCTGCAGGGAGGGGCTTTCCCTCCACCTCTGTCTGAGCTCCAGCACAGGAGGGTGTTGAGGGGCGCACAGAAGCCATGAAGGGAGGGGGTTGCTGAGCCCCTCGCTTCTGCGAGCCCGCTGCGCATCCCATCTACCCCCTTCTCCAAGGCCCCTACTTGGCTCTTCTCGGCCCTAGGAGCTACTGAGTAAACTGAGGCGGGCGGAGCCTGGAGAAGAGGCCCGGGGAGGCCTGGAAACCTCGGTGGACCGTGGAGCGCAGACCCTGGGGCTCCACTCACGCGGACGAGCCCTCCAGCTTGCCGTAGAGCCAGCCGTTCTGAGCTTCGGGCACCAGCACCTCAACGACATCTCCAGCCGAGAAGCGCAGCAGCGTGTGGTTGGCCCCCTCGGAGTGGGAGACCAGGGCGCGGACTCTCCGGGCGCTCCCGCCGCCCAGGCGCTCGCCGAAAGAATTGGACCGCGAGCGCTGGGTGCTGCTAGCATAGAGCGAGGCTGCGGGGACGAGAGTGGAAGTTCACCCTGCAGTTTACTCTCCATCCCTCCTGCTGCAGCTCAGCCCCCAGCCCCCAGCCCCTTCCCGGCCAGCCCCCTGCACCCCTGGGCGCGGGGTACGCACAGGCCGATGGCGTCCGGGGTAGTGATCGACGGTCTGGCTCCAGCTGGGACGCGGACCTTGCCTCGGCGGGCTCGGGGCCATAGGAACCGGAGCCGTGCCGGCTGCGGGGGGAGCCGTACTCTCCCAGGGACCTCGGGGGCTGCGAGGGGAGAGGGCAGGGGGTGGGGCGGGAGGGGCGGAGCCTCGCTAGCCCCGCCCCCAACCCCAGTCCCAGGCGTTGGCGTAAGGGTTGGGGACACGGTGGGGCCACCACGGGGTCGCAGAGGCGATTCCCCGGCGCCAGGGCGCAAGGGGTGCAGCGTAGAGCGGGGGCGCAGGGGGCGGCGGGCTCCAGGCGCAGGGTGGCGGGGCCCAGGGCCCAGAGAAGGGCGGCGGGGGCACGAAGGGCGACGGGGGCGGCCAGGGCCTCACCATGTCCAGCCGGGTTGGCGTCAGGCGGCCCGAGGGGTAGGGCGGCCCCAGCGCCGGGCCCAGCAGCCCCGGGGAGTGGGCACGCGACGGGCTGCGGCTGGCCTCCGACTGCTCTTTCCATAGCAGCACGCGGTTCTGCAGCATCCCCCGGGCCTGGCCAGAGACACTGGGTCAAGTGTGGCTCGCAGACCCTGGGAACCGACAGGTGTAACATCTTGGGGATTCTTTGAGATACTCCACCCCTTCTCTGGGAGCCTGCTTTTCCTGTGTAAAAGCCCCGCACCTCAGCCCTGGCAGAGGCAGCTGGGGCAGCCCAGATCTGTTGGGGTTAACTGAAGGGGTTAACTGTTGGGGCCCACTGAAGCCTGCCCACCCTTCCCTGGCCCATTCCTAACCAAGGAAATCATGGGCCTGTCAGGCTCTGGGCTCCATAGGGGGTCAGGGTCTTTCACCACGCAGGCATCTCATTGGCTCCTAAACTGGGCCAGCTGGATCTTTTATTGTATAAAAGAGCAAACTGGGAAGTTGGAGTAAAGCAAAGTGTCTAGGCCGTAGGGGTGTCTCGGGGGCAATCTGACTAGCTAGATGAGTTCAACAACCAATCAGGTTCATCAAGAAGACTCTGCCTCAGTTATTAAAGCAGAGGTTGAAGAGGCTTTATGTCATTTGAGTCTCCTCGGGGGGCCCCATTGCTATCTCAGTCTCACAGAAGATGCCAAGGGTCAGAGAGCTCCTTGGGAGCTGGTGCTGCTGCTGGTAACCTCAGAGCAGTCTCCTACTGCAATGACCACAGCCCTTACATTGTGAGAGCAGCTGGTCCAGCAGGCCTGGGTGGACACCATGTTTCCCTGCAGCCAGTAATTAGCACAGGAGCTCAGAGAGGTGCTTCAGGGGCAGAAAACTCCTGGCACACCGGTACACCAGGCCTTGCCTGTTTAGTTTAGAGGGACCTTTACTGAATTTGAGAGCCCCTGGCCAGGACTAGAACACCAAGCAAGGCTGAGCTGGCAGAACTTACTTGCCCAGACTCGTTAACCAGCACCCAGGAAGAAGTGGAGTGGAGCTGGCGTTCCAACACCAGAGAAAACACCATGCAAGAATCTAAGAATATACAGGTGGAGTGGAAAAGTGATTCTCTTAGAAGAGCCCGTAAGTGTGAAAACAGGAGACTGCTCAGAGGGTAAGCCTGGTGACCCAAGTGAGAAGCACAGCTGTAATTCAGCACTCCACAGAGAGATGGGAGGTGAACACAGGAGGCTTGCAGGCCAGCTGACCTGGGGTATGCAGTGCAGCAGCAGACCCTGTCTCGACAAGGTGGAAGGCAAAAACTCACTGACCACACATGCACCATGGCATATGTGTGCACACACACACAGATACATACTTTTTTTTTTTTTTTAAAGAAAAAGTCGAGTGAGGCTGGGGTGTTCAGATGTTCGCATGCACGAAGCCTTGAGATCCATCCCAGGCACTGCTTAAACCAAGCATGATGGTGAATGCTTTAATCTCAGCACTCAGGTAGCAGAGGCAGGAAGACCAAGAGTTTAAGGTTGGGGGAGGGGGTGTGGAGAGACTGAGAGTCAGAAACAGAGAGACAGAGAGAGGGAGAAGGGGAGTGGCCTACCCTGGTGGAGCTCTCCTGTAATCCCAGCACTCAGGGAGCAGAGTATGGCTGTGTGTTTGAGGCTGTCCTGGGTTGCATAGCAAGTTCCAACCTAGCCTGGGGTATTACATGGTCATGGGTCACCACCAAGGCTTTTGGGAGGATGAGGAAGCCCCTGCTGGCAGGCTGGGACATGGCTCAGAGCAGGCACTCACCTAGCATGCACCAGGCCGCACAATTGACCCCCAGCATTGCCAAAAACCAAAATGAAGATTGAGGAGCCAGCTCAGTGGGTAAAGGGCTGAAGATAGGAATTCGATTCCCCAGGACCGCTTTAAAGACTGAGATCATAGATCCCCTCTCGAGCTGACTAGCTAGCCTGGCTCAGCTCCAATGAGTTCTGGGTTCAGCAAGAGACCCTGGCCCTGAGGAAGACAGCACATCAGCCTGAAGCCCTGCACACAGGCATGGGCGTGAGCAACACCTGAGAAAAATGAACTGTCTATAAATCAATAAACAAAGTGAAAGAAAATAACATAATGTGCCCCAGTGAAGAAAAACAGCTCTGAAGGGAAGCAATGCCAGTCTCACCTACAAAACTCATACTGATGAGAGGACATTCCACACAGAGTCATTTTACTTCCTGATCAGCCAAGATGAAAAAAGCAGCCCCTAGGCCGTCGTTGAGGGGCCCAGACATGAAAATCTCATGTACTGTGTATGGAAATATAAATCTGTGCAGTGTCCTCAGCCACTGCATCCACGTCTGGACAGGCCTGGCTGGCTGTGTCACTCACAGGGGAGCTGGGGTGAGGTGGGAGGGAAGGCCCGACCAGTAGAGAGAAATCGGGAAGGCAACTTCCTGTGTGTGCCCAGGGCCTTGTGTTTCTTCATATCTCGTTCTATGCTCCCTGCTTGTTTAGTGTGACACAGTGTGCTGGGTAGTAGCCTCAGGTCATCAGGAATCGGGTCAGGCTGTACCAGGGAACACCCCCAGCCCCAAGCCATAAAGAATTTCTTGGCCCCAGCCCGATTGATCATTTTGTTCCACCTGCAGAAACATGTCTGGGTATTGGAAAACAAAACTCAGCTCCCAGTTTAACCATAGAAACTAGCTGTAACTCTCTGGTTACATATGTATATATACATATCCCCAGCCTCTAAATCCTCAACAAGGCGTTTTAGGTTTGTTTTTTTTTTAACAGAAAATATTTATATTCCACTTTTATACCATGTGTGGGAGTAATATGCCTATTGTGAAGTTAAAGAAAAGACAATGCAATGACAGAAATAACCACATTTTTCTTCATTTAAAATCTAAAAGTAATTTAACTCGGGGTCAGGTAGATTAAACATACTAGACCCTTATAAAAATAGGGTTTGATCTTTTAATAAAGTCTCTTTTAGCAGGATTGGTTTCCCTGGCAGCTGAGCAGGTTCTGAAACTGATTTACCCTATTGCTCCCTGGACTCCAGAAAGTAGCCCGTGATCAGCTAAGTGGCAGAAGACAATGCGACTAAGCCTCCAACGACGCTTAACACCACGTGGATGTCATAACACACCAATTTCTGATTCTAACAGGCAACTATCCCGTGGAAGGGCAGCAATTTCTTCACCAGCTATCTCCTGAAGGTCTTTTGGCAGAACGGTATTCTTTCTGAGTGAATTGATCCGAAGCCTCTCATCTGCATATTCATAAGCCATTTTTCATCTCTTCATATCACGCAATATTTTCCAGTCTACATAGTAACCTCGAACTTGACCTGACGCTGATGGAGAAGCCACCTCTTGCCTGCAAAAAGGCAGGGCTCCGGCGATTCTTCCCTATCCTCTATCATCACTGTTCCCCACTCTAGTGGCTTTTTTCCTTCTAATATCCGGATATGATGTTGCTTCTGTCGTAGTAAAGAAAATAGTCCAGGTCTTCTTCTGGTTGACAACCCTCCCCTGTAAAACTCTCGAAGACTTCTCCAACTCCCTTTGGTACTTTTCCCAGTTACTGTCAGCACTACAACACTGCCACTCAACTCTGCAGACAATTCTAGCCCTTCCTTTAATTATCCCTTCAGTTTTAGCGGAATGGCCTGCTCCCTATTCGAAATTCTACCACCTACTTCCAATTCACAAGCTGACAGGTAGCTCCCTTCAGTCTCCTTGCACAATTGGAGCCTCTGAGGCCTCAATCCTCCTAACCCCTTTTCTTCTCCATTTACATGCAGTTCCTTATAAACCGGAGTCAAAACTTTGCAGCTTTCAAATAACGGCTCCACGCCTGAATACCAAATCATTTGCCGCTTAGGCCTCTCCTAACCTAGCCAGAATGGAGCCCTGGAATTGGTCCTCAGTGCGCATTACAAGTGACAGGGTTGCGGGGACTCGGAACTCAGGGGTGAGAGGTGGGCTGGCGAGAAAGGCAAGGGCCTGACCTTCCGGGAAGTCTGCAGCAGCGAGCCCAGCACAGACGCAGCCATGTTGCCTGCCAAGCCAGCCAACCACCCTCTCCGCGTTTTAGTTTTTTTTTTTTTTTAAACATTTTATTTATTTATTTATTTGTTTGTTTGTTTGTTTATTTATTTATTATGTATACAGTATTTGCTCTACATATATGCCCGGGCACCAGATCTCAATGTAGATGGTTGTGAGCCACCATGTGGTTGCTGGGAATTGAACTCAGGACCTTTGGAAGAACAGCCAGTGTTCTTAACCTCTGAGCCATCTCTCCAGCCCCGCGTTTTAGGTTTTTTTTTTTTTTTTTTTGGTTTTTCGAGACAGGGTTTCTCTGTGTATCCGAACTCACAAAGATCTGCCTGCCTCTGCCTCCCAAGTGCTGGGATTAAAGGCGTGCGCCACCACCGCCCGGCTGCGTTTTAGGTTTTTAACAACAGAGAAGATGAGGCCAAGAAGGAAAAAGAAAGACTGTGGAAGGGATCTGAGAGAATGCCATGCTGGCTTCCAATTCCTGGTAGCAGCTCTCAACAAAATCCAGACTAAGCTATCACCTACTGTCCCAAAGGAAGCCAGCTCAGCCCCCTGGTCCTTGCTTTTGATGCAATCAAATTGGCCATTGGGCTAAGGAGTGTCCTAACCCATAGCCACCTTTCAAGGGTTGTCCCAGCTGTGGGCAATGGGGCTGCTGAAAGATGGATTGTAGGTCAGGTCACAACCGATGCTCCCTACAGACACAACTTCTGTCAATATTCCTCTTCCAATGCCTTAGTCAAATGAAGGAGCCTGAGTTCTTGGCCCTCAACCAAGTGTGAGCTTGGCTCATTAGAACGCAGGGAGAGTGGCTGGTAGAAAGATCCCTTTCACACTAAACACAGAGGTCACTAAACACTGAGTGGTGTGGGCTGGTCTAAACCACTAACCTAACAATAACAGGAGTCTCAGGCATTCCCCATAATCCACCATGTACCCCTGACTTAGTCTGCCAGCTTGGCCTCACAACCCTCACTCACTCCTTTACCCTAACCAATGCCCACTCCCACTGTGAGGCCAAGATCTCTTATCTAAATTAAGGTCTCCATATTCGTCTGTCCCCCAAGAATGTTCACCATTTTCCTCCTTAGCCTGTACTCAGGTGGCATCCCCAACTAAAACCTCTACTACTCAAAGCCTTCTGTCCTCACTCAACCCCCTCATTACAAATCCCTCATTAGTGAACCGTCATGGTCCTGTCTTCATAACCTTGAGAGACCCTCAGTCTTTGTTGTCTACAACCAATATCCTTTCCGCCCACCACCATGGTCCTAAGCCTACCATTGAGTGGCTGCTACCGGCAGCCCTTCTAACCTCTACTAACTAAAGCCCAATGGTGCTGATCACATGGTCCAGTTCCCTTCTCCTGTGTGTAGATGGCCTCCTCTTCTGCAGCCCTTCCTCATAGACCAATCTCTACCACTCCTCAGCCCTCCTTAGAGGATATAGGGTCTTTTGAGACAAGGCTCAGGCTTGCCAGCCATCAGTCACCCATCTGGGCCTCTCAGTCTCACAAGAGGGGAGAACTATATCCCAAGCTAGAAAGAGGAATGCCTTGCCTGCCCCACCCCACAAGCCAAGTGTGACTGCTTGCATTGCATTGCTTGAATTTCTTTCAATCCCTTGATGCTCAGTCTCTTTAGGAAGCCACTAAGGGGCCCCTGAAGAGCCACTCTTGTCCCTTCCAACCTCTCCTTTCTCCCATAAACTTGCTTAAGTGGATTCTTGTAGGAGTTAGATAAATTAGATTTAGGAAATATATAGGAGTTTCTGATACTGTCTCTGTAGGAGTTAGATAAATTAGATTTAGGAAATATATAGGAGTTTCTGATACTGTCTCTTAATTCGGGGCCTGAAGAGCATTATCAGCATGAAGTCAGCAAAAACAGGAAAGACTCAATAGACTGAAAAACAAGTTTGAAGTCAGGAAAAACAGGAAAGACTCAAGACTTGAAGAAACAAAGTATCTGGCCTGACATTGTTTTCAGCTGCTAAGTGGGCGGAGCCCAAATTAAGCTGAAACAGAGTTCCTCCTATTTGAGGACAGTGCGTGGAGCCCTGAGGAGAAGAGGCCCCTGATGCTAGAGAGCTCCAAGAGTCCTGCTGAAAAAAGGGCTGGCCATTGATGGCCAGCTCTCTCCCTGAAGCAGAAAGAAGCCGGTGAGCAAAGAAAGCCTGAGCAAGACACCAAAAGGCCAAGGACTGGACCCTGTGGCTCAGCTTTTGCCTAGAGGGGTTTGATCTGTCCAAACAGTGGCCTAAAGGAAACGGTGCCTGGCTTTAAGGACTGAGGCAGAGCAGCTGAGTTCCTGATTCAAAAGAAGTAAGTTGGCCTGCAGACGGCTGGGGTCTCCCACAGAGAAGAAAGCATGAAGCCTTATTTAAGGTGAGACTGCAATAACCAACTTACCCTGACGAACCTGCATCTGAGAGATCCAGAAAAAGGACTGCTAAGTGTGTTAAAGAATCTACAACAAATACTGTGTTCCTGACGACTGAGGACCTGCCCCAGAGACTGTATCATTCTAAAAGGTTATGAAAGTAGTTGTTATGATTATCAATAGGTTTAGTGGATAGGTTAAAGGGGTTGTAGCAATTTATAGGATTAATAGTTAAGAAATTGTTGGTGTTTGTTATAAGTGAATTTAGTAATAAATAAATAAGTGTTAAATAATAATTTAAAAGTTCGGTTACAGATTCTCTCATGCACCTCTATGTGACCACTTCCAGACCTACACAAGCCCTTCTGTCTCTTTTACATGCTGACCAAGGACAAGCACTTGCAATATTCTGCCAAAAAGAGGGGACTCCATACCTTCCCATGCATAGTCTATTGCTCCAAATAGTTAAATATGGTCACCAGGCACTGGCTGCCCTGTCTCCAAGACCCCAGCCACTATGACACTTCTTGTTCCTGAGGCAAACAAAAATCTCGCTTCCCAGTCCCCTATACATCCTCACTACACACCCACTGAAGGATCTCATCAGTCACTGTACTTTCCCAAGGGTCCCCTCATCCAGGGTCCAGCTTCTCCACACCTGCGTATTATAGATCCTAACCTTGTATCCAGGCCATGCCACTCCTCAACTCTGCTACACTGCTCCTAAGTAACCCCTTCATGTCCTCAGATCTCCTCCATTCTTGCTCTGAGACACTCGACCTCTCTTCTGACCCTTTGCCCACTGGGCCCCAACTGTCATGAGTAAATGTCTTCAAGAAGAGCCCTACATGCTGGGCAGTGGTGGCGCACGCCTTAAACCCAGCACTTGGGAGGCAGAGGCAGGCGGATCTCTGTGAGTTCGAGGCCAGCCTGGTCTACAAAGCGAGTCCAGGACAGCCAGAGCTATTACACACAGAAACCCTGCCTCAGGAAAAAAAAAAAAAAAAGAAGAAGAGCCCTACAAAAATGTCATTTTGCAGCTGGGCGGTGGTGGCGCACGCCTTTAATCCCAGCACTTGGGAGGCAGAGGCAGGCGGATCTCTGTGAGTTCGAGACCAGCCTGGTCTACAAAAGCGAGTCCAGGACAGCCAGAGCTGTTATACAGAGAAACCCTGTCTCGAAAAAAAAAAAAAAATGTCATTTTGCTCCTGAGCCAGAAGAGACTGATGCACCTATGGTACTACTGCTTCTTTTACAATGGCTCAAGTGGAAGCATTAAGCAGACATTGTATGACTCCAAGTGATTGGAGTGGCCTGGTCCGCGCCTGCTTAAGTCCAGGGCAATACTTAGACTGGAAAGCTTTCTTGATTGAGTTTGCCACTGAGCAAGCAGCCAATAATCAGAGAGATGGAAATCCAGCCTGGGATAGAGATATGCTGCTTGGGCAGGGGAGATTTGCCAATCAGCAGATAGGATATCCTATTCAGATTTATGAGCAAATAAACAAGATAGCTATCAAGGCTTGGAGATCTCTTCCTAATAAAGGGGAGGTGAGTGGGAACTTAACTAAGATTCTACAGGGCCCCATGGAGCCCTTTTCAGATTTTGTAGCACGAATGGTGGAAGCAGCAGGGAAGATTTTTGGTGACCCAGATGCTGCTTTGCCACTAATAAAACAGTTGGTCTATGAGCAATGTACCAAAGAATGTAGAGCTGCTATCACCCCTTATAAGAACAAAGGCCTAGAGGCTTGGATGAAGGTGTGTAGAGAGCTTGGAGGGCCGTTAACTAATGCTGGTCTCGCTGCCGCAGTAATACAGTTGGCCAAAAAAGGTGGAGGAAGTTCAGGAGTTTGTTTTAAGTGTGGCAAGATGGGACACTTTAAAAGACAGTGCCCCAGGGGAAGGAGTACAGAAAGTACAGGAAGTGTACAACGCCCCAGGCGGCCAGGGTTATGCCCAAAATGTAAAAAAGGGAACCATTGGGCTAATGAATGCCGTTCAGTGATAGACATCCATGGCCAGCCTTTAACTCAAGGTTATGGTGGCGCTCGTCCAAAAAACGGACAGCGGGGCCCACGACCTCAGGGCCCACAAATATATGGGGCAGTAGAGAATCAGGACAAAGAGCAGAATCAAGAGAGATGGCCAACCCTCCGCCATCCGAGAGACCGCGGAGAGCCACTGCATGCTCAGCAGGATTGGACCTCTGCTCCACCACCAGACTCGTATTAACACCCCAAATGGGGGTCCAGTTAATTGAAACAGATTTTAAAGGACCCCTTGAACCTGGTACAGTTGGTTTGTTGTTAGGGAGGTCATCATCAGCCTTAAGAGGACTTATTGTCCATCCTGGAGTTATAGATCCAGATTATACAGGAGTGGTTAAGATCATGGTAGCCTCCCCCCCCCCCCCGTGGTATAACGGCTATCTCTCCTGGAGATAGAATTGCTCAATTGATCATGTTACCGAGTTTACATGACCGCTATGCAGCAAAGGATAGAGAGAGAGGAAAAGATGGTTTTGGGTCCACGGGCACAGATTTGACTTTTCTCTCCCTGGATTTGGACCAACGCCCCGTCTTGGAGTTAAAAGTTGATGGTAAAAAGATCCTGGGCCTTTTGGATACTGGGGCTGATAGGAGTATCATAGCAAAGAAAGACTGGCCTTCAGGTTGGCCCGTACAAGCCTCTTCTCAAACACTTCAAGGCCTGGGTTATGCTAGGACTCCAGATATGAGTGCAAGGTTATTAAAGTGGCAGGACCAAGAGAACCACTCAGGAGAAATGCAGCCATATGTACTTGAGCTCCCTATCTCCCTTTGGGGAAGAGACCTTTTAAAGGATATGGGATTTAAATTGAGTAATGACTATTCTGATTCAGCCCAACGTATGATGCAAGATATGGGATATGCTCCAGGCTTTGGAATAGGAAAATATCTGCAGGGACGAAAGAGTCCCATATCTATGCAGCAAAGACAAAAGAGACAGGGCCTGGGTTTTTCCTAGGGGCCACTGAGGAGGGCATTCCTATAACTTGGAAAACGGAGGATCCAGTATGGGTTCCTCAGTGGCCACTTTCCTCTGTAAAATTGAATGCAGCCAAAGATTTAGTGGATGAACAGATGTCTTTAAAGCATATAAAACCATCTGTATCTCCCTGGAATACACCTATCTTTGTCATTAAAAAGAAATCTGAAAAATGGAGATTATTGCATGATCTGCGTGCCATAAATCAACAAATGCAGATCATGGGCCCAGTGCAACGCGGCTTGCCGCTTTTATCATCTTTGCCAGCCTCATGGCCCATTATAGTTATAGATATAAGAGATTGTTTTTTCTCCATCCCTTTGTGTGCCAAAGATAGTGAGAGATTTGCATTTACTGTTCCATCCTGTAACCATGAGGAACCTGATCAGCAGTTTGAATGGGTAGTATTACCCCAGGGCATGGCAAACAGCCCCACTATGTGCCAACTATATGTGGGGGAAGCCATTGCTCCCTTGAGAAAGAATTTTCCAGATTTGAGATGTGTTCATTATATGGATGATATCTTACTGGCAGCTAAGAGTGAACAAATGTTAGATCGGGCCTATGAAGAATTAGTTCTATTATTAAAAAAGAAAAGGTTGTTTATTGCTCCTGATAAGGTTCAAAAGGAAAATGTGGTTGATTATTTAGGAGCGAAGGTTGGACCTGAAAAGATAATACCTCAAAAGATTGAGATAAGAAAAGATAATTTAAAGACTTTAAAATATTTTCAAAGGTTGTTAGGAGATATCAATTGGGTAAGAGGCTATTTAAAGTTACCAAATTATGAAATAAGACCCCTATATGATATTTTGAAAGGTGATTCAGCACTTAATTCTCCTAGGCAATTAACAGACGAAGCAAGAAAAGCTTTATGTAAAGTGGAAGAAAGGTTACAGAGTGCCTTCCTAAAGAGATGGCAGGAAGGACAGCCCATTGCATTGTGCATATTTGCCACCTATAGTCAACCTACAGGATTGTTATGGCAGGACGGACCATTATTATGGACCTATTCAAAGATTTCTCCGAAAAAATCCATAGAACATTATCCCACTGCACTTGCTGCTTTAGCCTTGAATGGTATCCAACAATGCTTGCAGTCTTTTGGAGTTGCTCCTGCCAGTATAATAGTGCCCTATTCCAGTTATCAAAATAAGATTTTGTGTGGCACTGTAGATGACTGGGCAATATTGCAATGTAGCTTTGAAGGAGTAATTGATAACCATTATCCTAAACATCCATTGCTATCATTTTTTAAGGAGCACCCAGTGATATTCCCTAAGGTTACTTCAGCAGTACCACTTCGAGGGTCACCAAATGTGTTTACTGACGGCTCAAAGACAGGCTGTGGAGCCTATTTGATAGAAAGACAAGAGCCCGTGTTATGTCAATTTCAACCGGGCTCTCCCCAAATAGTAGAGTTAAAAATAGTAATTGAGGTGTTTAAAAGATGTCAATTTGCATTCAATTTGATTTCAGATTCAGTTTATGTGGTCAACGCAGTGAAAGTATTAGAATTAGCAGGTCCTATTAAGAATAGTAGTACTGTATGTGCCTTATTACAAGAGTTACAAGTTTTAATTTGGCAGAGAAAAAGGTGTTTTTATATTCAACATATCAGAGCACATACAGGATTACCTGGACCGTTAAGTGAAGGTAATGATAAAGTTGATCAATGGACCAGGATGGAATGCATTTTTTGGAGCTCATTCCTGGACCAAGCCAGACAGTTTCACCAATTATTTCATGTAAATGCAAAAACTCTACAGCAGAAATTCCATTTGTCTAGAGCAGATGCTAGACAAGTAGTTTTGGACTGTCCTCAGTGTGTGATTCACCATCATCCTCCCAGTGTGGGAGTGAACCCTAGAGGGTTGATGCCACTTAAAATCTGGCAAATGGACGTTACCCACATTTCAGAGTTTGGAACCTTAAAATATATTCATGTATCTGTGGATACCTGCTCAGGTATCATACATGCTACACCTATGAGTGGAGAAAAGGCTCGCAATGTCATAGGACATTGCTTAGAAGCCTGGGCTGCATGGGGAAAACCACAGCAGCTGAAAACGGACAATGGACCAGCCTATACGGCTCAGTCCTTTGTCTCCTTCTGTAATCAGATGGAGGTACAGCTTAATCACGGATTACCGTATAATCCTCAAGGACAAGGAATTGTGGAGCGTGCTCATCGCACCTTGAAAGAATGCTTGCAAAAACAAAAAGGGGGAATAGGCCAAGGCCGTACCCCCAAGGAGAGAATATCTTTAGCCTTATTTACTGTAAATTTTTTCAATTTGGATGCTCAAGGCCGCTCAGCAGCGGACAGACATCAGGATTCCCATGGTTCACCTAAAAGCATGGTGAAATGGAAGGACATTCTGACAGGCTCTTGGCGGGGGCCTGACCCCGTGCTAACATGGGCGAGAGGGTCTGTTTGTGTTTTTCCTCAGGATCAACAAGATCCAGTGTGGGTGCCTGAACGCCTTGTGAGGAAGATTCGTCATGAAGACCTTCCTAGGGATTCTGGTGATAGTAGCAGTGAGTATGTCAGGAATGACTGAGCCGAGATGGGGGATCCTGTCGATATTCCCAAAGCCGATGCCGGTCAGACATGATGCAACTGTGTTTCCACGCTTATTTAGCAGTAATAGAAGCTTAGGCTTACCCTACCTTCCCTTTGATGATCAGAGAAGCCCTATAGAGGGTAATAGAAATGTCACCTTGAAGGGTAGTTTGTGCTTTTTAATGAGCTTCAATAGGTCAGATGATACAAAATGCATTAAATTGTCTCAGCAGTCAGCAGATTTTTTACCACAACTGAGGTTTGGAGGTAGGAGTGGTGGTTTGTTTTCAGGCAATGGTTCTCGCCTTGAAGGATGGTGGCCCACACGAGTCTCTGACCGGGACCCCCCCAGACAGCCACGCTGGGTACCTTTTTGTAGAGGATCCTCAGGAGAGGAAGGACCTTTTCCCTGGACTGGATGTCAGGAGTGCAGAGCAGTTTGGGTTCAACAAGATTATTTTTCCTTTAGCCCCATGATTAGTAATGTAGTGAATAAGTCTTGTACAGGAATGCTTGATATATCTACTAGGGATCCTCAGCAGACTGCCACCAATCCTTTTGATTTGTGGCTTTTATGTGGAGTAAATGGAAGTTGCATGGACTTGGGACCTGTCATTATGCTTGGGGGAGGAATTTATCAAAGAGGTAATTTTTCCCTAGGGTCTGCTACCAAATTGGATTTTTCTAGTGGTAGTGGCTCTGATACTTGGAATTCTTTGTTTCATTCTTACCGCAACAAGACTTTTTTAGCTTCGCCAGTATGTCTCTGGCCTCCTTTTCTGTGGATTGTAAGTA
>CAJQZJ010000418.1:6639312-6663841 GCA_907164525.1 Lophiomys imhausi | reverse complement strand
CCGCCCTCCTACAGGCTCAGGCCCACCGTGAGATCCCCAGATAGGGGGATTACGAAACCTTTCCAGGGACTTCTACCAACTTTAGAAAAAATAAAAAAGGAGGAACTGTAGAGAGCTGCGACGTGCCGCGCCTTAAAGATGGCGCTGGTCTCCGCCTTCCACCAGCCCTACGGTGAGCGCTCTCAGTGGTAAACAAGTCCATATTTGGCAAAGACCGCTGATCTGGCTTGCTTCCGCATACGTGGGCCTCTAAGATAGCACCACGTGGCTTTACTTGATTGGCTGTTCATATAGTATTTAGCCTGTGGGTTGGGTCTGCCCAGGCATTTCGGAAGACTGTTTTCAAGGGACCTGAATAAACTGCTTGAGAAGAGCTTTTGCGAGTTGCGTCGTTCTTGCCGGTCGAGAGGGACGCGACAACTATCTACGCTTAGCTATTACAGGAGTCAGATCTGGGGTGTCCCACATCTCGAGTATGGCAGAGGACATGTTTCCTGTTGTCTATTCTTCCAAGAGAAAGTTGGTCTGATTCACACACAGCTCCCTCGATAGTGGCACTTGGGGAAGGAAACAACTCTGCTCTTAAAGTTGGAGTCTATTAGGTTAGGTGTTCAGGACACAGGCAGAAAGCACTTCCTCCCAAAGGTGAGATGCAGTGGCCACCAAGCTGGGAACTGATACCTAGCTTTCAGCATTTAGGGAAATGCAAGTCAATACACAGAGATGCCATCTCATGCCAAGAAGGATGGCTAAAACCAAAATGGCTGTAATAAGTGCAGGTGAGCATACCAGAGAGATCGAAAACTGCCACCTGGCAGGTAAAATGGCATAGCACTTAGGAGCAGTCTCTGGAAGTTTCTCAACTGGTTAAATGTGGCATTATCATACGGCCTAGAACTCCTGTAGCTGAATACCCAAGGGAAACGAAAACCTGCCACACACTGGCTCTTAAGGATGCTTAAACAACTTTCTTCCTACAGTGTCCAATGGAGATTGGACATTCAGGCAATGGGATACAGTTCTTCAGGGAAGGGTAAGCCGGTGACAAAGGCCCCATATTGAATGACTCCTTTTTTTTTTTTTTTTTTTTTTCAAGACAGGATTTCTCCATGTATCCCTGGATATACTGGAACTCAGTCTGTAGACCAGCCTGGTCCTGAATTCACAGAGTTCTGGCTGCCTCTGTCTCCCAGAGTGCTGGGATTGGGAATCCGGCCTGAATGACTCCTTTGATATGAATGCCTACAACGGACAAGACTGAAGAAGTGATCAGGGGTCACACAGAGCAGAGCAGCGGGTAGACTGACTGGGGAGTGACAACAGGGGACTGGGCTAGGTTACTGTGGGTGTCCTACAGTTGATCATGGTGATGGCTGTGCACTGTGTGTCTTCAGGAAACTGTTAGTCATCTGTGGGGAGTGGAGGGATGGTGACCCCAACACGTGGAGGTAGAGACAGGAGGGTCAGAAGTTAAAGGTCATTCTCAGCTACATAGGGAGTTAGAAGCCAACACGTATTATATGAGACCCTGCCTCAAGAAGAAAAAAAAAAGGAGGAGGAAGGACAGAAAGAAGGAAGAAGGAAGAAAAAAAATAAGTAATAATAATGTAATCACCACAGATTGTCAAATCAGTCAAAAGCCAAAACTCAGCCCATATGTTGATAATGGAAATCCATACTTGAAGAGAAACAAGAACAATGCTAAAATCACAGTACAATTAAGAGCATCAAACTTGACTAGGAAAACTATCAAGCACAAAAACTTGATATTTATAGGAAATGTCTAAAAGTCTTAAACCCCAAAGCACAAAACAATACAATAACTAAATACAGAAAGCAAAAGCATTAGAAATCCAAGAGAACTGAGAAAATTGAAGTGTTCTAGCAGACAGCACAAAGCTTCAAGGAGTCCACTTAGATGACAAAATGCCTAATCGCTGAACAGACCTATCCCTGAAGGATAGGGTGGGCATAAGCATTCAGGCACTTTTTTTTTCATGGGTTGGGGGGGAGGGGGTCAGCGAGATGGTTCTCTGTAAAGGAAATTGCGGCAAAAGCCTCATGACCTGAGTTTGATTCCTGGAAGTCAAGTAAAAGTTGAGAGAACCAGCTCCAAAGACCCAATTAAATAAATGGCTTGTATTTGAATGAATAAATGCGTGTATGCAAAACAAATCAAGAATTAATTACATATGCAAACGCACACAGAAACAGGGTGTTGTGAGATTAATTTCTACTGAGATGAAGATAGGAAAGGGAGAAGAAGCGGTCCTGCTTCCAGTGCACTAGAGCGCACAGCCGACCCGGGAGGGCGTGGCTTGCTCTCCCAGCCCCACTCACCCGGCCTAAGAACTGAAGGAAGGTGTTGGAGAGCAGCAGGTGCTTCTCAGCCAGGAAGCGATACCGCCGCTTCTCTTCCAGCTCGGCTGCGCGTTTGCTCTCGGACACGAAGGCCTGCATCTGTGCGTGCAGCCGGTTCACGCTCTCCTGGGGGCAGGAGGAGGAGGAGGAGGTTCTGCCTGGGGGCCTGAACCCTCCAGACTCAGAGGTCCCTTCTCCAGGCCTCCCCTGAACGCGTGGTTTGCGCCTTCACCCTGTGCCCTGGGTACCATCGCTCTCTGTCTCTGGTACACAGGGGAGTGCCAAGGTGTCCTTAGGGGTCGGTTTATGGAAGCAAGAATGAGAGGATGAAAGATGCGCTCTTTGGAAGGGAGATTCTAGAGAGGGGAGACTGGAGCTCATTAAAAGGGCCCCAAAGGAAGCAGAGGTTAAACCGTGGATTTGGGTCCCAGACACAGAGGCAGGGATGGAAACTGGGAGAGACCTTGGCTGGGACTGGATGCCTTCCTTCAGGCAGGCTGTGGTGGACCATTTTTGCTGCCCATTCAAGAGCCCCAGGACCAATGGTCCCATTTTCTCAGTGAGGCTGAGGAGGGGGGAGGGGTGCTGAGGGTGGCACTTGCTGACTCTACAGCTGTGCTCCCCACCCACAGCTATGCTCATTTTAAGTGGAGGAGCTCAGAAGGGTGGTAGGGTTTCCCCCAGAGACCAGTCCCCAGCCCCTCAAGCCTTCATACCTTCATCTCCCGAGCGTTCTTGTCTCTCTTGCGTTCCATGCGCCATAACTCAGACATGCACTTCTCCAGATTGGCCGCTCGGTGGCGATACTCAATCTCGTAATGCTGGCAGCTGTCCTGGGGTAGAGCAGAGACACATAGGACCCTCACATCACAGAGGTCAGGGCTCAGAGCAGTGGACAGGGAACCAACGGGCCCAGATGTATATAACCTGTGTGGCCCTCTGTTGCAAAGGGTGTGTGTGTGACCTGCCTGGGAGGGGCTGGGGTAGAAGGACACACTTACTTTGATGAACTGCATGTCCAGTTTGGTGTTCTTCTCCATGTGCTGAAGCAGGTCTCCGTGGAATGTCTGCACCTGAGTGAAGCACAGGCTGGGGGTGATCAGGGTGCTCTTTGACCCAGACCCCAACATTTTTACTTTTTGTTACCACCATATTCCCAACACAGCAGGCCCTGGCCCCCAGGCCAGAGAAATGGGGATAACAAGGTCACATGGCTGGAGGGAGGATTATGTAGTGGACCAGGTGGCTTCTGGTTTGGAATCCTTCAGTGAATGTATCAAAGGCTCCTGGGCCTTCTTTTCAGACAGTCTGGGCCATATGTATTCTGCTTCCTCTACCTGGATGTTTCTGATCCATCTTCAATGCTGCTTCCTGCCTCCTGGCTGAGAAGCCTCCCTTCCTCCCCTGGTGGAACCCATGGCCCTCATTTGTTTCTATGATGTACACGCATCCGTTTGCCCTTCTGCCAGGTCCCTGTCCATGGTCCACTGGAACTGCAGTGAGTGTGAGGGAAGCCAGCCCTGGTCCCCAAATCGTGGCAGAGCTGCAGAGGCCTGGGAAAGGGTAGGCAAGTGGGGATCCCCGTCAGAAGCATCCCCTGGGAGGCAGGAGAAGGCTGCTGTGAGCTGAGGTTCAAAAGATCTGTGTTACCTGCATTCATTCTGCTTCCAGTTTGCTTTATGACTTTAGACTAGTTGCTGTACCACTCTGGGCCTCAGTTTCCCCAGGGCTTGGTCTGATGTTCTCTAAGAACCTGATGAATTCTGATGCTGTGGGCTGAGTAGGTATGACCTACCTGGTATGTCCCTATACACTCTAGCGGATTCCCTAAGGCCTCATGATACTAGGGAGGAATCAAGCCTGAACCACTGGATATCAGCTACATGGGAACAAAGTTACCCCCGTCCCTATGACATGTTCACTTCTGCCAGTTCTGCATGTCTTTCTTGTTTCCTTTCTTCTCCTGTGGCTAAGGTACCACACAGAAAAGGAATCCTGGGAACTTAGGCATGTGCAGAGAGCTCTTGAACTAGAGGAAACATAAGGTTCTCTCATGATTGTTCCTAAGAACGTGCTTGTAGCTGATCAGCCAGGGACCTTGAGGATCCTTTTTGTGCCAGTCTGGTCCTTGAACTACAGCTGCCACCACCAGTCTGTGCTTGGGGATGCTTATAAAAACAACAAATAGAAATGCATATCATTCTAGAACATCAAATGAGTGTTCCTGCTGGACGGGACCACTGGATAGGTGCAGAGCTCCTTACATCTAACACCCTTGTCCACCCTGCCCTGACCCTGACCCTGATGCTCACCAAAGAGACAGTCCAGCATTCCCATGTAGACACCTCTATGTGTCCCTGCATGCCCCATCTTCAGCACAAACAGCCAATCTAAACCACAGAGCTTAGGGAAGGTGTGGAGGCTGGGAAAGTGCTCAAACCAAGGCCACTCTGTGACCAGAGCATCAGTAAAGACAATGAGTGGTAGAAATGGAGAGGTACCCTTGAACTCCACTGAAAGCCACAGAACATTTTCTTTTTTTTTTGGTTTTTCGAGACAGGGTTTCTCTGTGTATCCTTGGCTGTCCTGGACTCACTTTGTAGACCAGGCTGGCCTCGAACTCACAAAGATCCGCCTGCCTCTGCCTCCCAAGTGCTGGGATTAAAGGCGTGCGCCACCACCGCCCGGCAAACATTTTCAAGCTAATAGTCCAGATAGTCTCAGAATGCTTTAAATGGGGGGGGGGGAGCCTGCCTGTGAACATCATGACACAGAACTTCACGGGTGGGTGTGGGAAGTGGTAGAGCAGCCCACCTTGACAGCCCGCTGCATAAGTCCCTTCATTCATGTATCCCTCACGTACAGCCCGTGGGGCTCGAGGCAAAGGTGGGCCCCCTTTTTTTTGCTGCTTGTGTGGACTTCCCCTGTGTTCTCATGTCCTGGCTTCCACAGAGAGCAAGGTGACTTCCTGTGTTCTCTCTCCTGTGTGAACTGATGCATGAATGCCATGGGTGAGGACAATAGAACCAGAGAGCCATATCTCAAACCCCTCCCACTGCTGTGCAGAAGACTTTATGGTTAGCATGAGCTAACTCCTCAGGTGGGGGTCAAGTGTCGCAGGGTAAGTCTCCCTCAAGCTGAAGTAGTCCTACAAAGAGACTGAGCTGAAGCAAAGGCCCTCCCTGCAAAGAGCCAGAGGACTGCCTGTCATCAGCAGGTAGCTTGGGACACATACACACACAGAAGTCAACCACCCCAGGGAAGGCTGAGGGATCCCCTCTACCTGTCCTTAAAGGGCACACTCATGGGCTAAGAAGATTCTATGGGGTCCTCGACACAGAGGAAACTGAGGCCAGCCACACAGTGCAGGCTGAGGAGCTGACAGCTCAGCGAGTCCTCTTGCCATCGAAGTCGGGAGCCACCCTGCCTTTCTTTGCAGCCCTGGGTGTCAATCCAGAGCCTAGCACGTGCTGAGCTCGCTCTACTACTGAGCTTCATCCTCAGTTGGATAAGGAGCCTTCTGAAAGTTGCTCAGTGGAACAACCCCAGCTCTCTTCTGAGCGCCCAGCTCAGCCATGATGCTGATAGCGATGCTTTTACAATCCACCAATGACAATGACCTCCACAATGCTACCTTCTGTGTCAGCATAGGAACTCAATATTCCATACAGCTGATGCTGGCTCTTCCTCAGATGCCTTCCCTCAGCTTTGCAGTTTAGTCCCACTCCTCTTCCTCTCCCTTGTCTGTAGGGTGGCCTCTTGACCCCAGAAAAGTACAGGCTGTGGGGCTCTGCTTCTGTTGTGCCTTGGGAAGCTCCTCAGTGCACTTGTTGATAATTCAGAGATGCACGGCCCAGACGCCGTCCCAACATGACCGACTTTCCAGCCCTCTGATTCTGTGCTAGAAAGCATCTCCGTTGATGACAACCCTGTTGGTCTAGTTCAGCGGTTCTCAACCTGTGAGTTGTGACCCCTTTGGGGGACACATAGCAGATGTCCTGCATATCAAATATTTACATTATATTTACAAATATTTACAATATTAACAGTAGCAAAATTGCAGTTACGAAGTAATGGAATAATTTTATGGTCGGGGGGGGGTCACCATAACATGAGGAACTGAGTTAAAGGCTTGCAGCGTTAGGAAGGTTGAGAACCATTGGACTAGTTGGTCATCCTGGACATCAACTTCAACTTCTCCCTTCACATCTGCCCTCCATCTCTCAGAGAATCCTGATGGCTCTCTCTTTAGTCTGATCTCTTCCAAGCACCAGCCATCACACAGCCACCCCATCCCCAACCACATCACTGCTCCCTAAAGGATTGCAACTGCCCTCTGCTGATCTTCCTGCTTCTGCCCTTCTTCCCTTAGAAAGTATAGGAGCCACACTGACCCTATTAGAACATAAGTCAAGAACTGAACAACTGAGGTTTTATTTTTGAGACAGGATCTTGCTATGTAACCCAGGTTATCCGTGAACTCAAAATTCTCCTGCCTTAGACTCTAGGGTGTCATGATTTATAGGTATGTCCCACTTTGCCCAGCTAAGCAATAAACAGGAAAATAAAGTTGATAATGCCATTAACACTGACTTGAAAACCATCAAATAGGAATGTGGGGGTGGCTCAGTGGGTAAAGTTCTTGTTATACAAGTGTGAGGGTCTGAGTTCAAATCCCTAGAACCCATCCGTGTAAAGCAGCATGCAGTAGCACAGGAATCCCAGAGAGCCTCTGGTAGGAGGAAAGGCAGTGGTAGGGGGATCCCAGGGAGCTCGCGGCCCGATAGCCTGGTGTAGGCCTCGGTGAACAACAAAGAAGGTGCATCTCAAACAAGGCAGAAGGCAAGGAGTGGGACGTAAAGTTGTCCTCCGACCTCTACACCTGTGCTGTGCCATGGGCATGCAGGGTACTCACACACAATGAACACACGCACACAGGGCACACTATACACACATAGAGCGCACACTATACACACATACAGCACACACTATACACACATACAGCGCACACTATACACACATACAGCGCACACTATACACACATACAGTGCACACTATACACACATACAGCGCACACTATACACACATACAGCGCACACTACACACATATACAGGGCACACTATACACATATACAGCACACACTATACACACAAAGATTTTAAAACATCAGGGAACCAGGAACTACCTATCCTAGGATTTGTTAGACCGCTAGGCTGGAAAAATGGCAGAACAGTCCTTAGAGAAATAAATGGCTGCTCCAGCATACAGATGATCTGAACACCTTCGCATATGTTTACTGACCCCCTCCCCAGAGCAATCCCTGTCAAACCCCAGCAGGCTTTTCTGGAGAAACTGAAAAGCTGACTCCGTGATTTAAAAATAAGTGAAAAGGGTCTTGGCAGGCAAATGACAGCAACAAAGACAAGTGAGGTTCTTAGCCCACCTGGTCTCGGCGCTCATTCTCAGCTACATGGTTGGATGGTGTGGGACTGGCCTACAGACAGAAGTCAGTGTGGAATTGAGTGCGAGCCCAGACATGGCCCCCGTGTGTGTGTGAATGATGACTACATACAAGGATGAATTTGAGAAGAATCAGAGACATATATAAAACCCTGAAGACAGAGTTTCCAGAATATAGCAACAGAACACCTTTGCCATGGCACAGCAAATGTTTGTCAGCTAAGGTGTAAGCACAAATCACTTTAAAAAAAAATAGAAAATTCTTGCTCATCAAAGACTGATCAGGCTGGAGAGATGCCAGGGCAGCAGGGGATGAGGGGGTTAAGAGCACAGGCCGATCTTGCTGAAGGCCTGGGTTCAGTTCCTGACACCCACATAGTGGTTCACAAGCATCTGTAACTCTAGTTCTAGGGGATGAGACACCCCTCCTTTGGCCTCTACAGGCATTTCCTACAACTGCACACATACAGGTAAGCACTCTTACATATGAAATAGATAATTTTTAAAGCCTAATATATATATATATATACATACTCAGCTATGGTACCAATAAACTACAGTATTGACCAGCATGGCATGGTAGATAGCCCTAACAGTTCAGTAGTGCAGGCGTGGCTTGCCTGCATTGGTGGCAACCAACAGCTCCTTAATTGGACATAAGACCTTTTCAACAAAAGGAAAATCATGCCTGGTACTGGAAATCTAGCCAACTACTTAGTGCTAGTAAAGTCATGGATCTCGGAAGAGAACCTACAATCACCACTTTACTTAACCAGAAGAATCCCTAACTACACTCTAAACATTCGCCCTTATAGCCACAGGTAAGTGTGGTCCTCACCCCTCGTCAAGAAGGGTGAGAAGAAGGAAATTTCTCTTAGCAACAGCCACGCACCATCACAGAAAATGCACAGCTGATGCAGCTTGTGGAGCCCAGTCCCAATGGGTACATCTCCAAAACAACTCCTGCACCTAAGGCTTAGGGAACACTGTGGAAGAGGGGGTGGAAAGATTGTAAGAGCCAAAGGATTAGGGAGTTTGCTGTGAGACTGTGTCTCCTAGGAATGTCAGAAGCTACACCCATAAAAATGTCACCAACATAACTGCCTAGGCTTGAGCTATACAAGGAGGATAACAACAGACATGTCAACGTGGACCAGGAATACCCAAGAGTTCTCAACCCTACCCAAAGAACTACAGGCCACTAAGGAATGCTGAGAGTGGGAGACAGAGTCTTCCCTGGGGAAGAGCACCAATTGGTTATCCAATACCAAATGGTCAGCCCTGAAAACATACATACAAGTAATATTATACAGAGGGAGCAGGTTATCATTAGGAATATTTATTTATGTACATATGCATGCATATGTGCATGTGACAACAATTTATGAAAATAATGAGGCTGTGAATTTGAAAGAGAGCAAGGAAGGGGATTTGGAAGAGTCTGGAGGAAGGGAAAGGAGGAGAAAGATGATGTAATCTCAAAAATAAAAGAAATAGGGGGCTGGAGAGATGGCTCAGCGGTTAAGAGCACTGGCTGCTCTTCCCAGAGGTCATGAGTTCAATTCCCAGCAACCACATGGTGGCTCACAACCATCCATAATGAAATCTGGTGCCCTCTTCTGGCCTGCAGATACACCTGCAGACAGAACACTGTATACATAATAAATAAATCTTTAAAAAAAAATAAAAGAAATAACTAAAAAAGAAAAGAGAAAGAAAACAAATAAATGGTTAGGCAGCTGGGCATGGGGTACACACCCAGAATCCTTGCATAAAAAAGGCTAAGATAGGGAGACTGATATGAATTCAAGGCCAGCCTGGGCTACACAATGAGACACTGTCTAAAAGGTCCTTAAAAAGAAAATGAAAAAGAAAAGAACAAACTAAGACCAGGAAAATTATTCATATATATACATATATATATATGAATATATATATATTCATATAACAAAGGAGTCACATTTTTTATTAGACAAAGAATTCCTATACGCTGGGAATGTTGGCACTTTCCTGTAGTCTTAGCACTTGGGAGAAAGAGACAAGCAGAGATCTGTGAGTTTGAGTCCAGCCAGGGGTACGTAGTGAGACCCTGTCACAAAAAGAAAAGAAAAAAGTGAGCAATGAGCCCAATAAAAATGGCAAAACACTAGACAAGTGCTCGCAGAAGACAGCACACGGATGTCCAGCAAGTCCGTCCAAGTCACAGTTATCCAGGGTGTATAAAGCAAAGCCACAGTGAGGAGCATTCCATACCCGAAAAGGACAGAGCAAAATACAACTGACTGCACTAATGTCGGCAGAGCAGCGGTGAGGCTTGCCCATCACGGTGGGAGATCAGAGGTCAAAAGCTCCAGAAGCCTTGTCAGCCTTTGACCCAAAGATTTCCCTCCCAGCTGCCCAGACCCACGAAGGACTTCCCCAAGTTCTCAGTGGTTTTCTTCGTGACATCGGAGAACTAACAGCCATCAGCTGGAAAGAACACACCTGGAGACAGGAGATGGACAGACGGACCATGGGCGTGGGTGGGGATGGATAGACAGACTGCAGGTGCTCACATGGCTGAGTCCCTACGCACTGAGACAGAATGAAGCGTCCATCCGTACACAGGACAGATGAAATTAATTATGAGAGACATATAAAGCAGGCACATAATGATGTAGCAACAATAATAATATCATACAAATAGGTGGCCTGGTGCCTATATCTGTAACCCTGGTCTAGCTCCAGTTATTAAACCAAGTCAGTTTAAAAAACAAAACAAAAAACCAGAAAGTGTCAGATATCTAGAGAGGAAGAGACTAATTTAAAGATAGGCATTGAAGGTCTAATGTATAGAGAATAGGAGTGCCTGAAGAAACAATGTTAAAAAAATAAAGAAGAAAGAAAAGAAAAGAGGGCTGGAGAGATGGCTCAGAGGTTAAGAGCACTGACTGCTCTTCCAGAGGTCTGAGTTCAATCCCAGCAACCACATGGTGGCTCACAACCATCTATAAATGGGATCTGGTGCCCTCTTCTGGCTTGCAGATCTCTGTGAGTTCAAGGCAGACAGAATAAATAAATAAAATCGTAAAAAAGAAAAAAAGAAAAGAAAAGAGAAAAATGATTCCAAGTATGTAATTCAAGGCAACTGTTTGAAATTAAAAAATAAATTGAAGGGCTAGAGAGATGGTTCATCAGTTAAGAGCATTGGCTGTTCTTCCAGATAGACCCAGGTTCAATTTCCTGCACCCACACAGCAGCTCACGACTGTGTGTAACTCCAGTTCCAGGTGATCTGACACTCTCACACAGAGATACATGCAGGCAGAACACCAATGTACATAAGCAATAAATAAACACTTAAAAATAAAAAATAAAATTAAAGCCAGGTGTGGTGGTGCATGCCTTTAATCCCATCCCTCTGTGAGTTCGAGGCCAGCCTGGTCTACAGAGTGAGTTCCAGGACAGCCAGCACTGTTACACAGAGAAACTCTGCCTCGAAAAACCAAACAAAACAAAAATTGGAATTATATATTGGTAAGCATGGGCTGGAGAGACAGCTCAGCACTTGCTTTCTAATGCTAGGACTTGAGTTCAATCTCTGTTTGTGTCTGTGACCCAGCACTGGGGGATGGAGAGAGGCAGGCTCCATGAGCATACTGTCTAGCTACCCTGGCCAAGCCTGAGCTTCTGGCTCAGTCAGAGGCCCAGTCTCTAGGTAATAAGACCGCAATAGATGGAGGAAGACACCCGACATCATTTGTGCTCATGGGCGTACACCAGACATATAACACAAAACAAGAGAAATCAGAGAAGATGAGGAGGGAAGAGGCTAGAGAGATGGCTCATCAGATAAGAGCACTTGCTGCTCCTGCAGAGGACCTGAGTTTGGTTCCCAGCACCCACACAGAGGCTCATAACTGTCTATAACTCCAGGTCCAGAGGATGCCTTCTTCTGTTCTCCATGGGCACTACATACACATGGTGTACAGGTAAAATGCTCTTATGCATAAGATAAAATAAAAATAATTCTTAAAAAAATAAGAAAAAATACATCTTAGGTATAGGCAGATGGCTCAGAGGTAATGTCCCTACTGCTTAACTATGAGGGCTTGGATTCCTAGAGATAACCTAGAGAGCTTGGATTCCCAGCATTCACATAAAAAGTCAGACATGGTAGCATGTCCCTGTACCTTAGTGCTGGGGGATGGAGACGGAAGGACTGGAGTTCTATTCCCAGTGCCCACATCAGACAGCTCTCAATTGTCTGTAATTCCAACATCAGGGAATCTGATGCCCTCTTCTGGCCTCCATGGGCAACTGCACTCACACTCATGCACATTAATAATATTGGGTCACCTACAGAGGAAGATGGGGGAGGTCAGTGAGGCATTCTTCTCCCCTTTTGCATGAGAAGCAGACAGTAGCTAGCTGCAGAGATGGGAAGTACGTCTCTACAGACATATTTTGGTGGCTGCACAGCCCCCAGGCAACTGGCAATGCTGTAGAGCCACATTTACAAGTGGCTGTACAGAGTGCTTCCCTACAGAAATTGTACCAAACATGGTCAAGCCTGGGGCCAAAGACCCAAGGCCAGAAGAACCCACCAGAGTTTGTCAGGAATATGGCAGAGACTCCCAGGAGTTAGGAGGCCAGAACAATACATCTAAGTGTTCAACAGCTGAAGAAAGAAAAGGTACAAATGCAGGGGAGTCAGTGGGTTCAAAAGGGCCTGAGGAACTCTCACTGAAGGCCAGGCATGGTGGTACAGGCTTTTAATGCCAGCACTCAAGACGCAGAAGCAGGCAGATCTCTGAGAGTTCTTCATCACTACTGTGATGGTAGGAAGGGGATGCTGTGAATTTGATGGCACAGAGGAGGGGCTTCCTGGTTGGAGGCGGTGGGAGAGGCTGAGTTCTAGATCTGAGAGGGAAAGCTCATGCTGGATGGGGCCATCTTATGAGACACCCCTTGCCAGCATGTTTGGTATGATTTCCTATATTCATTTTTAATTTTGCTATTTTAAAAAGTTTTAAAAAAAATGTTTAAGGCAGAACCTGTCTCTTCTTCACTCACACGGCCACCAATAGGGCCGCTTTTAGACAGCAATGGCCACCCATGGCCCTGTTTCTGTCTCACCTTCTGCTGCTCTTGCTGCCTGCTGCAGCCTATGTCTCTGTCCCTGGGGAACTTTCCCAGCTCCTCCAGGCTTCCTCAGCATTCCTTTCCTGGGCATGGCTTCTTTTTGGAATCCTCAAACATTCCTTGTCTCCTCTTCTTTTTCTCCATGGCAAAGTTTGAATTTACTGTGGGACACATACAGTCACTGGCCATCTGCTTGGTCTGGGCCCTCTGTGGGAGGGTGAGATTTCTGTCTGTATCCCAGCCATCTCCAACAGTGGGTCTGCACATACAGGGATCTGTATGGAGTGGAGAACTGAAGAGACAGCCTGTGGTGCTGTTCTACTTGATGTGGCTCTGGCTGGGGGCCCTGTCCATTGTCACAGCCAAGTTGTTGGTGTCTGGAGAAGCAGCTCTCCTTACAGAGTAAGTCTGGGTGACACTTGTCCCTGATCAGCCCAGGTGAGCCACAGGGACACAGAGATCCAAGTTCCATATCTAACTACCAAGTCCAAGCAGGTGCTAGGGGCTTGGTACTGTGCCACCAAGTGTCCCTGAAGTCCTGGGGTCAGTAGTGCTAGCCTGCCGTGTATATACCATATGTATTTTCCATTGGAAAAAAACTATCTCTGTGTCAGAGCCTCAAACAGCACCCTAACTTCCAGCCCTTCATAAGCTGGAAAGCAGGAACTGTCAGTCAAAATTCCCTTCTGAGTCTTCCAAGGCTCCTTCACCGTCAGGGTTTGCCTATCTCTCCACCTTGCCTGGCCTCCAGGGTCTGTCTGCTTCTTCCTGATGCTATGCCCTCTGGGAAACCCTCCATCTCTCCACCCAGCAAGTTCCACTCCCTTCCCACCACTCACTCTCCTTCCACATCCAGGGAAGCCCTTTTTAGAGTCCCTACAGGACCTGGAGCTAGAGTCAAGAAGACACACACCCAGCCTTTTCTGGTCCTGGATCAGAGAGGAGCAGACACAAGCAAATCAAGATCTCAATAGCCCAGCTCAGGAACCTCGGGCTCACCCTGCCAGAAAATGGTTTCTTAAGATGGTCTCATTGTAGCCCAGGGTGGCCTCAAACTCACTATGCAGCTGAGGATGACCTTGAATTTCTGATCCTTCTGCCTCTACCCCCTTAGTGCTGGGATTCCAGGTCTATGCCACCATGCCTGTCTTATGCAGTGCTGGGAGAGAACCTAAGGTTTCATGTGTTCGCGGTAAACCGTCTACCAAATGAGCCACAACCCCAGCCCTAGTAAATAGCTTCAAGTTATTGATTCACTCTACTCTTCCTAGAGAGCCTTACCAGGAAATAAGTTATCTCCATTTTTTTTAAGATAGGTAAACTGAGGTCCAGAGTCCAAGGGCACCAAAACCAATGATTGGTAGAGCCTGGCTCTGAGCCTAAAGTAGCTTTCTGTCTTCACTCTCCTGTGCCAGGAGCAAACAGAAGCATCTGCTTGGGTCATGGAGGAGGGCTTGCTGGGGGAAGGGACACCTGTGCCAGACGGCAGTAGGAAGGGCTGGCAGTTCCAGGCCCTGAGAACAGCAGGACAGCAGGCCATGACCACACCTGCAGAGCGCCAGAGGCTCAGGGTAGCAGGGGTGAGACCTGGGGAGTGGACAGGACTGCTGGGTGTGCCAGCCTGAGGTTTGGTGAGGTGCCTGTATTTACTCCCAGTGGCAGTGAAAGTGTGGTTGCTCTTGTACTTGGAGGCATTCAGATCCCTGTGGCTACAACGAGGAGCTGGGGTGGAAGGGGCTATGTCCTGGACCCCGTGTAGTGGACCTTTCTCTTCTCAGCTTCTCCACTCACTCTAGATTTGTGGGCAATGATGCCTTGACCCTGAGACCTACCTCCTTGATAACATGGGACAGAAAAGGTGTCAGCAGCTAGGTTTGCTGAGGCTTGATCAGGCCAACTTGTCTTCATGTTGCCAAGGGCCAGTGGAGCCCAAGAGGTGCCCCCTAGATGTGGGTCTGAGAGCTCTCTCTCTCTCCTGTATGCACGTGCAGGTTTGTATATGTGTCAATGTGGGGGGCACATGTGCATGTGTGTGTTCACACATGTGAAATTAGAGGGCCACAGCTGCTATCTCCCTTTATGGCTTGCCACCTTACAGTTTTCAGTTTTCAAGACAGGGTCTCTCACTGATTTGCAAGATTATCTGGCCGCCAAGCCCCAGGATCCCCTTGTCTTCATCTACCCAGTGCTGAGATTATAGGCATGTACCACCTTGCTGGGACTTTTGCATCAGAGCCGGGGGTCTGACCTCAGGCCCTTGTGTTTGCATAGCAAGGACTTTACCACCTGATCCTATCGCCCAGCCCCTGGGCCATCGGTCTTGAACTGAAGTCCATTTGCTTGAACGATTCTGGCCCTGGGGCCCGATACTCACCACCACCTCCAGGGCTGAGTTCAAGTGCCGTTGAGTGTCTGACATCTGAACCAAAATCTCCCCTGGAGGCAAGAAGGTCTGCCTTTAGTGTGGGGAGCCTGCAGCACATGCCAGAAGCCAGCCAAGGGACATTCCTGGCTGGATTGAGGCCCAAAGTCCAAGGATTTCACACATGGCTGACTTAGGACTTGACAGCTCTGGTCTACAGGGAACGGTAGGGAAGAACTGGGGTGCAAGCATGAATGGGGTGCTCAGCACCGGCTACAGGCCTGTGTTGAGGAGAAGACTTTAGGAAGGCACATGTACAGAATAAAGTCCTAATGAACCCCACAGCGTGGGCCATATGGGCCCTAGGCCTGAGGAGTCATTAAGAACACAGGTAAGCCAGGTATACACAGGTAATGGTGGTATACACCTTTAATCCCAGCATTTAGGAGGCAGAGAGAGGCAGGAGAATCTTTGAGTTTGAGGCCAGCCTGGTCTACAAAGAGATTTCCAGGACAGTCATGGATATAGAGAAACCCTGTCTCAAAAACAAACAAACAAAGCCAAAAACAAAACAAAAAAAGAACAGAGGTAAAGGGCCTAGAGCTGGGATAGTAGACAGAGGCTTATGGAGGCAGGTGGGCTGGGGCAGAGAGTCGCATGGAGAGGCACCTCACCCAGAATCTGTGATGTGGAGCTTTGCAGGGCCTGTTCCCCAATCTTCTGGATGGCGCTGAAATACACCTCAGCAGACTCAGACAGAGCTGCAGGAGAGGTCGAAGTTTAGGCCAGTGCTCAGTCTGCACTACCTTGATTGTGTAGAGGGGCCCGGGAGATGTGGCAGAATGGGGAAAGGTGCCCCTTGGGTGATGTGTGCGTGATGTTTGAACTCGATACTGCCAGAGAACACAGAGGCACCTGCCCTGTCTGCTGCCGAGGAAGACCTTCCATGTGTGTCTTGTGGGAGGGCTAAAGGCACCTGTGAGCTCACCAAGGCGTGTGCAGGTGTGTTGGTGTAAAGCTAAGGGCAGGATACACAGTGAGGGGCGGGCCATGCAGAAAGGCATCTCTGGGCTTTAGGAGTGTGTGGGGCAACGGTGGGTTGTGAGACCCAGGGGTGAGGGTGAGCCCAGCAGCTGGTAAGGAGTACTGAGCTGTGGGCTTCAGCCCCAGTGATGGCAGGGAATGAGTACCAGGGTAGACACTCACCATGGAAGGCCCGGAGGTAGTTGTTGCCCAGGTACACCAGATTCTCCAGGGCGGGGTTAAACTGCTCCATGATGCTCTGGACCCGAGGGCAAGGGATGCCAGTGAATGTGGAGAAGAAAAGGACAGATGGACAGAAACACCTAGGCCTGTGAGGCTTCCCTGGACCTTTGGGCCCACCAGAATCCTGGCTCCCCCCTACAGAGCCCTTAGAGGCATCTTCTGGGAGCCAGTCCCAAGCCAGGTGTCCCTCACAGCCAGCTTATGTCACACACCTGCCCCAGAGAGGCTTGGTCGCTCCTGACACGGTGTACCTTGGAGTTCTCTTGATGTCATTGGTTGAGTGACACCCACCTATCTTCTGTCACCCCACTGGTCACAGCTCAGCTGTCCTGTGCCCAGGCCTCACCAGAATAGATACCTGGTACTGCTGACATCAGCCCACATCTTGCCTTTCTCAAAAAGACCCCTGGGGTCCACCATGTTGCTGGTTCACCACCCTGGGCTGTGGCCAGCTGGAGGAAAACCCTGGGTAGTGGAGGAAGGCCCAAGTCTTTGAACTGGGTTTTGACTCCGATCCTAGATGCACCTCTTCTTCTCTTGGTGACCTTGAACAAGCTGTTTAACCTCTGTGGGCTCGGGTTCTCAGGCTGGCTACTTCCTACCTTCCGGGTGAGGGTATGTGAGGGATGCCTGGGGAAGGGTCTTGCATATAGCCCCCAAAGATCCCCATTCCCACCTGCAGTTTAGCCCAGCCTGGTCTCCCTCTGTTCTGGAGACAGCCTAGTTTCTACATGCTGGCCACGGCCTGAGAGCTCACCTTGTAGATGGCCATGGTGGACCTGTAGAACTGGTCCATTTCGGGGGCCATGGAAGGTGGCGCTGGCACTGAGGAGGCCGGTGGCTACAGCAAGGCTGGAAGTGCTGGGCTCACCACTCTGCTCACAGGCAGCAGGCAGCGAGGAGAAGAAGGCCTTGGAGTCGGGCCTGCAGATGGAGTCCTGTCTGGGAGGTGGCTGTTTAATTATTCACCAGTCAGAAGGGGGGGATGTCAGTGCGATCTGGGGCGTAACCAGACCCTGCGGGGAAGGCATTCTGTGACGCAGGCAGGTAGGCTTGCGTGACCAGCCCTTCAATTATTTACCCTCTGGGAGTGGACTGGTGGGCACAAGTGGATGAGCCACTTTCCCAGGTCACCTCCTACTCTGAGCCTCCACCTGCCTCAGAGCCCCCAGTCCTGTCATCTGGCCTTATATGGCCCTGCCCACCCTATAGGTCTGGAACACACACTCTTCTGCCAGAGCAGGCTAAGGCACCCTAAGGTATACCTTGTGCAGGAGATGTGTCTGTCTCACAGGCCTCATCTCTGCTTGGGACCCTATGCTTCAGGGAGACCCTGCTCACCTAGGCCCTGCCCCCGTGCTGGGGATGGAACCCAGGGCCTCACATACATGGCAAATACTTCACCACCGAGTCCCCTCCCCAGCCCTAATTCCTCTGGACACCATGACACGAACATGAGTCCCACAGACTTGAGGCAGTAAGTGTGGCCCCTTCTCTTACTGCCCAGCTCTAGGGCACCCATAGGGTGGTTGTCCTGGCCATGTCTGAGGGAGCAGGGTTGGGGACAAAGCACATTCATACCATGGCACACACTGCATAAATGAACTGGAGTCTGAGCCCGTTTATTTCACAGTTGAGGTGCCCCAAGCCCCTCCCCACTCTCCTTGCAGAGAGGAGTGTATGCACAGGATTGACCTTTGGGAGCTGGGAGGGCTCCTAGTGGGGTGTCTGCAGGGGTGGGGAGGCCGGCAGGTGCAGAGGAGCAAAGTCAAATGGGGCTGGTTTCACCTGATGGGGTGGAGCCCCATTTCTCTAGTCCCTGACTTCAGGAAGTGGGGAGAAGGGGTGGGCTGCAGTGGCCAGGGAACCTGGGAGAACCCTCCAGGCACACTGGGTACCTTAGTGTTGATCTCACTAATTTGTGGGAGCCTGTTCCTTCACAGTCAGGGAAAGGGCTGAAGGGGACTCTGGGCTTTCAGCCTAGAGTGGCAAAGTGAAGATGGGGCAGGAGAGGTGCCTGTGGGGACCCTGTTGGTGCTCCGAGTCCCAGTCCCCAGATGAACACGGAGCTACCTGGCCCAGCTTGGCCCTCAGTGTGCCGGGTGGCCTTGCCCACCCCTGCCAGGAGGCCCCCCTGGGGGGGGTGCTCAAGGTGACAGCAGTAGCTGGACAAGCTTCTGGAACTCCTCCCGGTGCTCATAGATGTACACCTCGGTCTCCCAGAGGGCGTTGACCAGCACTGCATCGCTGACCTCGTCCAGCATGATGTCTGCTCCTAGTTGGGGGTTCAGCCTGTCAGGAGAAAGGAGGAGAGGGTCACCCAGGATGCTCGGTCTGGGTGAGGACACAAGTTTGGGCCAAGGAGGACTAGGGAACAGACTACTAACCCTGAAGATGGGAAAGACCACATCGGGGCTGGTGGGTATGTGTGTCCATGAGTCTTAGCCGGTCATGGAGGGGCAAAGACCTCAGCTGTGGGTGGGTGGATCTTGTCTGGGTGGAGTCGGGCCAGGCCTGAACCTTACCTGAAGTACTGGATATCCACCATCTCGCACCAGGCCCGGGCACGGTCCACGGCCCGCCCATCTGGATCTGTGCACTGGCGAGAAGCAGTCTCTGTCAGCCCAGGCCGCAGTGCCCCGCTACCTATCCCCTGAGATCCCTGGGTTCTAGCCATCTATTAGCAGAGCGACTCCGTAAGTCCGCTGGCTCAGGATCACCAAGGAGCAGTGAGAGCTGTGACAAAGGGCTGCCCACTCCCTCCCTATGACAGATTTTTGTCCATTTGCATCCTGGCCTTTCAGACAGCTGTGCGTAGAAAGGGATCTGTAATCAAAGAATATTTGAAACCCCTGCTGGGGTTCCACTGTGGGACCTGGTTAGCCTGGAGACTGAGTCTGGCCTGGCTCTCTGAGAGAGCTGGCTGACAGGGATGGAAATGGAAGTGGCCAGAGGACACTGGACAGGCATTGACCAGAGGTGGAGACCCTGAGGGAGGAGGCCCTGGGGAAGGGTACCAACTCACACAGTCCACCACCATCTTGCCCAATTCCTTGGCTCCAAAAACAGTCTTGGCCAGTTCCCAAGGGTTGCTGGGACGGAAGACATCTACACAGGTCACAGGAACTTGAGGGGACCTTCCCGTCCCCAGAGAGACAACTATGGAGAGTTTCTTCACCTTGTTTCCCTGGCCCTGTGATGAGGACGACAAGGGTGGTCAGCGAGGACTGTCCACAGGTAGGGATCAGGGGTCAGAGAGAGGCAGGCTGGGGGCAGGGCTGTGAGGGGCAGAAACAAGGCCTTGGAGCAGGAGGAGCACACCCAGATTCAAATCCTGGCCAGCCCCTGCAGTTGCTCCCTGGAAGAGCTGGTGTGAGTCTCATAACAACCTCCTGGGACAGAAGAGGGCCTGCTGGGACAAGTGACAAAGAGTAGGTGCTGAGGTTCAGCTGACTAGGGGTGGCCTTTCACTTGCTTGAGCAGCCCTGCTGCCAATTTGCTGTGTGACCTAGATGGACTTCCCTCCCACTGGGGGACCGCAGCTCCTCATCCTGAACAGGGTCTGACTTAGACTGGACATGTCTGAGACTGCTGGAACCCCTTCAGGATGCCTGCCCACGTCTCAGGGCTCCAGGTCTGTGCTGGGACCTCCACAGCTGTGGATGCCAGCTGTGCACATCTGGCCAGATGTCTTCTAAGCGTCACATGGGCAACAGCGTCCCAAGTCCCCAGGGCACCCAGACAGGCACTGCCACTAGTTGGAGGCCTGAAAACTGAGGGAGGGCAGCTCACCCTCTGCCCTGCTCTACCTCCCCTGGCACACGGGCCTTGTCACCCTGCTCTAACAACATGAGTGAGGCCCACTGCCTGTCCTTGGGTCACTGCCTCTACACTGTCATGTGCCCAGTGGCCTCAGGATAGTTCCACCCTAAGGAGCCCTTCCCTAGTTCAGTCCTCTCACACATGTGCTCCTCCTGCCTCTGTAGGGTGCTCTCCCAGAACTGACACGCACAGGAGTGTGCTCTGTTTATGGAGTCTCCAAGCAGGATGGAAGCTCTGCAAAGCAAGGGGTGTCCCCGGTGGGTGACGTTAGGTACCCAACCTGTACAGTGGCCTCCGCACTAACAGCAGGTGCTGGCCACTGATCACAGCCTTCTCTGTGCTTGGGGTGGAAGGGGCCACTGAAGTCTAGCATAGACACTGCCCATCAGATAGACCCCAAGAGAGATATGACTGCTGCTGAGTGTTGAACAGGTGCGAGCACATATCAACACCGTCTGTTCTCATCAGCAGTGTGTGGTCATGTCCAAACAGTGACCTGAGAGGGCTCTCACCTTGCGGATCATGTCCTGATTGTACTCGTGGATTTCAGTCATGGCATCCAGTGTGGGATTGTTGGCCAGCAGCCCTCCATCCAAGAAGCGCCCATTGGGCCGGAAGTAGGTTGGGGCTGCACCACTGCTCCGGGCTGCCCGCCATACCAGCTGGTCTAGGAGTGGGGAAGGAGGGTGGTTCAATGACATAAGACCTGTCCCTTCAGATCTCATGGAGCACAGGAGAGAACAGGAACAAGGAGAACTAGGATGTCTCTAGAACCAGTACCCACAAGGCCTTGCTGTTGAGTCTTGCCATCCTGATGAAAGGTTGTGTGTCACTGTGGACTGACTTCCAAGGGCCCCTTGAACTTTTTGAGGCCTGACAGGCTCCAGAAACACTTGTCCTGAGCCTCCAAGACCGGGCAGGGCAGTGATGTGTGTTGGGAGGGCATCTGGTGCCGTATCTATGGCTCCCGATCCCCTACCAGCTTCAGTCAGCCCTTCTCACCAACACATCAAACACACGGTTCTGACCTGCAGGCTGAGTTGGTGGCTTCAGGTTAATGTTTTGGCTGAAGCGAGGTTCCCGAACAGCTTCTGGAGCATCGTAATTCCGGAAGAGGTGGAGCTCTGCTGGCTGCCGGTCAGACAGTGTCCCTGTCAGCATCACCCTGTAGAGAGCAAGGGAGGAGAGCCATGTCCTGGGCCTGTTCTGAGCAGGCTCCTCCCTGGCTGGCCTCACACAGGCGTCTCCCGCAGACCTGGGCGGCTTCAGGAAGGCAATCTTCCCAACTCTGCCCTCTCTCCTGACAGATGTTTCCGTCTATCCTACTATCCCATTCTGGAAATTCATTCCAGGAAGCGTCCAAGGCAGGAGACAGGCTGACAGAACCACCGATGGCGGTATCTGTTATGAACAAATAGATGATTGGAAACAATGTCGTCATCCATCAGCAAGGCAGTTGCCATAAAGCTGGGGCACCTTACTCTGAGGCCATGTCACTGAAGAAAACTGAGGTGTCACCTATGCCAAAAACTCATGGAGGCATGAGTGCACAGAAGCATGGTTTTAAGGAAAAGTGGGGTTTGGGCCAGTAACTTCAGCACACTGTGTTATTTAAAAACAAAACAACGGTGCAACTGCTCATCCAGGTAGAGGCCAGCCCTGAAAGGCCACTGGGAGCAGTGAACAGACTGCAGCTCCAGGATACTGGGGTGGGGTGGGGTGGTGTATGCTTCCCACCATGACCTTTGACACCTTTCTTTTATGTCTTCTTCCTATCCTTTCAAGAACTCATTAAGGGCTGGAGAGATGGCTAAGAGCACTGGCTGCTCTTCCAGAGGTCATGAGTTCAATTCCCAGCAACCACACAGTGGCTCACAACCAACTATAATGAAATCTGGTGCCCTCTTCTGGCCTGCAGGGATACCTGCAGACAGAACACTGTATACATAATAAATAAATCTTAAAAAAAAAAAAAGGAGCACATTAGAAAGGTGTATATGTGCACATGTGCGTGCGCGCGTGTGCATGCGTGCATGTGTCCAGGCAGGAGAGACAGACAGCTCAGCAGCCCCAGGACATCTGATGCCTTCTTCTGGGCCCTCAGATAGCAGGCATGTATGCAGTGCGCAGATACAGCTGCAGAAAAAGCACTCACATAAAATAACAGCAAGAAGGTCCTCCTAATCCTGTGACACAAAGAGCCTGGGCTCAAGCCCTTGGAAACAGCGTGTGTTCATATCCTCACACAGCCCTAGTTCTGAGAGCTCCAGCTTCCACCCTGGAGAGGAAGCTCATCCCACAGGAACCCTCAGTGCTGGCCGCAGCTGGCCGCACAGTGTCGTTAGTTATGGGGTGGGTCTAGGTGGAACAGCAGCACATGCACATGTCAGTGAATGACGAGAATCAAACCTGGGTCCTCTGGAAGAACAATCAGTGCTCTTCACCACGGACCCATCCCTCCAGTCCCTGGTTTGTTTTGTTTTAGATTTTTTTCTCTTTATTGCTTTTTTTTTTTGAGACAGGGTTTCTCTGTGTAACAGCTCTGGTTGTCCTGGTCTCGCTTTTTTTTTAAACATTTATTTATTTATTTATTTATTATGTATACAGTATTTGCTCTACATAAATGCCTGGGCACAAGATCTCAATGCAGATGGTTGTGAGCCACTATGTGGTTGCTGGGAATTGAACTCAGGACCTTTGGAAGAACAGCCAGTGCTCTTAACCTCTGAGCCATCTCTCCAGCCCCTGGTCTCGCTTTTGTAGACCAGCTGGCCTCGAACTCACAGAGATCCGCCTGCCTCTGCCTCCCAAGTGCTGGGATTAAAGGCGTGCGCCACCACTGCCCGGCCTCTTTATTGCTTTTTTATTTTGTGAATTTCACATCATGCACCCTGTTCCCTCTCATCTCCCACCTCCACCCTTGAACCTCTCCCAACATAAATAAAATAAAATAAAATAAAATAAAATAAAATCATTGTGGAAGCTGTAGTGTGTCTCACAATATTCCCTTTTGTCCACACATTTTTGCTTGCAAATGTCCCTTATAATGACTCCTTGGTCTAGTACAAGGCCTCTGGTTTCTGCTACTTTGTCAATACTAGAACCTCACTGGGACTCCTCTCAGATATATGCAGACATAGCCTCTGTCCTCTCTGCGACCTACTGATGCACATGTGACATAGCAGTCACATCTGCAATGCCTCTAGGGGCAATCAGCCACTGGTTTTAATCTTAAAAGCCTAAGAGGAGCTGAAAAGATGGCTCAGTAGTTAAGAGTGCTTCCTGATCTTACAGAGAACCCATGTTTGGTTCACAGTAACCATGTAAGGTGGCTGATAGTTGCCTGTAACTCCAGCACCAGGGAATCCATGACTTTCTCTGGCCTCTGAGAGCTCACACACACATGGGCACGCGTGCGCATGCGAGCACACACACACACACACACACACACACACACACACACACACAATTAAAAGATAAATATTGTTTAAAAGGATAGGACACCTGACAAGATGGAATAAACAAGGATGGTCTACACCCACCAAAGATGAGGGTCTAATGGGAGACGCTTTCCATACTGGGTTGGGACTCCAAAGGGTTATACTCCCAGGACAGAAACAAGCCAGACACAAACATGCCCCTTTGTTTAAAAAAAAATTTTTTATTAGTATTAGTTAAAATTTTTATGTGTGTGGATGTTTTGCCTGCATGCCTGTCTTTTACCATGTGTGTGCAGTGTCTGCAGAGAAGAAAAGAGAGCATCAGACCCTGGGGCTACGGTTATAAATGGCTCTGAGCTGCCTGGGAATCGAAGCCCGATCCTCCACAAGACCAGCAAATGCTCTTAATTCCCAAGCCATCTTCCCAGCCCCAACATGCACATGCAACTTCCTCGCCCCTGGAGGTTACAGGAAAAGAGCACTGGAGTGGAACAAGGAGGGAAAATATCCCTGAAAATGTATAGCCCTGACAGCTAGCCTGCCTGTGGACCTCTAGTTAATGTTCACATCATCTGAAGAAAGTCCTGAAGTTTTCATGACAAGAATCTAGTGAAAGTGGTGGGGATGGCAGCAGGCCTGAGGAGGAGATGGCAGCAGGCCTGAGGAGGAGACGGCAGCAGGCCTGAGGAGGAGA
>CAJQZJ010000418.1:6598869-6639302 GCA_907164525.1 Lophiomys imhausi | reverse complement strand
GCAGCAGGCCTGAGGAGGAGATGGCAGCAGGCCTGAGGAGGAGACGGTAGCAGGCCTGAGGAGGAGATGGCAGCAGGCCTGAGGACCTGAGAGACAGCACCAAGCCCTCTGCAGGGCGGGCACCCACTCTGAGAGACAAAGAATCTGATTTTCACAGTGACCAGCAGCACATGCAACAAACATATCATCAGGGAGGGCACACAGGAGAGGTCATCATGAGGGCTGGGGACAGAGTGCAGTGGTAGAGCATGTATGAGAGACTAGTTATCCCTCGCACTTCGAACAACACAGCGGCATCAGAGGATACCCACTCTGAGTCAAGACCGGCTAGAGAGACAGCAGAATATACTGCACAGTGTGGTAGAAGTTAGGCCTTTAGTGAAATTAGTAGGCAGTTCAGACTATCATCCGGTAGCACATAAGGAGGAGCTTGACGTTCTTTTAACCTGCTGTAAGGAGCCTGTAAGCAGTCATAGAAAATGGCTGCTAGGTAGTTAGTAAATAAGTTGAAGTGAAAATAAAATGCATTGAAATGATGTCATGCTTTAAGATAAGCAGAAGGCTGTCAGAAGCCAGCTGACGCAGGACTGACAGCTGCTTATCAGCCCTGGCAGAACCCAAAAACTAGGCGTTTCCACTCAGGGAGTTACCCTGAAGAAATGAGTATAAATATAAGCACAGAATTGTAATAGCGCGCACCATGGCTCCTACAGTTTTCTGTAAATGGCCGCTGGTCGCCACTTTGACAGACAATTCCCAAACGTCACAGAAAAGCCCTCAACACCTCAGCAGTGACGCACTACTGCCACCAGAGACTGACACCTGGGAGAGACTGAGACCGGAGAGACACCAGACCCGAGATAATGCAGCCAAGCCCACTTTGTCCTCAAACCTGCTTCACCATCAAGCTCTTATCACAACAAAGAAGGCGACCTTACCTGTGGGGACCCTAAGCCTAAGGAGCAGGCTCAGTATGTGGCTATGTTAGGATTAAGTTTAGGACTTACTGGAACTGGGATTGCTGTGCTCATTTGCATTTATTATAGTTTATGCTTAATTGGAGTAAATACTAAATACTAAAACCTCACCAACTCTGCCTCTCGTATGATTCCCTTAACCTTCTCTCCCTGAAATCATAGGGGAGTTCTGTGTGCTCGTGACACCTGCTGAAATGGACAAAGCCCAATTGTGGCTGGACGATATGCCCTGTTGAATGGGCGTGGCTAAGAAACTGTGGAAAAACCACGTAGATGACATCAGTTGCCGTGAGAAACAACAGGACCAATGGAAATCTTGAGAAATCTTGTAGACCTTCGAGGGGATTGCCAGATAATGCAATATATAAGCCAGAAACCTCCATGTGGCCACTCTCTTCCTCCTGTCCTCACTGACTGAGAAGTCACACTGGAGAAGTGCATAGCGAGGTACGCCATTAACAGAATTTAGTCTGTGATAGCCTAAGGCAAAGGCCTGGCATAAAACCTGCTGAGAGAGAGTTCCTTGAAGGCGTCTATCTTGGGGCCCCAGAGCGCCAAAAAAGTGAGCGAGGTGAGTGAAGTTCGGAAGTCGTTCAGAGTAGCTTTAGGCCATGAAGCCTTATGAAAAAAGTTGGCCTCAGTTTGGTGGTTGGAACAGACTGACTTTATAAACCAGCCATAGTTTGGTGGTTGAAATAAATTGGCCTGGTGAACTGGCAAAGTAAGGCCCAATGGACTTTAAGCTTAAAAGATACTACCTGATGGGATTGATGTAAACCAAGTCACCCTGCACAGATTTACGCTAAGACTATTAATATCCTTTAAAAAAAAGTTAAAATAGTGTTAGTTAAGTGTTTTTAGTTTTTAGATAGGTATTAGAGTGTTCTTAGGTATTAGGGTGTTCTTAGGTTATAGGATTTAGGAATTTTATAGGTGTTTCTTAAGTATTAATAAATATAAGTGTTCAAAAATAAAAATATTCTGTTCCAGCACAGACTGCAGACAGACCAAAGCTGCTGTGTGCAGAACAGTCAGACAAGTGCCAGTTTTATAACATCTTTGTTGTTCTGCATGCCGGAAGCATAACAAACCAGCATTATACCACTGAGCAGTGACTGCAGCCCAAGCATCGTGATATTTTCCAGGAGACATGAGGGTATAGGTAATGACCTCGAAGACCAAAGAGTGCTTTGGGGTGGGGTGGGGGGAGAGGGAGAGAGAGAGAGAGAGAGAGAGAGAGAGAGAGAGAGAGAGAGAAGGGAATGGACAGTGAATCCAGAACATCCAGGCTTAACAGAGCAGAGAAACCCTGTCTCAAAAAACCAAAGAAAGAAGTCAGCCCAAAAGGCATCAGAAGAATCCACATCTCCTAATGTCAGCACCTGATGCTGAGCAGCGACAGCAAGCAGACAAGAAGAATCTAGACAGAAGAGACCAATTACCTCCAAAGGAGTAACAGACTGGAATTATGAGTGTAACAGTTCAAGTTACCAGACAGCCAATGGTATTACATGTTCCCAGAAAACCATGTTAGAATTTGATAGCCAGAATGAATAAGAGTGAAATAAAACTCTTTTCAAATGAATAGCAAACTTCTAAACAAATTCGCTGGTGGAAAATTTACCATCAATAAACCTCCCTAAGCCGGGTGTGGTGGTACACGCCTTTAATCCCAGCACTCGGGAGGCAGAGGCAGGCGGATCTCTGTGAGTTTAAGGCCAGCCTGGTCTACAAAGCGAGTCCAGGACAGTCAAGGATACACAGAGAAACCCTGTCTCAAAAAACCTAAAATAAATAAATAAATAAATAAACCTCCCTAAAAGAAAGTCCAGTGCCTGTCCTCCAGGCAGAAAAAATGATCAGAGATGGAAGTCTGAGAGGAAAAAAGAATGTAATGCAAAGAAATGGTACACATATGTATGTACACACAGGCACACACATATGTACACACATACACATGCAAGTATACACTGGCATATGTATGCACAGACACATGTATACAAATACACATGTGCACATGCATACAGACACATATATGTACACACATGTATACATGCAGGCACATGTACACACACATATACATGGACACATGTAAACACAGACACATAATATACACACACATGTACACACAGTGGTGGGCTGGTTAGTCTGCTCATGATAACTTACTTATACGAACCACTTCACATCAGGCCTAGAGAGACAGCTCAGTGGTTATGAGCATTTGCTGTTCTTGTAGAGGATATATGGACCTGACTTTGGTTCCCTGCACCCATTTAGGTGGCTCATAACTGCCAATCTCCACCTCCAGGAGACGTGATTCCTCTAGCCTCAATGGACACCAGAACTCAGGTACATAAATACACATTACTAAAATAACAAAAACAAATTTTCTTTACAAAAACCAAACTGTCAAATCTTGCAAGCTGGTTAAACTGTTGGTAGCCTCAAATGAGCCACATCTGGAGTCTTCAAGCTGTGAGAATTGGCAAACACTAAACTCAGGGCTCCCCAAGTCAGTTTTCAAGCATGCTTTGTTATGTCAGGTATTTCCAAATGAACATCAAATTTTTAGAAATATTAGTCCTGCCGGGCGGTGGTGGCGCACGCCTTTAATCCTAGCACTTGGGAGGCAGAGGCAGGCGGATCTTTGTGAGTTCGAGGCCAGCCTGGTCTACAAAGCGAGTCCAGGACAGCCAGAGATATTCAGAGAAACCCTGTCTCGAAAAACCAAAAAAAAAAAAAAAAAAAAAGAAATATTCGTCCTGTCAGGTGGTGGTGGCAGCGGTGCACGCCTTTAATCCCAGCACTTGAGGCGGAGGCAGCCATGGAAACATAGAGAAACCCTCTCTCTCAAAAAAAAAAAAAAAAATCTAATTTTATCTTTTTGTGGGTGGATGTTCAATTTTCCCAGGGCCATTTGTTAACAGGCTATTTTCCCCCTTTGTCAAAACTTAAACAGCTTGCTATTTTGTTTCTGGGTCCTCTATTCAGTTCCACTGGTGATGGGGTGGTGTTAAACATTCTAAATGTTAATTAATTGGTCCTGCTTGCTGTCTGTTACTTACATTGTCTCTGGTTAAATAAATGCTGAGGCCTAGAGTTTGGGCAAAGACAGAGATTAGGTGAGACTAAGGTATGCGGGCTTTAGACACAGAGAGCATCTTGGGAAGAAGAAGCCTCCAAGGAGAAGCCAGGAGCAGGCAAGGATGACACACGCCATGGATTAGAGAAAAGATAATTCCATGTGGCCTGGAACACCAATATAGCATGGAGAATAGCAGTCCAAAGGGACGTATGTAATATGGGGTCATATTTGGGCAATAGAATTATGAGCTAGCTTAGATGGGCTAGGAGTGCACAATTCAGGCCAAGGCTTGTTAAAATCCATGTGTTGTCTGTGTGCTCATTTATAATGGCGGGTTAAGGATTAACAGCTGCCGAACCAATTAATATAAGTACTAGTAAATAATTTAATTAGCCACTTTTTTCTACATATGGCGCCCAATGTGGGGCAATAGAGTCCATGCTTACAGCCTGAAAAGGCCCTATTGAAAAACAGTTTCTTAGCCAAAGAGAAGGAGCCAAACCCAAATACATTTCAAAGGTGTGGCTCCTTTAACAAAAGCTACTGCCTTACAGCAAAGGTGGAAAGCTTAGCTCTCCTTACATGCTAAATCAACATGCCTTCTAAACAGAGCTTGAGAGCAGAATTAACCACCTAATTAAAAATGGAGGGATTCGGGCTGGAGAGGTGGCTCAGAGGTTAAGAGCACTGGCTGTTCTTCCCAAGGTCCTGAATTCAATTCCCAGCAACCACATGGTGGCTCACAGCCATCTACATTGAGATCTGTTGCCCGGGCATATATGTAGAGCAAATACTGTATACATAATAAATAAATAAATGCTTTAAAAAAATGGAGGGATTCATAATATCTCAATACGTTTGGATTCCAATTGAGTTTATTTCTCTTTCCATACAGATGATTTTTACACTGACAATTATGGTTCTATGTATCCTTTTTGAGACAGACTGGACTAGGATAAGCTTAAAAAGGAGAGAACTTACAGCTGGAATGCCAAGTTGCTGACAATAATAATGGGGGAAAGAGGGAGGCCCTTCCCGATAGATAAGAAATTGATGGCAGTTGGAACTCACAGCTCCATGTCTACTAGGTGTTTGTCAAGAGTATCTGAGAAAGGCCCACTAAGGATATACAGCCAAAGCTACATTCCAGGGAATAATGAACAGAGCTTTAATTATAACATGGGATGGCACAGATAGACCAAAGCTTTTGGAGTGTTCTTGTTTCTTTGCTTGGTTTTTGTTTAGATGTCCTTGATTTCCCCATATCGGCGGGAGGTAAAAAGGATATTTTGTCATTTAGCAATGCTAAAATATAAGAGATTTTTGAAGATGTAAAGAGAAAGGGGTCACAAGCCAGTCTCCTTAGATGTGGGGCTCCCACAGGAGAATTGGTTTCAAGAGACATTTTAGCCCCTAAGGAAGACATGTTAATTGCTAGGCATAGTAGCACACGCCTTTAATCTCAGCACTTGGGAGACAAAGACAGATGGATCCCTGACCTTCACCAAGGTCAGCCTAGTCTACAAAGTAAATCCAGGACAAGGATACACAGAGAAATCTTGTTTGGAAAGAAGAGAGAGAGAGAGAGAGAGAGAGAGATGTTACTTGTGAGAAATTCTATATTTTCAGAACAAAGGGACCAAACACCAAAGAAGATAAGACAAGCCTGTATGGTCTAGCCTCACAGACTGTTCCAGCCAGGACTTCAATAAAGCCCTGAATTTTCCCATCCAAAGTTCAACTTCGGACTACAAACTGCTCAGGACATTCAAATTGCTGAACACATAGAAACTGGACAACAAATGTTACTATTAACTTGCTTGATCATTTGTCCAATTTATTTGGGCCCCCAAACAGGTTTTCTACATCCCAATTCAGCAGGAAGCAATTTTAAGAGAATGATGCCCCATTCCCAAAAGGTGGGGTAGATGATTTTTTGGTCATTTGATATGTTATAAATGTTGTTTAGGGGATTGGTTACAAATTGTAAATGGTTTTGTTAAGCAAGGTATAGTAGAATAGATTCAAGGACTTTTCTATTTCTTTTTTCTCTATCCTTCTTTCTCTCTTATATAGGGGGAGAAGATTTGAAAAGAAAAAAGAGGGGGAATATAGGTATATAATATAGAAATGATATGTTATAAGGGTAGATTATTGAATCTTCACTGAAACTTAGAGCCATTGTTATTCTCAAAATAAGGTTACCTTTTGACATATTGGTATAGAATTTTGTATATTGATACAAAAATAAGATTAATTTTGATTCATTGGTACAGAATTTTATATTTTGACACATATTATGTATATTTCAACTCTTGTATAAGGTATTGTGGCTATACAACTCATTTAAAAGTATAGGCTTACTTCCAATCCTTTTATGGGCTGCTATTGCAATCTATTTAGGAGTCTAGGTAATACAAGTTGATTGCTGGGCAGTCATGCTCCTGGTCATGTTAAATATTAGCCTTAATTTATTACCAAATAGACTTAATAGGTTAAACAGATAAAAAATGGATAAAAATATACAATTTGTGGGCTGGAGAGATGGCTCAGAGGTTAAGAGCACTGGCTGTTCTTCCAAAGGTCCTGAGTTCAATTCCCAGCAACCACATGTTGGCTCACAACCATCTACATTGAGATCTGGTGCCTGGGCATATATGTAGAGCAAATACTGTATACATAATAAATAAATAAATAAATAGATAAATAAATAAATAGATGTTTTTAAAAATATATATACAATTTGTTTGTTCAAAGATGATAGATAGATAGGTAGACAGATGTCTTCAAAACCTTCAGAGGCATACAGAAAATGGCATTTAAATATCTTTTTATTATTTTAAGAATTATCTGATTTAAAACAGTCAGCTCCTGACAGCTCCCATTTGACTTGGAAGAAGACAATGACCATCAAAAAGAAATCTCCCATCAAGAGATAATTCCTACTGGGCAAAAATGCCCCCGCTCTCTCAACAGACTATATATATACAGTCTAAAGATGGTCCAGAGTTTAAATGCAGGTAAGTCGATGTCCTGATTCTGCAAAGACAGAGTGGGCAAATCCTTATTTCCTGCTGTACAATTAAGTCTGTGAGATATGCTTGGCCAGAAGGCTGAAGATGATGCTCCAACGATGTTGAGAGATATTTGGGGCTGTCTAGGCAGCAAACTGTCATATTTCTTTTTGGAAGCTGCTCTACTATGCTTCCTACTCACTCAAATAATAACTATCCCTTTTTTTTTTAGATTTTATTATTTATTTATTTATTTATTAATTATGTATACAGTATTTGGTCTGCATGTATGCCTGCAGGCCAGAAGAGGGCACCAGATCTTATAATAGATGGTTGTGAGCCACCATGTGGTGGCTGGGAATTGAATTCAGGACCTCTGGAAGAGCAGCCAGTGCTCTTAACCTCTGAGCCATCTCTCCAGCCCCTAATTATCCCTTCTTATGTCTTTGATGTGGTTGAAGGCATAATAGTTATAAAATTTCAATTGAATTTGAGTTGTTTAGGATTTAAAAGGATATTTTCAAGTCTAAATAAAATTTTTAGGTTTATAAATATAGGATATGATAGAAATTATTTAGGTTCAAGCTTTAAACACACCAAGATAGATAGATGTGGTAGGTTTAGTGTTAACATATATAGCATAGGAAACTTGGAATAAGGCTGGACTTTTAAGATAAAAGACTTCATCCAAAGTGATATATCCTTGGGAACTCACCAAGGACCAGGATCTCTTTGATCTTGGGGCTGGGGGCAGGACATGCCCCCTAGGGCGCCCGCCCTCCGGAGGTCGGAGGTCTGTTGTCATTTCCCAGCTCTCTACGAAAAAGCATCTAAATGACATGCCCTGAGGCACCTGTCCACATCTGCGGACTGCCTGTGAATTCACGCCCCTCTGCAAAAAGCTTTTTTGAAAAAGACTGAGCCCCCGGAATTAACTTTAAAAATGCACAAAAGCTTCTGCCAAGAGGTGAAGATATATAAGGCAGGATCCACGTGAACGCTGGGCGGGCTCTCTCTCCTGTTCCTGATTCACTCAAGGTTTTCCTTGACCAGCGGAAAAAACACGCATCACAATCTCATCGGAAAGTTTCACCCTCTGATGTTGACCTGTTCAGGGTCTGGAGATTCTCCTTGAGATTCAGGAGTGCTCAGACACCAGACAAGGAGCTCCCAGACTTCGGGCCTTTGCAGGCCATAAGCATCTGAATTTGAATCCGTGAGCTGCCTGGGAAACTTTCATGTGTTAATTGGTCTTAAGACCACAAGGGGAAGAATGAAATTCAAAGACTTTAAGAGACTTTAGAACTGAAAAATTGTATGGAGACCAGCCATCCATCAGGACCCACGCTCAGAGAAAAATATCCTTTTGAGAAACCTTAGGTTAATGTTAAATGTTTGTATTATAGATACTAAGAAGTTTTAGGTGTTAGGTTTCAGAGTTGGGGTTTGGGTTTAGGATTTAGGAATTTTATAGACAACTGTTAGGTAATTGTTAAGTATTGATAAATATATGTGTGATAAATAAAAATTTACTGTTACAGATAGATGATTTTTTTCTTCTTCAAGATTGCCTGATACAAATAGGCTAAACATTATGTGTGTAACTTTTATATATGGCTTTCTTGATTGTTTCATATTTGTTCTTATTGTTTTTACTATATGAGTTTAAAAACTTAGCGTTTTTATTAGACAAAAGGAGGGAATTGATGGGGTAATGTTAAGCATTCTAAATGTTAATTAATTGGTTCTGCTTGATGTCTTACTTACATTGTCTCTGATTGGTTAAATAAATGCTGAGGCCTGGAGATTGGGCAAAGACAGAGATAGGTGGGACTAAGGTACGTAGGCTTCAGAGACAGAGAACATCTTGGGAAGAAGAAGCTCCAAGAGAAGCCAGGAGCAGGCAAGGAGGACACACGCCATGGATTAGAGAAAAGATCATTCCATGTGGCCTGAAACAATATAGCATGGAGAATAGCAGTCCAAAGGGATGTATGTAATAGGGGATCATATCTGAGTAATAGAATTATGAGCTAGCTTAGATGGGCTAGGATTGCAAATTCAGGTCAAGGCTTGTTAAAATCCATGTGGTGTTTGTGTGCTCATTTCTAATGGTGAGTTAAGGATTAACAGCTGCTGAACCAATTAATATAATATAAATACTAGTAAATAATTTAATTATACATTTTTTTCCTACACACTGGGCTTCCTGCCTATTTTACACCAGCACCAGGCTGTCTTTATCACTATGGCTCTTTAGTACAATTTGAGGTATTGTACAACCTCTAGGAGTGTTCTTATTCCCTATGACACTGGCTTTGGCTATCTGTGGTCTCTGTGATTCCATACAAATTCTCATATTGCTTTTTCTAAACCTGTGAAATGTGATATTGGAATTTTGATAGGTATTCCATTAAGTTTATAAATTACATTTGGAAGCATAACATTTTCATAAATTAGTTCTCCTAATCTAAAAGCATGGAATACTTTTGTACTGTCTGGTAGTTCTGTGGTTTCCTTTTTCAGTATCTTGAAATTTCATTGTACACATCTTTCACTTCTTTGAGTAGATATATTATTCCTACTTGATTTTTATTTTATTTTATTTTATTGTTTTTTTGAGACAGGAGCCCTGGCTGTCCTGAACTCACTTTTGTAGACCAGACTGACCTTGAACTTACAGAGATCTATCTGCCTCTTCCTCCCAAGTGCTGGGATTAAAGGTGTGTGCCACCACACCCAGCTAATACTTGATTTTTAAAAGTTATTCTGAATGGCATAATTTTTCTTAATTTCTTCTTCTGAGAGTACACTGTTGGTATAAATAAAGGTTACTATTTTTTAATTGATTTTGTATACTGGAACTTTAGTGTTTTTAGGTTCAAGAGTTCTCTTTCCAGTAAGGTCTTTTAAGTAAAGAACTGTGTTGTCTGTTAATAAAGACAGTTTGACTTCTTCCCTTCCTATTGTTTTCTTTTTTATGTTTTTCTCTTGTCTAGTTGCTGTAGCTAGGCCGTCGAGCTCTATATCTAATAAGAGTGGGAAGAGGCGACATCCTCATCTCACTCCTGATTTTAGAGGAAGATGAGAGGCAGCCTAATTACAGATAAACACACTAGACTTGGGGAAGAAACATCCATGTCCAACAGACCAACTCAGCAAATCCTCAAAATTGATATAGGGTAGGAAAAGAAATATCAGTAATTCAGCAAGACAACACCACCAAACTTATGAAACAGCAAAATCCCTTTCTATAATAACCTTATAAATGTAAAGAGCCCCCAAACATCACTGAAAAGATACAGACTGATGGTCTGGATCAAAAAACAAACAAAACACCCAAGAATCAGTTTGGCAGTGGTAGTGCACTCCTTTAATTCCAGTACTTGGGAGGCAGAGGCAGGTAGATCTCTGAGTTCGAGGCCAGCCTGTCTAGAGAGTTCCAGGATAGGCAGGGCTACACAGAGAAACCCTCTCTTAAACCAAACAAACAAAAAACAAAAAGCAACTATATGTTGTCACCAAGAAACACACTTAGCAAGGAAAGAAACTCAGAAACTAAGTATCAAAGGATAGAAAACAAACTGCCAAGAAAATGGAAATGTTAACAAGCAGGAGTGGCTATCCTCCTGTGAGACAAAGTAAACTTCACACCAGAACTAATCAGAAGGGATAAAGGAACAATTCATCATGAGGATACAATTGTAAGTACTTATGTGCCAAATATTAGAGCCACTGATTTCATAAAACAAATGCTAATCGACATAAAAAACCCCATAAATGCCAAAATAATAATCATGTTCCACTCTCATACTTAGATAGGTCTCCAAACTTAAAACAAATTAAAATATACTGTGTCTCCAGGGCACGGCGGAGCGGGTCCAGCACGGAGGGATACCTGATTCTGGCTGTGGCAGAGAGTAGACTAAAGAATCCCAGGGACAGATTACACAATGCTTTACTAACACTGAATTTCCTAAAGGCCACAAGAATACAGCCCCGCCTTTGAGGCAGACAGCGCCTGGGTCGTCAGTGGAGGGCAGAAGCCTTGGCACCAAGGCTAAGGCCACAGAGGCGCTGGACCTGTCAAAAGGAGGTTTGTAAAACCTGGAAAGACTTAAGAGATCAAGGTACTACTGCAGCAGGAGCAGAGCAGCTGATGGAAACTGGCTGTGCGGGCCAGCAGGCAACTGTGGTGCTAGACCCAACGCCAAGCATAAGCGAGGCTGCCACATAACGCCAGAGCTAGGTGACCACTGAGTGAGTGATGATTTCAGTGTTCCTGCAGAGAGACTGCAGACCAGCTGGGCCTGCCCCCGAGGATTGGTATCCTTCTAAGGTTCATAGGGTGGATGGGGTGACAGGTGTTTAGAATTACTAATAATATAGTTTAAAAGGTTACACCTACAGTAGACTGTGCTGCAAAGCAGCATCAGGTAAGGCCAGTCATTAGCTAGAGGCATCCAGCTGACAGCCTGGCCAGGCATATACACCCCTCCTACATGGTTCAAAGGAGGGCTATGGGCTTAGGGCTGGATGAACTGAGTGAGCCAAGAGTCAAGCGCAAAGTGCTAAGCCTGAGAATCAGCACTTGGTAGAAATTTGGACCTCGGTTCTCCTCTAGCCCTACTGGTTCTGAGCATGTGACCAAGGTCCCCACCTCTGGGGCACACCCCTAGACCCAGCCCCATCTGGAGGCTGGGGCACTCTGCTTCACCCTGGATGACTGTCTTGGGGACTGGCCTCCCAAACACACGCTTCTCACTCATGTGACTTTCCATTAGCCCAGCCTGGCGTCCATGAGTACAAGTCTATCAGCCTCAAATTGAAGGCAGAGCTGAAGCCATGTGGCACAGTCTCTGTCTGAACAGGGAACAAAACTGTCCGAAGTGTGACAATATCCCATGAAAGGCTAAGGAGTTCACTGGGCCTGCCGAAGCCGCCCAGCTAGCTTGGAGAAAGGAGGTCCCACTCTCTCCAGGAAGCTCCCAGCCACCAGCTCTGGCCCTCCCAGTCCCTCTCCTTCCCATGGATTCCCCTCATCTAGATGGGACAAGGCGCGGTCCTTCTCCCTAGATTTGGGTAGGGCAGGGGGAGGAAAAGTGGCTTACTTGGGCTTTTTGATGTCAGTCATCTTGGTGTGCTCCCCAAACTCCCGCTTCAGGAACTCCTCCAGGGGGCCAGATTCATAGGGTCGTGTGCCCCTAAACACCTCGTCCTTCATACGGAAGTACAAGCCACGCATATAAGCCATGGACTTACCTGGAAAGAAAAGATGAAGAGCTGGAGAGACCCAGGGTAATGTGTGATTCCAGGGGATGACAGCACGCTGAGCACATGCAAGCTTCAGGAAGCAGGGGCAGGCACTGGAGGAAGGGGCAAATCTGCCAAAGGGCTAATGGAACAAAAACTTCTAGGCCCTTCTATGAAACCTGCCCATATGTGCAGAAAGACCCCTTTTCAGGGTTCTCTACATAATTTTGTATTACTAAAAAGGGCCTTGAAGTTATAAAGTTGTAAAAGTTGGTCCTGTCTCCCTGTCATAGTTAAAGAACAGCATTGTTCTCTGAGCTTACAGGCCAGACAGGCTATGGGGCAGGGGATGCCCAGCCATCTCATAAGCTTCTTAGGGCCCAGGGTGTGCAAACAAAGGGGCCCACTGAAGCAGGACTTGAAGTGCTGTCTAAGGCTGAACTTGGCAGCTGCTCACTGCCCCACCACAGCTCTTCCAATCTGAAGCTGGGCTGGGATCTCTGCCCGCTCTCTAGGATGTAGACCCCATACCCTGTGGGCAGAGCAAGGTTCTGAGGCAGCTCTCTCACAGGAAGCAAGGAGAGATTCAGGGCCTGAGATCAGGAGAGAGCTGGGCTGACTCCTTGAAGCAGCCCTGGCTCTGGTCTGATGTGCAGGGTGATCCTCTCTGGTCCTCATCCCACAGAACTAAGTTAAGAATAAGTATTTGCCAACAGACCACCACTGATGACCAAACCCTGTGTAGCTCTCAATGGGGTAAAAAAGACTCTTCCAGAGCCCCAAAGGAAATGGTCCCCTGAAAGTCCCTAGACTGATCCCATGGCCTCATCCCAGGGCCCAGCAGATGCCCAGGTGCCTGTACCCATATATCACCAGTTTTCTGAAGTCAGGACTCAGCTCTGCACCCTCAGGCCCAGAGTCTAAGAACTTTCATGGTGCCTACCCTGGTGCCTCGAGGGCTTTGGATCACCAGGATCCTGATTTCATAAGGTATGTTAGAAAACACAGAATCTGGCCAACAGCCAGGCAAGAGATGCCACCTGGAGAAGTGGAGACCAGGGCCAAGGCCTATCGAGATGCTGCTGAACCCTACTCTAGGAATATACAATCAGCCAGCAACACAGCTCAACCACTCCCCTGAGAAGATGCCGGCCCTACGTGGTAACCTCCAGTTCGCCAAGTATCTGTACTTCTGCAATGCTATATGAAAGGAGGCAGGTCAGGGACCAATGAGGTGATAGACTGAGAGTCTAGGGGAATACTTTGGCCTGGGTTCTCCGATAGGTATGCTGGTGGCTCTGATCCATCTCCTCAGCCAGGCCCTTGACTATCCATGCAGCTCAGGGCTCTGGCATCCTGGGACTCACTCATTTCCCCAGAGATGCCCATTCTATCCACCAAAGGTGTTCCTAGTGGCAGCAGCTGGCAGGGTCTATGGTCCTGCCATGCAAGAGCGTGTGGAGCTGGATGAAGACCACTGATACATAACACCCCCCTATACCAGCTCTGTGCCCTGGCCATGTAAGGCCAGCCATCCCCACCCCACCATGCCCCAGAGGGTGTGCTCACTGTGCAGAATAGCCAGGGCCAGGATGCCCCCCGTGCTGGTTCCGGCCACCCAGTCGAAGAGGTCCTTGGTGGCCACACCTGAGGCCTTCTCGATGGCAATGAGAAGCTGGATGATGACCAGGCCTTTCACGCCCCCTCCGTCCAGGCAGAGCAGGTGGTCATGGCTGCATTGAGGACAGCAGTGGGCCAAGAGGGTCTCATGATGGAGCTCTCAGACCATGTCCCCTGAGCTTGTGCACAGCAGGAGATACATGAACAAAGCAACAGCACCTGTGTGGAGCCTGTTTGCTACTGGATATGGAACCAGGTGAGGGTAGAAAAGAAGTGAAAGTTTCAAAAATGCAAAGAGAACGGAAGGGCGGAGAGCAAGGTAAGGAGCGGGGTAAGGAGTGGGGTGGGGGGCAGGGTCTCCATGACCACAGCAGTGATTCAGGTCAGCAAGTCAGTTGCAGGCCTGACCTAAGGTCTGTTGGAAGTGAACAGGGAAGGGGAGGAAGAGCTGGTTCCCTCCATGGGTCAGGGACCACTCCTTGAGGGAGGGTCAGAGAAGGAGGTGGTAGGGAGGAAGGAAAACCTGTGCTAGGACCGGGAAGGGTAGCTAGCATTCGCTCACTTCATTGGCCCAAGCCCTCTGAGAAGGCTACTCTCTGCTGTCCTTATGATTATCTCGGAAAGAGACTCAGAAGTTAGGAGAATGGCATAAAGCTACATGCTTGGCTTCCGAGTCGCATGTTCTACCAGGCTTGTCCAAACTGTAGCCTGTGAGTTGCATGTGGTTGAGGACAGTTATGAATGCAATCATAAACTGACTTAGAGCATAAGGTATCTGTGTGCGCGATTTTGTTATTGTTGTTATAATACAATTACATGGTTCTTGTGCACGACCTCTGTAGATGGCAATGTCATGTCTCAATGTTAAAAGTTTATACAGTCCTGTTGGGGTTTGCCCAGCCTAGCCTAGTCCCGAAGACAGCAGAAAATGGAAGGTGCCAGGCCTGCGTAGCCATGCCCTAGAGGGTGCTTGTAGTCTATATTCAACCCTTCCTTCTAGACTCATTTTTCTCTTTCAGTTTTATGACTTTGTTATGTTTTTGGTTTTGTAAGACAAGAGTCTCACACTAGCTCAGGGTGGCCTTGAATTCACAATCCTCTTCCCCAGTCTCCAAAGTACTGAGATTTACAAATATGGGCCACCATGCATGGCGGCTTCTCAGCTTCAATCACTGTCCGTAAGAACCCAAATGTGATTGTTGGCTTTTATTCTCAGCTTGACATAACTGAGAACCTCCTGAGAAGAGTCTCAATGAGAGATTGTCTACACTGGGTTAGCCTGTTCAAGTCGGTAGGGGAGGAAGAACCCAGCCCACCGTGGGTAGCACCATTCCCTAGGCAGGGTGTCCCTCACCCTATACAAGTGAAGAAATCAAACTGAGCACAAACAAGCAAGTGAGCATGCATAAACTAATTTCTTTCTGTTCTTGATTGTGGATGTGATGTGACTAGTTGTTTAAAATTCTTGCCTTGACTCCTCACAGTGGTGGCCTGTAACCTGAAATGGTAAGATGAAACAAACTCCTTTTTTCCCTAAGCTCTTTTACTACAAGCAACAGAAACGAAACTAAGATACCCACCCAGTCCCAGCAAGATTAGCCGAAACAGCTGCCCCAGCCCATAACTCCCTTGCCGTGGTCCTGTCACTCTGAGGCAACCATTCTTTGCTCATGCTCCACCTCTGGACAGAAAGCTCCATATGACAGGGCAGCTCTGCCCTGAATGGCATTGGATATCCAACAGGTATGAGAGGAAGGGCCAATGAAGCAGTGTCACACCTTTAGGAGCCTTCTAAACTAGACACTGAGTGAACTCAGAGGGTGTGGGGGTTGCAGCACAGATGATGCAAGTCTGGAAAACCCTGGCCAGAAAGGCTCCAACACACAAGCAAGACTCAGACAAGGGTCCAGCAAGAGCTAGCTCGGCCGGAGTGTAGGGCTGAGGCTCACATTCCCGTGGGTCCTTCAAGAATCCTCTAACTCCTCACATGCCAGCCAAACACCCTGGCCTACAGGGGAGTCCACCTTCCTCCTCCTCTGGTTAGGAGCTAGTCCTCTCCCTTTGGATATAGTTGCCCTGTCTGAGCCTCTGCAGAGGTTTATCATATGTACAAGCATATGAAATGGTATATGGTTGCAGGAGGTACTGTGGAAGCAAGGGCCAGGATGCGTCTCCCAAAGTGTGGCTGCATTGAGAAGTCTTCTGTTTCCAAGGCTTTGAAAAGGTCTATATGCTGCCATGTGCCGGGCCAATCTGCCTGCCTCTCTTACGAATTCAGAAGTACTCCCATAATTCACTAAAGAAAGCTAATTCCCATTACACTGCAGTGAGCACATGCTCCTAGGAGGACATGAACCTTGGAAGGCTTGGGAGGGAATGTCCACTCTAAATTATCTTGTGTTACCTCACCTCTCTGGGGTTCAGACTTGGCATCTGCTAAGTGAGATGATTATTTCTCCCAGGAAGGCCTCCAGCAAGAGGGGAACAAAGAATGGACAATAGTGCATGACAAGAGAGGGAGGTGGTAGAGATGGCAAGTCCCTTATCCTGGCCACTGGGCGCACCTGGCCAGTGCTCACCAGGGCCTGCACCTCGAGAGCAAGACTTGGACGTGTTCAATGGTTGTGGGGCCTAGGAATTAGGATTCTGATGGGAATATTAATACCAGGCTGGGAGTGGGTCCTGGTGCCTAGCACTAGAAGAGAATTTTCTCCCAGTTCTGGTGACTGGTTCATAGCTGAACCCACCTTGTGCATATCTCCTAACTTCTGTTCATTTTTTTCTGTAAGTGGAAACACTGTGACCAAAGCAGAGACAGATCAAGAGGTCTGCCTATCTTTTCCAAAACTGTAATAATACATATTATAGAATCTATCTCAGCATTTTCTCTTAATGCAGGCAAGGGTTGGTCCCAGAGTATAAGACCTATGACTGGGGATTTTTCCCGATAGAATTTGGTGACCATGATAGGATCCCAATCTCTATCACTCTGCTCCATCTCCCACAGGGCACACCACCTGGGAAGCACTGAATGAGTGGAGGGAGGAAGGCAGGTAGGGAAGCCAGCAGCAGAGGGAAGCAGAGGCAGCGATCTCTCTCTAGAAGGAGTTCAGGTTACCTTGTCCCCACAAATCATCAAGTTAGGGAAAAAGACAATGGGACTACACTACTATGAGCCCAAGATCAGCTGCATGGCCCTGTCAGGTCTCTGGAGGGGACATCATCTGTCACTAAGGAGCTGAGCAGGCTCCAAAGACTTGGTCTCTACTATGACTGTGCACAGCCAGGAGAGTGGCCCCCAACACACGGTGGGGATGAGGGACAAGTCCACTGAGGGCACCAGGAGCGGTTTCACATACCAGCCTGGCCCTCACTCCACTTACGTTCGCTTCTCATCCCTCATGGAGCTCAGGATGAATGCTGGCTTCCGGGCTCGGGAGATGGGCATGATATCCTGAAGCTCTGTGGGGACATGATAGGACACTCTGGGGACAGCAGCTCTCTCTACCAAGACCCCAGGGGTCTCTAGAGCAAACAGAACCGCACCCCACTCTGTTCTGCATCTCCTCATGCCTGGGTTCTATCCATGGCTGAACCCACATTTCACTGCCCCACCATCTGCCTCCCACCCCAGGAGGGGCTCTCTGCTCCAGGATAAAGCTAAGCTAGATGTCACAGGCCTGCTGGGCAAAGGTGAGCTGGAATGAAGGGGGAGTCCACTGCTTTGGGAAGGGTTCCCTATTTGTCTAATTAGCTCCCAGATACTCCCAGATCCCCTCCTACAACCCTGCTTGACCTCCCAGCTGCGCCCTGTGGCCTTTCAGAACCGACGCTGCTGACAGCTACCACACACACATGCCTTGACCACAGTCCTTCAGACAAAAGAGCTTTCTTACTGAGGACACTACTCAGGGCCAAACTCCACGAATGAAGGGAGATATCCCAGTCATCCCTCACACCACACTTGTCCTTGTCCCACCCATCTGCTCCATCCAGTCTAGTCTTCCTCTGTGCACTCCCCCCACTGTACCCCCTCATGACTGGATTGACAGCCACTGTGCAATGAGAGGCGGGAGGGCAGGCAGTGCCAGCAGTGCCTCCCTCAGCAGCTACATGCCACAGAGCAGGCAAGGCACACATGCAGGAAACTAACCAGCATGGCAGCCAATGGTACCAGGAACAAGGTGCAGGGAAGGTGCCTATGCCTGCATGTGAAGCTTGAGAGGGGTGGGGTGGGGGACTAGAGCTACAGAGGGCAGGCTCAACGGCCTCTTTAGGCCCAAGCATTACCCATTCACTGCCGCACCCCCAGGCCCACCATCCAGCCTGGTTTGAGTGACTGCCTGCCTGTAAAATGGAGAGAGAAAGATGGGATGCTGGACGATTTCAGCTTCTCTGACCTCCAGGGCTCTAGGCCTGGCTAGGCTGGCTTGGCAGGAAGAGCTGGTTTTGGGGTCTCTAACTCCACAGTTAGAGAAGTTTGGCTGGTTAAGACTCACTTCTGTCTAGAGCATCTCACTCCCAAGCATTCTGGGTCCCTGGGCAGACCAGGACACAGAAGGCCCCTGAGCAGTGTTCCCATCTACTCCGGGACTGTCTCTAAGGACATCAGTGACACACAAGGGCAAATGTTGGATGCTTGGCCACCTCAAAAGCCTGTAGGTAACTGAAGGAGCCAGCAGGGGGAAGATCAAGTCTCAGGTCAGACAGACTGAAACAACATGAGAATTAAAGCCAGGTGCCATAGCAGCACCTCTGCCCATCCACCCTTCCTTCCCAGGAACCAGAGTGTGACAATGCCCGCCTGAGAGGTACCATGGGAAATGGCCACCTGGAGACCATGACCAAGGCATTCTCTCAGAGATGATGGATCATGGGACCTCACCCAGGGACAAAGTAGGCGTCAGGGTTTTGTGGGTCGTCTGGTTGCCTACACTGGCCAATAAAGCTTGACTCTCCTCTCTTCAGCTACTTCAGCCCTGAAGCCCTGTTCCTTTTAGTGGGGACTGCTGGGATTTGAGGGCCCAGACACAGTTGTGGGGGGAGGGAAAGCAGTGTCCTACCTAGGCTGTTTAAGCTGATCGCTGGGGGCTGAGTTCTGTCCAGGGAGTAGAAGGGGTGAGGTGTTCCTGCAGAATTCTGGTCCATGGGGACCCCCTGGATGAGTGAGAAGCGGTAGTCGGCCCCCACAGTTCTCAGCAGAGTCAAGATCGCCTTCCTGGTAATCACTTGTCACGGTTTGGGAAGGAGAGATAGCAGAGGGTGGACATGGCATCAACAAGCGAGACCTCTCCTTGTACATGGTCCCCATCTAGCATGTGGCCTGGCTGTGCAGGGTTACTACCCTGACATTGTGACTGGTCAGCTACATCAAAGTAGCCTCCTGGCACCAGGGAAGGGGCTGAGGAGGACGGTGGGGCATCTAACTCCCAAGCATGCTGGGTCCCTGGACAGGCCAGGACACAAAAGGTCCTGAGCAGGGTCCCCATCTACTCCAGGACTGTCTCTAAGGGTATCAGTAACACACAAGGGCAGATGTTAGATGCTTGGCCACCTCAAAAGCCTGTAGGTAATTGAAGGAGCCAGCAGGGCGAGGCTAGAGGCACAGCCAATAGCACCAATGCTATTGAACAAAGGAGACCATGGGAATAACGCCATGACTAGTAGACCTTCACCTGCTTCCACCTTGGGCTCCATGTCTTTTCTGTAGGTTTGGCTTTGAACCCAGGGCTAGGTACAGCTGGAGAGGGGAGCACAGGGGAGAAGAAGGGCCCATCTAGGTTGTTTAAGTGGATGGTGAGGGTGAGCTCTCTGGTGGGAGAAGGGATCAATCAGGCCATATCCATGCTGACCCTTCAAGCCCTCCAGAGGAGATCTGGGCTTCTGTGAAGAGAAGCTGCCTGTCGTGACTCTGAAGCCAAGCACAGTGGACAGGGGCAGCAATGCACATGCAGGTCTAAGCATGCACCCATCATGTATGAAGCATGGGCATGTGTGGGCATGCATGGCGCATGCAATGATGCTATTAGGCTTGCTCTGCTGCTGTATAATCCCCTGGTCCTATCCTCACTGGGGGACAGAACATCCTCACCCTGAGGCGAGGACCATGCTCAAGCAAGCCCTTGGTGGGCCTGCATCTACAGTGCAGAACCCAACTTTGGGGAAGAAGGCTCCCTCCCTCTAAGCTGCATGTGCTCCCTGGCCACTCAGCAGGGAGCAGCTGGACCAGTCTGATACCTACAGTTGGGATGTCCCTCTTCAGTCTCTATGCCCTCCCTGAAACTCTGGTACTAGATTGCAGAGCACATACGTTTGCTGATCCTGGAAGCTATGAATGCGGGAGTTTCCCCAAAGTCATTGGGGGTGTCCACTTCCGCCCCAAATACAATGAGGGCTTTGATCATCTCCATGTTATCTTTCTGTTGGGAATGGAAGGTGAAAAAAAATAAGTAACAACCCAAGACCCCACCCACTAATTAGCTCACAGGGCCTCACAGCAGCCTGAGGAGACAGTGGAGATCCCAAAGAATGCTGCTTGAAGACGGGTGCCCTCACAAATGACCTTCAGGGCATCTCTCAGTGAGGGCCGAGAGCTCAGGAGGAAACTGAAACTGTCTCAAGAACACCGCAGTGGGTGTGTATCACTGACTTGGGCACAGTTACAGGACCCCAGTGCCTCAGGCCCATGGGGAATGTCAAAGCCTCCCCAAGGCAGCCTCCGAAGTGGCAAAGCCTTCCTCTAGTTAGCAGAAGTTGACAATGTGTACAAAACCAAGCAAGTACAGCTTCCCCCTCCCATGTGACTGCAACCGGAGACCATGTTCCAACAGAGAACCCCCGCTGCTGTGACTAGCAAACCCTCCTCTTTGCACTGCACATAATAAACAAGCAGAGTTTCTGAGCTGACAGTAGCTGGCCCCACCAGAGCCAGCACAGCCCACCCCATCCCAGCTTTTCTGTATGTGTGGTTTTCTTCATTCTCACATTGCCCCAAACAGGTTTCGAGGGCCAGCTGTGCAGGAGTTGGCACGGAAAGATTTACCCCAGCTCTCCCTCACAGGAAGCAATCTACCTGGACAGCCAACCCAGGAGTCCTGGTGTGGTTGTTTGAACAAAATTGGCCCCCGTAGGCTCATACGTTTGAGTGCATTTGGGGAGGAGGCCATGTGGCCACGGGCTCACCGACATGGCCAGGTGCAGCGGCGTGTTGCCATGCTCTCCTCGGGCACCTGCGTTGGCACCGTAGGTCAGCAGCACCATGACGCAGTCAAAGCGGTTGCGCATCACCGCCACATGCAGGGCCGTGTTCCCCGCGGAGCTTGTGCTATCCACATCACAGCCCCGTTTCAGCAGCATTCGGGCCATCTGGGGACACAGACCAGGGGGGCACTCAAGGGGTAGCCTCCCTGAGCAGCCTCCAGTATCAGCAAAGACAAGTCCAGAGGCAGGTCCCAGTTCTGGGAGTGGCCCTAGACTTCACCACACACACCAGCTCCCCAAGAACTAGGTGACAATTAGGTGAAGACTGATTCTAGAAGCTTCTGGCCCTTTCCTGGAGCTACAAAGGCTTCTTCGGGCCTGTCCACAAAGGCCGACTCCCTGAGGTCATCCGAGAGTAATCCAGGGGCTGAGACAGTAGGGAGGACAGTGCTGAGCCCAAAGCCCCACCAGTCTCTTCCTGCTGCCTGAGCCTGGATCACTCTGTGCAACTCCAGCACCTCAGTCCTGACGTGATACACTGTCATACCTCACAGATGAGGCAATGAAGGAACACATCTGAACGAGCTGGTGGCCCACAATGGTAGAGGCCTTGCCCTCTTGCTGGTCATGTAGAAGGTGCAAGCCATGTTGGTGGCACACATGTTGCCAAGCTGGACTACCTGGGCATCCTCTCAGGATAGAGCCACTGAGGAGATTCATGAGCGACCTCAGCCTAGGTGGCCACCAGGCTCTCTGTGGGGGCTGCTGTGCCCAGTGGCCATATCACCTTCTACCTGTGAGGCACAATTTCCCACACACTGCCTTGCTAACTTTCCAATACCTCCAAAGTCAGGCAGCAGGAACTTCCCTCCCCACCCCCCTTGTCTCCGTCATAGACAAAGGATTCAAGGCCACCCGTCAGTGAGCAGGACAGTGGTAGCACCTCAACTGTTCCTGGGCTTGTCTGCCAATGCACCTGTGGGGACCCAGGAAATGGAGGCTTAAATGCCTCATGGCTGGGAAAATGAAAGTAACTTGTGGGAGATATCTAAGATGGCGCTGGCCGGAAGATGCCAGGGTGGAGTTGAAGCCCGATTGTGGGTATAGCTGATTGGGTGAGCAAGACTTCCAAGCTCATGATCAGTGCATGTCACCATGTTACCAGGCCTGTGCTATGTGATGTAATAGGATGACCTTTAATGTGACTGGCCCAGGTAGCCTTATGTGGAAACAGTCATTTGGTTCTGTATATAAGCTAGGGGATGAAATAGTAAAAAACGGGAAATGCTTAGACATCACCCCTGTGGCGTCTGTTTGTCTTCGGAGTGAAGGCTGGAGAGCTGGATGGGCAGCGCACTCACTTTTCCCTGAGACCCCCTTACATGGTGATCGTCCTATACGGGCCCTGCGACATGTACCCTTGTGAGGCCTGTCCCCAGGTGCCCTTCCAGGAGTCTCCTGTGGACCTGCCCTGCCCTTCACCCACTGACTGCCTACCTCAGCATTCTTAGCCCAGTGGAGCGGGCTGGCTCCATAGTGAGGATCCTTGCTGTGTATCTGGTTGCTGTCCATGCTGATAATCATTTCAGCACACCTAGAAGAGAAAGCACAGGACAGTGAGGGGACACTGCACTAGGGGCTTTTCCTACTGATTAGGGAGGTTGTAATACAACCAACTAGCTGACTTCTCAGGATACCAAGGCAAATATAAATAAACAAATTACATGAAACTGAAAAATTATATACAGCAAATGAAATGACCAATGAAATAAAAAGGCAACCTATATATGCTGGGATAAAAAATAAAAACTAGGGCTGGAGAGGTGGCTCAGAGGTTAAGAGCACTGGCTATTCTTCCAAAGGTCCTGAGTTCAATTCCCAGCAACCACATGGTGGCTCACAGCCATCTACATTGAGATCGGCTGCCCGGGCATATATATGTAGAGCAAATACTGCATAATAAATAAATAAATAAATAAATTTTAAAAATAAATAAATAAATTAAAAACTAAAGTCAGGCATGGTTGGGATTATATTTGTAATCCCAACATTCAGGATGCTGAAGCAAGATTCCAAGTTCCTCCAGGCTAGCCTGGACTACATAGCATAAGCCTTTCTCAAAAAGGGTGAGGAGGGAATGTAAGGGGGTGCAAGATGGTTCAGTAAGTAAAAAGTGCTTGCTGCTAAGCCTGAGGGCCTGAGTTCAATCCCTGGGATATATGTTAACGAATAAGTAAATGTAAAGCAACAGCAACAATTATTTTTAAGAAGCCAGTCACGGGGTTAGAAAGCTGGCTCAGAGTTTCAGAACACTGGCTGCTGCTCTTCTAGAGGACCTGGGTTCCATTCCCAGCACCCACATGGGGCTAATAACTGTAATTCCTGTTTCAGGGCACCTGATGCCCTCCCTCTTCTGCCCTCTGTGGGCACTGCATGCACAGTGGTGCACAGACAAGAAGGCAGAACTCTCATACACATAAAATAAAAGTAAAAGTAAATCTAAAACTATTTTTAACCAAATAATCTATCAGGTACGGGCATGGAAAATTATAGGTGGATTACAGCACAGTTGGAAAATCCCGGACATGGTTTAGATGCTAACGGTGACATTCTTAGCTTTGGAATTGGTGGAAGCTAGTGATCTGCTAATGATGCACCTGGACGGTTATACCTGATAGTCACAAGGCTATCCAATCAGACAGAGGTGGGCATGAATAGCTGTTAAGGGGACTAAAGAATGTCCAAAATAGCACCAAGTATAGTGATACACGCCTGTAATCACAGCACTTGGGAGGCAGAGGCAAGGGGATTAGGAACTCAAGACCAGTCTGGTTCTGTTTTGTTTGTTTTTAAAGATAGTCCAAGAGAGTTGGGTGGTGATGGTACATGCCTATAATCCCAGGACTAAGGAGAAAAAGGCAGGCAGACCTCTATGAGTTCGAGGCCAGCCTAGTCTACAGATCCAAGTTGAAGGGCAGCCAGGGCTATACAGGGTGACGATGGGGTGATGTTATGCATTCTAAATGTTAATTAATTGGTCCTGCTTGCTGATTGTTATTTTGTTTTTTAATCATTGTCCTTGATTGGTTGAATAAATGCTGAGGCCTGAGACTGGGCAAAGACAAGAGGTAGGCAGGACTAAGGGGTGGGCTTCTGAAACACAGAGGTTGATGGGTAAAAGAAGCCTCCAAAGAAGAAGCCAAGTGCAGGAAGGACAACACAAGCCATGGGGTAGATGAAGGAAGATCATTCCATGTGACTTGGAACTCAGCATACCATGAGGAACAACAGCCCAGGGGATGTATGTATATATGGGGTCCTATTTGGTGAATAGAATCAAGAGCTAGCTTAGATGGGCTAAGAGTGCACAATCCAGGCCAAGGCTTGTTAAAATCCTTCAGGTGTCTCTGTGTGCTCATTTATAATGGTGGGTTAAGAATTAACAACCTCAGCCGGGCGGTGGTGGCGCACGCCTTTAATCCCAGCACTTGGGAGGCAGAGGCAGGCGGATCTCTGTGAGTTCAAGGCCAGCCTGATCTACAAAGCCAGTCCAGGACAGCCAGAGCTGTTATACAGAGAAACCCTGTCTCGAAAAAAAAAAAAAGAATTAACAACCTCCAAACCAATTAATGATAATCTAAATACTGGTAAATAATTTAATTAGCCATTTTTCTACAGGGAGACCCTGTCTTAAAAAAAAAAAGAAAAGAAAAAGATAGCCCAAGAGAACTTGGCTTTGGCTTTGGATCTCAGCATTCTAACTACATAATCATGACACTTTACTCTGTTATGTAACCTTCTAGAATCTCTAACACAAAGATGACTTTTCCTGCCCTGGGAACTTCACTTTGTAGACAAACAGACATTTCTCAAAAGAAGACATAAAAATGGCCAGTGGGCCTCTGGCAAGCTGCTCAGTACCAGGAGTCTACAGGAAAATGGAAATCAAAACCACTGTGAGGTCCTGTCTCTTACCTGTGGGGACATGCGGGGGGAGGGGTGTGAGGAAGAGAGGACACTAGTACTCTGGGAGTGGGCACTGAGTGGAGGACATCCAACACGGACACTCACAGAGATCACATAACACTACTGAATGATGAAAAAAAATCAAGAGAGGAAAAAAGTTTCTGGAACTAAATGAAAACAAAAAACACAACACAATAAAACCTCTGGGGTATATCAAAGGCAGTCTTGAGAGGAAAATTAATAGCCATAAATGCCTACATTAAAATATCAGAAAGAGAGCCGGGCGTTGTGGCGCACGCCTTTAATCCCAGCACTTAGGAGGCAGAGGCAGGCGGATCTCTGTGAGTTCGAGGCCAGCCTGGTCTACAAAGCAAGTCCAGGACAGCCAGGGCTGTTACACAGAGAAACCCTGTCTCGAAAAACCAAAAAAAAAAAAAAAAAAAAATATCAGAAAGAGCTCTGATACTAGTCAAGAATTTGCAAAACAGGAACAAATTAAACCCAAATCTAGTGGATGGCAAGAAATACTAAAACTTAGAGCAGAAATTAATGAAACAGAAACAACGAAAACAACACAAAGAGTCACCCACACTCCCTCCATTCTCTGCACAAAGGTCCTCAGTGGACTGTGACCCCAGACACAGAGGACAGCCCAACGGGGCAGAGAGGACACCAAGGCACCCAGGCAGTAACAGGGTCCTGCACAGAGAAGCTTGAGGCAGAGGGAGCCCAGCTGTTTGACGCAGATGGGCAGCATGCATCACTTGGTGTCCACTCAGGTCACAATCTGCCACTAGGCCATCTGTCTGCTTCCCACCCATGCACTTTGAACACTGTAGTCTAGCACTGTGAAGGGGGAGGCTAGAGGCTGTCCAGCCCCACAGACAGGGCTCCTCTCATTCATTTCTCAAGGCTTAGCACAGGAGCCAGAGTGAAGACCATTCACTCAGTCCAGATGTTGTTCCTGCAGGGCAGCATTTTGCAGCATTTTACCTCTTTGATTCTCCTCCCACACAAATGGAGAACTTTCTGGGACCCGAGAACTTCCAGGGTTTATGGGAGAGCTAGAGAGTGGTCCTGGACTCCGTAAGTAAGACAAGAGCCTGGTACCTGAACACTGCAATGCTTCCCACTGGGAAGAAGCACTGAGCTATACACACAGGGCCTTGGACCACCAAGCATGGACCATGCTAGCATCCTTGGGCCTTTAGTGAGGCAGGAGCTCAGTGCTGTAGACCCTCCAAGCCCCAGGCCTGTGGCAGACTTGAGAACTGGCACATAATCACAGGGAGAAAGCCTCATTGTCTGAAACCGGTGTGCATTAGTGCAGAACTCTAAAGGGTCTGGTCTTTGCACGGGGGTTTGTGGACTCGGGTGTACAGCTACCACATAATAGCATCAAGTGCTCCCTTGAGGCCATTGTCCTTGGTTGGCTATCTCATGAGCTTGAGGAACCAAGGCCTCCTCCACAAGCCCTGCAGGGCGGTGGGGGGTCATGCAGTGGTGAGGCTTACCCCTTCTGGGAGAACTTCATGGCTGTGTGAATGGGGAAGCCACCAGGCCCCATGATGTTGCAGCGGGCATTGCAGAGCAGCAGTACACGCACCATCTCCTGCTTCCCCATCTGGCAGGCCAGATGCAGTGGAGTTAGCCCTTGGTTGTTCACCTGGTTCAGGCCGGCTGAGGCGTTCTTTCCTAGGAGCTGACAGGACAACACAGGTAAGCCACCTGCTGTTCCCTTCTCTAGCTTTGAGAGGCCATCTCCCTCTAGGCACCAAACAGGAATGGACATTTGACTCCATGAGGATAAAGAGGAGCAAGAGGGAATGCATGATGGTCTGGAGATGATAGGAGAGCATGGTGAGGTCAGTGTGGGTGTAGGTCTGGCCTGGCTCGTATGAACACTGTGGCTCCTATGAACACTTCCGAAGAATCTTAACCCAGGTGTGGCAGCACGGGCCTGTAATTCCAGTACTGGTGAGACTGAGGCAGAAAGTCAAGTTCAAAGCTAGTCTAGACTACACAGCAAGTTCCAGGCCAGCCTGAGCTACATGAGAGCCTGTATAAAAGGAGCAACAAAAAGGAGCCTTTGGTTTTTCTATATGGAGCGATTCTTGCTTCCCACCAGATGACCTCCTGCCCTCTTGTCAATGTGACATAGCCTGGAGTCCTGTGAGAGGAGAAGCCTCAGCTGAAGAATGGTCTGGGTCATCTTAGCCCTTGGGCATATCTGTAAGGGACTGTGTTGATTATCAATTGGTGTAAAAGGGCCCAGTCCACTGTGGTGATACCATCCCTAGGCAGGTGATCTTACACCTGGCTAAGCCAAGCATGAGGAGCAAGTGAGCAAGCCAGAGAGCCACAGGCCTTCATGGTTTCTGCTTCAGTCCTTGCTTCAGTTCCTGCCCTGCCTTTTCTCAATGACAGATTGTGATCTAGAAGTGTAAATCAAATAAATTCTTTTCTTCTCTAAGTTGCTTTTGGTTAGAGTGTTTTACTACAGCAACAGAAAGGGAACTGGAAAACCTTCAGTCCTGCAGACTGAATATCTTTCTGTATGTAGGTATTATGTTTTCAATAAAAGAAGTCGCCAGGTGTGGTGGCGCACGCCTTTAATCCCAGCACTAGGGAGGCAGAGGCAGGGGGATCTCTGTGAGTTCAAGGCCAGCCTGGTCTACAAAGTGAGTCCAGGACAGCCAGAGCTGTTATACAGAGAAACCCTGTCTCGAAAAACAAAAACAAAAAGAAAAAAAAGCCAGAGCCCCAAGGAGAAGGGGTCTCTACAAAGAAGTAGGAGAAAAGGGGCTCTACAAAGAAGTAGGATTTAAGGCTCTACAAAGAAGTAGGAGAAAGGGCTACAAAGAAGAAAGAGGTCGCTGCTCTCCCGGCTGCTGGCTCCCCCAAACTGCTATTGTTCTTCCTGCTGCTGTCTCCTGGTTTGCTAGACTTCTACTGAGACTGGTATTACCCCAAAGAACCCAACGACCATAATCAGCAGGAAGTAGCCTAAAGAGAACTATGCCCCCTGTCACCTTAAACCTTCTTTCTCTCCTGCATAGTGTTGGGGGTTTGGGAGGAACAAGGGGTGGAAGGGAGGTAGAGGCATTAAGTACAGTATAATAAATGAGAGTGCATAATTAAGTTTAGTAATAAAAATAATAAAAGCCTCTTGTTACACCCATACGCACAAAATAATATATTTTTAAAAACATTCAATGTCTTCTAGTACTTAAAGAATCAACAGGAGTGCCTCTGGCAGAAATGCCTATACCAGCTGGGGCAGTCTGGGTTGGTTTGAGTGCCCTTAAATTAGGTCAAGTCTCACTGCACCTTGAGCCCTTCAGGCAGGGACCCTGATGCACCTAGCCCGGGAGCTGGCTCTGCACAGCTGCTGAGCTCCAGCCTGACTGGAGTTTCCATGGAGTTGGGCTCAATGAGTTGGAGAACTTCCATGGCCAAGGATGTCTGTCTCCGAGTGTTCCGGGTTGGGGGATGGGGGGTGATGAAGGAACTTCGGCCTCAGGGTTCAAGGATGGATGAGTGAGAAGCCCCAGAATGACCCATGAACCTAAGGTCCCAAAGCAAGTTTTGAGCACAAGGAGATACTTGGTTGCTCAGTCCACTGCCTACCACCCAGCACTCACCTGTAGCACCTGGGAATTGTCCCCTTGCACAGCATAATGGAAGGCAGTCTCTCCTTTGTTGTCGGTGACATCCATCTGGACATGGCAATATTGTACCAACTCCACCAGGATCTCACTGTCACCCTTTCGGCAGGCCAGATGTAGTGGGGTGCAGCCTTCCTCATTCTCTGTGCTGTTGGCACAGCTGTTGGGGGGAGTTGGGGTGGGCAGTGACAGGTAAGTATTAAGGCAGGGAATCAAAGACAGGAATGCCAAGAAGCCCAAGTGCAGACACAGGATGCAAGATTTGGAGGTTCTGAGGTGACTCAAGCCAGACTGCAGTACGTTCTGCTTACCTAGGGGGCAATGTACCCTAGGCCCATGCGTAGCATGAGGTGACAATAGGATGACACAGAGAAGGGGTGAAGAGTACAGAAACTTCAGTGTCTCAAGCAATGCACAGAACCTCTGTACTTCAGAAACTGCTGTGAGATGGAATACCAGGGTGCCCAAGGTCATGCCTGGGAGCAGCCGAGCTCAGGTTCTGTTTTTGTTTTTGAAATAAGGTCTCACTCTAAGGACCAGGCTGGCCTCTAACTCACAGATCTGCCCGTTTCTGCCTCCCAAGCACTGGGACTAAAGGTGTGAGCTGCCAAGTGTGGTGAGGTTTTAGCCAGAGCTCAGGCATTGAACAGAAGTATGAGATGGTCAGCCAGTGACTTGCAAGCACAGCCATGGTGAGCTCTTCGGGGAATTTGCTGGTACAGCATGAAGCAGATGTATAGAAAAGAGGCCATACAAGCTTCCAGAAAGACAGTAGGGCTTGGGAAGGAGACTACGATCCAAGCCCCTCATCAGCTCTCTCCTACTGAATGAATAGCTGTGCCTTGGTCCCACAGCCTCTCCTTGAGATGACAGAGTAGTTGGAAGAAATCAATGTCTGCTTTCATTCTGATTTTAACTAGTCCTCTCAGGCTGTTGAGCCAGGACAATGTTGTTCCTTTCTTACCTGAGTCGGGGAGATTCCACTTCAGCATGTTTGCTCCACAGCACCGGGCCGGTCCCCATCCAGCACCACACTCCAATGGCCCCAGCCCCTTGTGTCACACACACACTCTCAGGGCCCCAGGTGCCCACCTGATGATGCGGCTGTGGTGGAAACACTCCCGAATGCCGAGCTCCACTGCCAGGTGCGCCACCGTCCAGCTGGGGTGGTTGCGGATGAGGTCAGTCAAGTGCTGCAGCACCTCCACTTGCAGAATCTGAATGGAGCTCTCACAGAAGGGGGGTATCTGGGAGGAATACTGCTGAAAGTTCACCAGTGCATCTGCCTCTGATTCCAGTTGGAAAAGTCTGCCACCAGGAGGAAAGGCCACCGAGGTGAGTCATGGGGGCAGAGACTCGGTCAGCTGAGGGGCAGTGCCCGGCATAATTAGACTGTGCACAGCCCCCCAAACAGGCCACCCTCTGCCCCAGGCCACCCTCAAATCTGGATCTTACTTTGGACTTATTTGTGCTTGAAGACTTTCATCTGGTAACTTTATATTTTATATTTAACGAAAGCCATGTCATATTCTCTCTTAATTTGATTACCACACCCAGGAGCTTCATTCTCAAACTCTGGCTCCTTGTATATAGTGAGAACTAACTGAGTGATACTCATTTAACCTAGATGGCCAGCTACAGAATACAATGTGAGTTCAGTTCAATTATCTGTGTGATGAATATTACACAGCCATTAAAACAGTTTAGAGCCGGGCGTGGTGGCGCACGCCTTTAATCCCAGCACTTGGGAGGCAGAGGCAGGCGGATCACTGTGAGTTCGAGGCCAGCCTGGTCTACAAAGTGAGTCTAGGACAGCCAGGGCTGTTACACAGAGAAACCCTGTCTCAAAAAAAAAAAAAAACAAAAAACAAAAAAACAAAAACAAACAAATAAAACAGTTTAGAGCGGCAGGGGCGTGGTGGCACACAGGCAGGCGGATCTCTGTGAGTTGGAGGCCAACTTGGCCTACAGAGTGAGTTCTAGGACAGCCAGGGCTGTTACACAGAGAGACCCTGTCTTGAAAAACAAAAACAAAACAAAACAAAAAAGCACTTTAAAGTAATAAGGAAGGGCCAGCAAAATGACCCAATGGCTAAAGGCATCTGCTGAGCCTGAATTCAGTCCCAAGGACCCACATGGAAGAAGGCCGCTGACTCCCAGAAATTGCCCTCTGATCACTCCACAAGATGACATGAGCACATACAAACTAAAAACATAATAAAAAAAAAATAGGAAAATGTTCATTTTGAAACAAGTGAAAAAGCAGGATATATATATATATAACACAAAGTGATCTCAATTATGCAACAAGGGCAGTGAAGAGATGTGTGAAAATGTGTGCAGAAGTAAATATATTTCTACCCATTTCTCACCTTCTCTAGTGAGCATATGCATTACTTTTCTAACCAGAAAACAAATTTCTGATTATTTAAAAAGAGTTTGGTTTTAGTCCAGTTCTGCTATGAAGCTGCTATGTGACTTTGGTAAGCCCCTCCCCCTCACTGAGCCCCATCTGAGATTGATGCTAACTGTGTTACTGTGAGGACAGTAAGAAAGCAGTGTGGTCATCCCAGCACTCGGGAGGCAGAGGCAGGCAGATCTCTGTGAGTTCGAGGCCAGCCTGGTCTACAAAGCGAGTCCAGGACAGCCAGAGCTGATATACAGAGAAATCCTGTCTCGAAAAACCAAAAAAAAAAAAAGAAAGCAGTGTGTGGCACAGTCACAAAGCCGGGGTGATTGCACACTGTGACCTGGAGTCCTGACCATGGATCGCACCAGTGTAGGCTTTGTCTCACACCTATCCAAGTACAGAAGTCAGCTGGCTGTACCACAGGCAGTGCCCAGAGAAGGCATGGTTCTCAATAGAGACTAAAGGAACAAACCAGCATGGACAGCCCGTTCTTTTGCGTGTTGTCGGAAGAGCACGAAGCAATATGTGGCATGAGGATACCACTAGCCCCAAGAGCTCCCCAGATGCTGCTGGGGCAGCGTGCACTCTAGGACATAGCTGCAGGAGCGAGCTAGGAGTTCATGCTTGGTTGCTCCTTTGCTTGTTCTTTTTGGAACAGTGTCTGTCATGGGGGAGAGTGTGAAGTTTGGTGTCATCCTAAGCTATGTGACAAGCTGGAGGCCAGATTGGGGTACATGAGACACTGTCTTAAAAAGTTGAAGTTGGGCTGGAGAGATGGCTCAGAGGTTAAGAGCACTGGCTGCTCTTCCAGATGTCCTGAGTTCAATTCCCAGCAACCACATGGTGATTCATAACCATCTATAATGTGATCTGGTGCCCTCTTCTGGCCTGCAGGCATACATGCAGAACACTGTATACTTAATAAATAAAATATTTAAAAAAAAAAAAAAGCTGAAGTTAAGGGCTCTATAGCCAGGAAAAACAGCACAGTGACAGTATTAAAGAGAGAACTAGTGAATGAGAAGAAAAGTTCATAGAAAATAGGCAGAATCAAGTGTGCAGACACACACAAAAAGTGGGAAATATAGGAAAGCAGAGAAGAGGATGTTTAAACCATCATGAGAGGGCCAGACACAGAACAAAAAAAAAAAAAAAAAAAAAAAAAAAAAGATGGAAGTCTTATTTGAAAGGTTTACAAACTTTCCAAAACGTTTTTGTTTTTTGTTTTTTTGTTTTTTTTTTTTCTGAGACAGGGTTTCTCTGTGTATCTCTAGCTGTCCTAGAACTCACTCTGTAGACAGGCTGGCCTTGAACTCACAGAGATCCACCTGCCTCTGCCTCCCAAGTGCTGGGATTAAAGGCATGTGCCACAACACCAGGCAATTACAGATAGCTGTGAACTACCATGTGGGTGCTGGGATTTGAACCCAGGTCCTTTGGAAGAGCAGCCAGTGCTCTTAACCACTGAGCCATCTCTCCAGCCCCCAAAACAGATTTTTAAAAGTTCTAATAATTTACTCTATCCTCTGAGCCTATCTCCACATAGAAACAAAAAAAATTAAATGCCAATTTTGGGCATGATGGCACATTCCTATAATCCCAGCATTCAGAAGGTTGATGCAGGGGATTGCTGTGAGTTTGAGGCCAGCCTAGGCCTCATAGTAAATTTCAGGGCAACAGTCTGAGACCCTATCTCAAAAAATAAAGTACAATAAAAATAAAGCAGGCAAGATGGCTCAGTGGGTAAAGATGTTTGCTGCCAAGCCTGAGTTTGTTCCCTGGAACTCACATGATTGAAGGAAGGAAGTGATTCCTGAAAATTGTCTTCCTACACACACACAAATCTTTTTTGGAAAAATATTTTACTATGTTTATTTGTTTGTATGTGTACATGTGCAAATGTGGGTACCGGGGATTGAACTCACACTGTCAGGCTTGGTGGAGAAAGCTTTACCCACTGAGCCATCTCACTGGCTCATAAATAAATCTTTTAAAAGATAAAACCCCAATCCACACCTACTACTATGTTCAGGCTATTAAAACAGGGCCCCAAGACCTCTGGTGTGCCTGTCACCAAGCCACCAGGATCTAGACTGCTCTGCTCTGCAGCTTAGCTGACTAACTGCTTTACCACTACAACAAGCAAAAGCAGAGCTGCCCTGGTGTCTCCACAGAGGCCGGAAGACCCTGAAAGTGTCTATATGCTCTCGGGACCTGGCCAGCATGCCACGGGGAGCTGGAACAATGGTGGAGACCCCTGGGCCCTGGATGAACTCACAGCCAAGCATTAGCACCACTTCCCAAGAGGAAGGCACTGTCAAGCCATGTCAGCAGGTACCCTGCCAGCAGGTACCATGCCAGCAGGTACCCTGACGAGCAGTGAGCCCTTGCTTGCTGCTGAGCTCTGCTCAGTTCACAGACTTTCGGGCTAAATGAATCAGTGCTATTTCAGGTCCCTGAGTTCTGCCATGCTTTGTACAAAGCAGTAACTGGCATGGAGGCACTGTCAACACACGACAGAAGGAACTAATGTGTGCACAGGATGCAAGGAGGTGGTTAACATGGCAGAGGACAACCACAGGGTGACCACCAGCTTGTCAACACGGAAGCCAAGGATAGCACAGGGACAGCTCCAGAGTAGAAAGAAAATAAACCTCGGGGAGAAGCCTCTATCCAGTAAACCCAAAACAAAGAACAATCCAAGGAGGCTGGAGAGATGGCTCAGCCTTTAAGAGCCCTTGGTGCTCTTAAAGAGGACCAGAGTTCAGTTCTCAGCACCTACCCATGTAGGGTGGATCCCAAATGCCTGGAGCTCCATATTCGAGGGAATCCAACACCATCTCCTGGCTTCTGCAGGCAGGCACACATGCGTATACACACACACACACACACACACACACACACACACACAAATATTTACAAAATAACTGGGAATGGTAACACAAGCCTTTAATCCTAGTACTTAGGAGGAAGAAGCAGGTGAATCTCTATGAGTATGAGACAAGCCTGGTCTATATAGTGAGTTCCAGGACAGCCAGGGCTCCATAGTGAGACACTGTTTCAAAAAACAAAGCAATATAAATAAGTAAATAAGAGGAAGCTACAGAAGCATTAAGTGGACAGGGCAGCCTCAGGACCACGTGCTATACACATTTACGGCTTTTGCAGGTACCGGGCATGCACATGGTACACAGACCTGCATGCAGGCAAAATACGCATGCATATAAAAGTAAATGTAGAATAGTAATATTTTTAAGAGGTAACTATTTTACATAGCTGAGTACTGAGCAGGTCATCACTGAAGAAGATGCTCAAGTGGCCCATCACTGCTGAACGAGGCTCCAGTCCACTTGTAACCAAGTAAACACACAATAAAATTATAACAGTGCTCTACTAGACACTCAAAGGAATGACGCAAGCTCTTTGCACTGACAATATAAAGTATCACGGGCTGGAGAGATGGCTCAGAGGTTAAGAGCACTAGCTGTTCTTTCAAAGGACCTGGGTTCAAATCCCAGCAACCATATGGCAGATGACAAGTTGTCTAATTGCCGGGCATGGTGGCATACACCTTTAATCCCAGCACTCGGGAGGCAGGCGGATCTCTGTGAGTTCAAGGCCAGTCTGGTCTACAAAGCGAGTCCAGGACAGCCAGGGATACACAGAGAGACCTTGTCTTGAAAAACCAAAAATAAAAATAAAGTATCAGGATATACAATAACAAGAAATCTCATTCACAGCTGGTAGGAAAATACACACTACCAGGTGTGTATCATTACCTACCAAACTTGTCACAGCCTGGGGTCCACCAGCACTCCCAGGTACATGACAAGCAGGAAGGCATGCATACCATGCACACAGCAAAAATAAATAACCTACATTTCCATCAACTGTACAATAAACAAACAGTCACATGCTGCCTGACCACAGGGCTGTATTCTGAGAACTATGTTGTTAAAAATGAACACTGGGCATGGTGGTGCGTTAATCCCAGCACTCAGGAGGCAGAGGCAGGTAGGTCTCTGTGAGTTCAGGGCCACCCTGGTCGGCATAGCAAGTTCCAGGACATCATGGATACATAATGAGACCCTGTCTCAAAAAAAAAAAAAAAAAAGTTGGGTGAGGAATACAAAAGCAAAGAACACAATGGTCAGGCTGCTGGTTGACATTGTGGGGTGAAGGGCTCTGTTAGCAGGTCTATGTACTTGTGGCTTCCTTCTCCAGTACCCACACTCCTTAAAGACACACACCATGTGTGCCATCTCACAGGGCCAATGGCCCAGGCCCAGGGCTCCTGTGAACAGGTGGATAATGGGATAGCCAGACAGAAGAACAAGCACAGAGAGCATTGGTATAAACCCACCTCGACATCAGCTAGCCTAGCTCCATCAGACCCTCAATAAGGAGGCTTGGCTCTGTGAACTGTCCCTACTCCCACTCTGCATTGCCCTGGAATCCTGCCTAGTACCAGCCTTTACACACCAGCTGTGCAAACCCTGACCCCTACAACAACAGTCACAGTACTGAAGACCCAGTTAAAGGCCACCCCAGTGGGTCCCTCTCAGTTCCCCCATCCTTCCTCCTTCCTCTACAGGAGCAAAGCCTCAGGAAATGACCCACACTTTTCTCCTTCTAGACCCTCCCTCCAGTAATAGAACTCTCAGGCAGAGCTCAAAAGGAACCACATCCATACAGCCCCCAAAGGCTGAAGACGGAGGGAGAAGCACATGTCCCACTGACCATCACCTACCGGAAGCCGCTCTGTGAGCTCCTAGGGCTGACCAGGAAGCAGTCCCAGGTGCGATTGGGAACATTCTGGAACAGGATCAGTTGCCCTTCCTCTCGAACACGTTCACTCGAGGCATAGTCAGCCACGGACACCTCCTTCACCCGGAATGGGTTTGAGAACAAGTTGGTGACACTACTGAGCGTGTTCACAAGGCGTCCAAAGAACTGCATCCTCCGTAGGGCAGGTGGCCCCAACTTGTCCCCTTGCTCTGGAAGAAAATGAGGTCTCTGGTCATTTTCTTCAGATACAGTCTCCCAAACCCACCTCACAGGTGAACCTGCACAGGCACTCCGTCATCCCCACTAGCTCTGTGCCCTGAGTGGAATAGCAGGTCTGATGGAAAGTTCCAGAACTCTCAGGCCAGGCCAGGCACCACTCCCTGACCAGGACTGACAGAGGATTGGTGCTGACAATAAGGGCAGTGGGCATTAATGTGCTGCAAGGCCTGGCCAAGTAGACAGCCTCTTACTGTGCAAGTCAGAGATGACAGTCTGGAGATGGTAGAGCTTAGCACGGCCACACCAATTCCACAAGCAAAGCCGAGGGCGCCTTTATATAATGCACCAGACTGCACCACACTGGTTGGGTAGGCGACAGAGAGCAACTATCTCTCCGCACCCTGTTACCGGTTTCACACAGAGCTCTGAAAGTGGCCACAGAAGCGGGTCCTCAGGACAAAAGTGAACTCATAGGCTCAGACACACCAAGTGTGCATTTGTGTGTATGGAGAGGTGTGTAAATGTCTGCACGTGCTTGTGGGACCAGGGTTAACTGCTGTCATCTTCCTTGAGTGCTTTTCACCTTATTTCTGAGACAGCATCTCTCAGTGACCTAAAACTAAGTAGGTTAGACTGGCTGCCCATCAAGCCCCAGGCATCCTCCTGTCTGCCTCTCCAGCACCAAGATCCCAAGTGTGTGCCACTGTGCCCCGCTTTTTTGACATGGATGCTAGGGATGGAACTCAGGTCCTCATACTAGAATGACTGGGTGACCTCCTTAGCACCCACTCCTGAAAGGGGGAGGATTTTTCTTTTAACCTACAGATTAAGTCAGTTTCTGCTATAAAAATTGTCTCCAGTTTAGACTGGAGCCTTAGATTCTGTGTTCGCGTGTTTTGGGAATGGAGCCCAGAGCTCCATGTCCACTAGGCTACACCTTCAGCCCAGAGTTAGAGATCTGTGTTTTCCTGGACTTCCAGAAAGCACACTGCCATCCCCAGAGGCCACCTCTGAGTCCACATGTGTAGGGGTTGATAGATTAATATAAGTTAGATTTAGTGAATATCTAGGTTTCTGATACAGTCTCTTAATTTGGGGCATGAAGATCAACTTCGCTGTGAACAATTAGCTTATCAGCTTATGGATGAAGTCAGGTGAAATGAGGGGAGTCTCTTTGGACTGAAAAACAAGGTTGAAGCCAGGTGAAACAAGCAAAGACTTTATGACCTGGCATTGTTTTCAACTGCTAAGTGGACAGAGCCCAAATTAAGCTGAAGCAGGTGGAAGAAGGAGCGATCCTATTTAAGGACAAGTGGATGAGCCCGGAGAGCTGAGTGCTAAGGGCCCCCGATATTAGAGAGCTCCGAGAGTCCTGCTGGAGAAAGTGCTGGTAGACCAATGGCCCGATCTCCCTGAGGCAGAAGGAAGCTGGTGAGCAGAGAAAGCCTCAGCAAGACAGCAAAAAGCCAAGGACTAAACCCTGTGGCTCAGCTTTTGCCTAGAGGGATTTGACCTGTCCGAACAGTGGCCTGAACGGAACTGTGGCCAGCTCTAAAGACTGAGGCAGAGCGGCAGAGTTGCTGATATGAAGGAAATAAGTTGGCCTACAGACGGCTGAGGTCTCCCAGAGAGAAGAAAGCCTCAAGCCTTATTTAAGGTGAGACTTCGATAGCCAATTTACCCTGACGAACCTGCATCTGAGATATTCCAGAAAAAGGACTGCTAAGTGCATTAAAGAATCTACCCCAGAGACTGTGTTCATGACGACTGAGGACCTGCCCCAGAGACTGTATCCTTATGAAAATTGTTGTAATAGTTATCAATGGGTTTAGTGGTTAGGTCTTAGGGGTTGTAGGAATGTATAGGGGTTGTAGGCATTCATAGGAATTTGTAGGAATAGTAGTTAAGTAAGTGTATTTGATATAAGTGAATATAGTTATTAATAAATAAGTGTTTAATAATTAAAAAGTACGGTTACACACATGTCACCTGTTCAAAGAGTAGGTCAAACAGCACAGAGCATGGCAGTGTGGACACCCTGGTGGAGGTGGCACCCGTGTGCACACCAGTTCTCAGTCTTGTTCTGCTCTGGCCAGAGTAGGAAAGGAGACCTTGAAGATGGAATGGCGACAAATCAAAAGGCCTACAGAGCAAGCTGAGAACAGTGTGGGGCCAAGCATGACACTGACTGAGGGTTTCACTTTCCAGTTTCAGTAGCTGTGGTCTGAAAGCATTCATGGAGTATCCCAGAAATAAGTAACTCATTAGCTGCAGACATTATGGTCTTCCAAATGCATGGTGAAATCTCAAACCACCCTGAGTGCATGCGCATGCCATTTCCCAGTGAATCCACACTACACACACCACCACCTGCTAGTCACCTAGTGGCCTGCTTCATTGTCAGAAGGTTATGGACGGCCGTGCTTGTTTCCAGGCGGCCCTTGTGTTACTTAACAATGGCATCAAAGACTGACACTGTTGGTGGAGTGCTTCTTCAGCATGCACAAAGTCTAAGTTTGCTAGCATTGCACTAACTGGATATGGAGACAACACCTGTAATCCCAGTACTGCTCCAGAGCTGGAGTTCAAGGGCGTCCTGGTCTACACAGTGAGCTTGGGCCAGCTTGGCACCTGGAATACGGTACTGTTCTAAACGTTGGCTATCTTCATTTAGCCACTCCCCCATTTTACAGATAAGGAAACTAAGGTTTAGAGACTATGACCGCACAGCTCTGGAAACATCCTGGAGCTTTGGAACACCTTGCTTTTATGCCAACAGTGAGATGTGATAGGGAAGAATGTAAACCTTGGTCTTCTTTAACATGGGGATAGCCAAGTATGGTGGCCCACACCTGCAATCCCAGCACTTGGGAAGCAAATGCAGGCAGCCAGTCCAGACAACACAGTAAGTTCCAGGACAGTTTCAACTATATACTAAGACCCCGTCTTAAGAAACCAAAATAGGGGCTGGAGAGATGGCTCAGCGGTTAAGAGCACTGCCTAGTGCTCTTCCAAAGGTCCTGAGTTCAATTCCCAGCAACCACATGGTGGCTCACAACCATCCACAATGTGATCTGGTGCCCTCTTCTGGAATGCAGGTGTACATGCAGATAGAGCACACATATGCATAAAATAAATAAAATAAATCTTTAAAAAAAAAAAAAAAAAAAAAAAGAAACCAAAATAGGCAGGGGCTGGAGAGATGGCTCAAAGGTTAAGAGCACTGGCTGCTCTTCCAGAGGATCTGGATTTGGTTCCCAGAACCCACATGGCATCTCACAATCACGTGAAACTCCAGTTCTAAAGGATCTGGTACCCTCTTCCATCCTCCACAGATACCATGTATTCACATGATACAAAGACACACATGCAGGCAAAATACCCATACACATAAAATAAAACTAGATAAATCTTAAAAATAGTTAAGACAAGGGGTTTGATAAAGTGTTACTAAGAAAAAAATGTACACAGTTTTACATATGGGATTAAATTCAAATAAAAAATAGGACAGTGGCTACTAGGTCAGGAAATAAAACAATATAGATCAAAAGTCACAGCTGGGCATGGTGGTACAGGCCTTTAATCCCAATACTCAGGAGGCAGAGACAGGTGGGTCTCTGAGTTCAAAGCTAGCCTGGTCTACAAAGTGATTTCCACAATAGCCAGGGCTACAAAGAGAGACCCTGTCTCGGAAAAAAAAAAAATCAAGGATCACAAAATAGTAGATGAGATACAGAGGATGAATGAGTCTGGACAGACAACATGGGTTGTGATTAAAAATAAGATCACTGGGGTGGCAAGGTAGCTTGGCACATTAGGGTGCTTGTGGCCAAGCCTGACAACCTAGGTTAGTCCTTCAGATTCACAGGGAGGAAAGAGAACTAATTTCTTTATGTCATCCTCTGACCTCCATGTATAACACACACACACACACACATGCACATATACATAGTAAAAATGCAATAAAAATCATATACACATTCATTATAGTAATAATTGGTTTTTGGATCTCCTTAATGACCCATCCCACAGCCTCAGGAACATAAAACAAGCACTCTACTGGACTATATGGCCAGCCTCAGTCAAGATTTTTTGCTAAAAATATAGATTTAAGAGGACCCTTGCCCCTCCCCAACACACAGACATACACACACACAAATAAGTAAGTGAATACAAAAATGTAAAAGTGTGTGTGTGTGTGTGTGTGTGTGTGTGTGTGTGTGTGTGTGTGTG
>CAJQZJ010000418.1:6551975-6568482 GCA_907164525.1 Lophiomys imhausi | reverse complement strand
TTGCTATGTACCTAACACTGGCCTTGGAGTCCTTCTTGATCCTGTACATCTTAAGTGCTGGGATACAGGCGTTCACCACCACATCAGCTTCCCTCCTTGAGGTTTTTATTCACCTGTCTCCCCAGTGCCAGGTACATGCAAACTGTAGTTAATCAGGAAATGGTCCTTGAAGGAACATGAGGCTACCAAGCTCATGGGCAAGGCTCTGAGGAGCAATGGGCTGGCTTTAGACTAGGGATATGGGCTATCCCCTAGGGCAGCATTCTCAACCTGTGGGTGAAGACCCCTTTGGGGGTCAAATGACCCTTTCATAGGGGTCACACATCCTGCATATCAGATATTTACACTACAATTCATAACAGTAGAAAAATTATAGTTAGGAAGTAGCAGTGAAAATAATTGTATGGTTGGGGGGTCACACAACATGAGGAATGGTATTAAAAGGTTGGAATCGTTAGGAAGGTTGAGAGCCACTGGTCTAGGACCATGCTGAGTTACTGGTGAGCAGATGCCAGGCAGTTTGGGAAATCTTTTCAAAACATGACCCTGGCAACCCATACAAACGCTGCTGGAAAGGATACTTGGGTGCTCTATCTTTTTTTTTTTTTTTTACATATATGCGAGCTCTATCTGCATATACCCCTACATGCCAGAAGAGGGCATCAGATTCCAGTACAGATGGTTGTGAGGCACCATGTAGTTGCTGGGAATTGAACTCTGGACCTCTGGAAGAGCAGACAGTGCTCTAAACCGCTGAGCCATCTCTCCAGCCTTGGGTGCTGTATCTTGATGGGGGGTGCTAGATAGACTTTGGATTTGTTGGGGTGCTCACTGACCTGCACACATATGTTTTGGGCACATTTCTGTAGATAGCCTGTAATCCCAGCACTCAAGAAGCAGAGGCAGGATAGTGAGTTTAAGGCCACCCTGGGCTAATGATGAAACCATGGCTTTAAAACAAATAGGCAGGTAAGATGGCTGTATGGGTAAAGGGGCTTGCTGCCCTCCAAGGTGGATCCCCTAGAACCCACAGTTGGAAGGGGAAAATGTAACTCCTGCCTATTACCCTCTGACCTCCACACAATTGTCAACTGTCATCGTTGTGGTGTACCTAATACACATGTAAATGTAATAAAAAATTGAAACAACCCCAAAACATGCCTATCCTGGCCCCCGTGGGAAAATGGTGAGTGAGAGGATCGTCCACTCCCTCACTTCACATTTGTTGAGTACCTAGTGTTTGCACGCACTGACCTTAGTGTGGCAAGGCTGTGCTGAAACTAGCACTTTGGTGGAGAAGGGGGCAGGAGGGACAGACCACCATCAATTGGGATGGGAGGTGGTCGTGAGAAGCACTATGGGGAGCCAGGCAGTATAGGGACAGCAAGAGCAAAGGCTGGACTGTTGGGGTCAGAGGAGGTTGGAATGAATTCTGAGACAGGTGACTTGAATGCCAGGGTATGGAGATTTTTACTCTAAAACATGAACCAACCAACCACGGTGACCCTGAACTTCTTTCTCTCTTAGGACTCTAGCCCAGAGGGCACCTTCTGCAAAGATGTCCGTGGATCCCTTATCTAGCAAAGCCCTGAAGGTGAGGCACTAGCTCCTGTAGTCTCTCTGCTGCTGCTCCTAGTAGATAGAGCAGCGACATCCCAATTCCCCTTTCCTTCCTGGAAACCCCAAAGGGGACTCAGCAGCGACGGGCCTACAGCGGCCGGTCACTTCCCGCTGCGCTTGAGGCTTTCCAGGCTAGGTTTCTGAGCTGGGTCCAGGACTGGACGCTTGGTTAGTTTGAGCCCTGGGTGGCCTCCGTGTGCTGATGCTGCTCCTGCCCACCTTCAAGGTCTTGGCTCAAGTCCAACAACCGCCAAAACGGGGAGAGGGGGCTCGCACTAGGAAGTGGGGCGGCGGCATCCCCAGCACAGGCTTTGTGCCTCCGTTTCCCCACGGCCCGCAGGTCAAGCGCGAGCTGAGCGAGAACACGCCGCACCTGTCGGACGAGGCGCTGATGGGGCTGTCGGTGCGCGAGCTGAACCGCAACCTGCGCGGGCTGTCGGCGGAGGAGGTAACGCGGCTGAAGCAGCGGCGCCGCACACTCAAGAACCGCGGCTACGCGGCCAGCTGCCGTGTGAAGCGCGTGTGCCAGAAGGAGGAACTGCAGAAGCAGAAGTCCGAGCTGGAGCGCGAGGTGGACAAGCTGGCGCGCGAGAACGCTGCCATGCGCCTGGAGCTCGACGCGCTGCGGGGCAAGTGCGAGGCGCTGCAGGGCTTCGCGCGCTCGGTGGCCGCCGCCCGCGGACCCGCCGCGCTGGTGGCGCCCGCTAGCGTCATCACCATCGTCAAGTCGACGCCGGGCCCCGCCCCTGCTCCTGACCCCGCCCCCTGCTCCTAGTACCCGCCCACCCCCACCTCCCCAAAGCCCCTCGGACCCCGACTCCTTCCCAAAGTGCCTGAGCGCCTTCCACTCCCAGTCCCGTTTCTCTGTCACCGCTTTACCCACTGTGGTGACTTCACATTCCTTTCCTGGGCTCTTTCTAACTCTTGCAGGCCCCCAGACTGGGACCTGAAGGCCCTGGGGGAGGGGCGGCTTTGCTAAGTTGGGAGGGGGCCGTTGAGGTTCTGGGTTTCCCTGGGCTGAAAGTCCGGCTCAGATTTAAAGAGGGGGATGTAGAAATGGACCCGGAGAAGAGCTGGTGAGAGAGTCTGGATTGCGCCAGTATGCCCTTCCGACTCTCCCAGGACTCAGGACTAGGTGTGGCCTTGTGGGGCTACCCTGCTGGGAAGCAGAACTCTAGAGACTTCCCAACTCTGCTTGGGACCTGGGAATGTCAGACTTTGCCAAGCTAAGTAAACCCAGTTGACTGATGCGGAAGCTGTCAGGCAAAACGACCCAAGGCCACTAAGCACTGAGTAGTTGAGCTGCAAACCCAAGTGGCCTTCTCACAGCTGCCCTGACGAACATTCCGAGCATGGATTTCACGGGGGGGGGGGGGGGGGGGGGGGCTGAACAAAGTGGCAGGAGAGCCTCCTTGGCCGGGGAGACAGCTGTCTATGTGGTGGGGAAAGAAGGTGAAAGACAGAGAAAGTGACACAAACGGATGAGGTGAGGAGCTGGCCAGCCAGAAAAGGGGCAATGGGGATGACCACTGTGGTAGGCAGACAGACACTACAGTCCTGATGCGGGGAATGGAAGAGGTGGGGGAATCCCTTGGAATTAAGGATTCTACTTTGGTCAGGAGTATCCGTGGTGGCACGGGGGCTGACCATTGTTCCCCTGGGAAGTCCACCCAGCACCTCAGCGACACTGTGTACAGCTGACCTCTCCACACTATTTATTGCACGAATCTAAGTTATTCTCGTCAGCCAGAGCCCTGCGCCTCTTCCCTGGGAAATATGTGGGCCCTGAGCTGTACTTATATTTTATATCTACAAACAAATCACACTTAAACTTGTATTTAGGAAAAGCTGGGTAACAATAAGTTTTTTTTTTATTGCCCAGCTGCCAGAGTTTATTTATTTTCTGACTTAAAGTGAGCCAGTTATCTGCCTTGAGTATTTTGTAGACTTTTCTCAATAAAGTCGAGTTCTCTTTTTCCACAGAGAAGTGTATGTCCTGGACTGCTTTGCATGTGCTCTGAGTGGCCTGAGGTGGGTAGGTAGGAACTTTTGGGTCATGGGAGGCTCAATCCCATTGCTAGCTTTTGCAAGCAGGTGTGGGTGGAGGCAGGGTGGGAAAGCCATGTTCACACTGTACACAGCCCCAAGCAGAGAGAGAGGTCCTAAGTTTTCAAACTGTGTTTCTACCACTTTCACGTGGGTCTGATTTTCTACAGCCCAGGCAGAAATACTTCCCAATGTACCTGAAGACCCAGAGAGAGAAGTGGATTGCTGAATTCTAGGCGACAGACTTCAGTCATAATCTTCGGTGGGGGAGGCAGGGTGTGTGTATGTGTTTGTGTGCACACATGCGTGTGCGCACTCATATTGACTCTGCGAGCCTGGTGAGGAGTGGAACACTGCGGTCTTCAGCCAGGGAAGCTGGGGTTTGAACACAAGTGGTCTTTTTTGGGGAGGTACTTACTGGCCTCTTGTGGCTCCAGTTTCCTTTAAAACAGTGGTTCTCACCCTTCCTAACGCTGCGACCCTTTAATACAGTTCCTCATGTTGTGGTGACCCCCCAACCATAAAATCATTTGTTGCTGTTTCGTAATTGTAATTTTGGTACTGTTATGAATCATATCGTAAGTATCTGATATACAACCCCTGTGAAAGAGTTGGTCGATTCCCGAGGGGATCGCCATCCCAGAGGTTGAGAAACCGCTGCTTTAAAATGAAGGCGCTACGGAGGCATAGTCTAGATAAGTCTGAAGAGCCGCCAACCCTAAAGCGCAACAAATGCCAGTCCACAGAACTAGGGTGAGGACCTTGTTTGTTGCTGATCAGGGAGGGAGAGAGAGGCCAAAGAAAGGGGCTGAGTTGGAGTTTAGAGAAGAGCCAGATCATGTGGCTTGGCTGGACCCACAGAACTTTCTCCCGCTCAGATTGGGGCCGCGCCAAGACTCCTTCCTGAGGCTAAGCTCAGGCCTGGCAGCAGGAAGGCGCGGTGGATGGTGACGTAGACTGTTTACCTTCAGGTTATAGGCCGCTTAGGAAGTTTCCCCGCCCACACGCATTCCAGCCATGCCTGTCACCCACAGGCCAGGCCCTTAGAAAGGCACGATGGGAGTAGGGGAGGTACCGGTGATCCAGTACCCCTGCCCTAGGCCTCCTGGTTCCTCAGGATGGAGGATGGGCTCAAAGAAGTCAAGGCGGCGGGGTGGAGAGATGGCTCAGCGGTTAAGAGCACTGGCTGCTCTTCCAGAGGTCATGAGTTCAATTCCCAGCAACCACAACCATCCATAATGAAATCTGGTGCCCTCTTCTGGCCTGCAGACAGAACACTATATACATAATAATAAATAAATCTTAAAAAAAAAAAAAAAAAAGTCAAGGCAGGTGCTCAAGTCTTTGATCTTGTGAGAGATACCTACAAAAAGTGCACCACCTGCCTCTGGAAAACACAGGAAATGAGACCCGACCCTCATGAGGATGGGGATAGGGTATCCCTTGTGGTAGGTTGTCTGTAGGAAAGGAGAAACCGTCCAATAGGGATGTGAAACCTGATTTTAGTCCCACACAACAGTAAACATCACCATGACCTACAAACACATCTCACACAGGAAGGTGGACACCCCGGCCCATACCCACTACACTTCTCCCAGACAAGAAGGGGAAGGAAAAAAACCTCACTGGCACACATAAGAAATTTCGATACAATCTATATTATCTCACATATATATTTCTTCCTGACTTGATTTGCTTGCTCTTGCCACGCATTTAAAATATCAGAGACCAAAATAGAGCGGCTTTCTGGTGGAATGCATGGCAGTCACACGACAAAATACAAAACTAGGGGGCTCTGTCTTCTCATACACCAGACAATTAATTTTCAAGTATTTTTTTTATGTACAAAGAGCTACTCTATCTGGAAAAAAATAAAAAATAAATGAGACAAGATAGGTTATGCATCCTAGGAAGAAAGAATGGGGGGAGTCAGGTACAGATTCCTAACCCGTGTTCTCAGGGACCGCTAGCTTCCTGCCACTGAGCTCCCCGAGAGAGCCTCACCCATCATGGCAGCAGGCAAGTGCCATTGTGGGTGGGGACTAGTGGGGACAGGAACCAGCAACATACTTTGGCCTGGAAGGAAAGGAAGTCTGAGGAACAAACTGGTGGCAGCAATCCTAGGAAGGAACCATGGCCACACCCCGAGGAGCTCCCACTCACCAGCAGCCTTCCTGGGCAGCTTGGGAGCAGCTGGGCAGGCCTACTGGGTGGGCGGAGAGCTGGCCTCCAGGCCATGAGGAGGGAAGGAGGCTCTAAGAAGTTTGCTAGAATGCAACAGCCCCATGAAGTCCCTCCCCATGGATGCCAGGGAAGGAACCTGTTTGTTCCACAGGTGACCAAGGGGAGAGCTTCCAGTGAAGGCCACAAGGTAGCGCTCCTCTGTCACTCTGTCCACCTCAAGAGGGCACTGAAGCCACACCCAAGCACTGCTTGGATTCCCACTCACCAGGCCCTCTGCCACCCTACCTAGGAGGCTCTAGCTCTGGGAAGCAGCTCTGGGATGTGAGTGTATTGGGAGCCAGGGGAGAGAGTGGGTGGTCCCAGACAAAGGTGCCCGACCCAGCACTGCAGAACCCTGAGTGCCAACAGCTCCACGAGGAGCCCCCAGAAGTGCCTGGGACAGACGGGAACTGGGGAGGGGTCTTCATATGTGACTAAGGCACAGAAGAGATGGGCCAGATGGAGCACACTAGGCCCTGTATGGCCAGGGGACCCAGGAAGGTCTGAGACCACCCCTACCTTGGCCCCACTGCATAACCATCCCTCCAGCCTCACTCTGGAAATGATCTGAAAGTGGAGACTCAGATCTCTCCTGTGACCCAGGAGGAAGAACCAGGGAGACCAGGACCTACCAGGAGTCTGACTGCTCCGTTGAGGTGGTGGTGGGGAACCCAAGCCCTGGCACAGTCAGGAAGTATGAAGGGGACTCTGCCCCAAACTACCAAGAACTGGACCCAAGTGAGAGGGCAATGTGGGCTGCTGACTGTCCTCTCAGCAGGCTGACAAGCCACCATGAGGACACCCAAGGGTCCAGAGAGCCCCACATGACACGGAAGGGCCCATAGGCACGGAGGCATCCTTCCTAGGTGGGCCCTGAGGCTTCTGGGGTCTGGCTCTGATGCTTGCAGCATGCCAGGCAGGCCTAGGTTGGGGAGGCCCACAGAGCATTCACATCTCCTCCTGCCCAGAATGAGGCAAAGCTCATATTGGACAAAGGTGAACAGGGAAGGGCAGGCAGGTGGGAAAAGACCAGGTTGGGTCTGGGTATTGGACGGTGTAGGGAGGGCTGGGCCTGACAGCTGGGCAAATAGCCTGCTAGGGAGGAGGCTTAGGATGCAGCTTCTGGCCAACACACAAGCATTTGGGCCCAGGCATGGCTGGTTCCAGATGTGTCCCCAATATAGGACTGGTAGCAGAGGCAGTTACAGCCAGTACCCTCTGCTCTTGCCCCTGGTGCTGCAGGGTTGGCCATGTAGACATATTCCTGAGGCCAGATCCTCCGGAAGCGATATACAAGTGTTTCTGGTCCAATAAATAAAAGGGCGACAGCACCAATGTGCTGGCTGCTCCCGCCTGGCTGGGCTGGAGGAGGTGCCTCCTCTCCACCAGTGACCACCCCTAGAACTCATCATCAGAGCTGAGCAACAGAGTCTTCTCATTGTCACGGGCACCACTAAGGCTGTGGGACCGGGATAGGCTATGGGTACCACCACGCCAGGTGGGCCCAGGCTCCAGAGTGGACTGTTGCGTGTACTGCTGGTAGGCAGGGGAAAAGTTGTGGATGGCATCCTGGACAATGTCGTGTGGGTTCATGGTTTCCCTGAGGCTGCTGGAGATGCTCTTCATGGGGGCACAGCGTCCTGCAGGGAGGAGACAGGGGGGCATGGGGCCAGAGCAAGAACAGAAAACTTGATCAGTTCCTGCCCTTACTCTTGGGACACACCCACCCCCATGTTGTTCACTTATTTCCTCCTGGGACAAGAAAGGGGCAGGACAACAATGCTACTGCTAACTAGGAGAGAACACAGGGAGCTCTGAAGGAAGCTAAGACAAAGGGCAGAGAACAGCACTCACAGCGGGAAAGGACTGGGCAGAGATGGGAAAGCTGCAGATAGTCACCCAGAACACCCCAAGCTCCAGTGCCAGGCTATGGCCCCCACCTGGGAGGGCTGCTGGACCAGGTTCCAGAGACCCCCACAGGAGCAGACTGGCCTGCTGACTATCCCCCCTGACAGAGCAGGAACTCACTACCTTGGCATGCTTCCAACTCATCGGTATGAAGATGTTCCCTCCCCACAGTATCTGGGGTAGGGGTGGAAGCACAGTGCAGGCCAAGCCAAGCTGGAGAGACAAACTCAACACTGGGCCCAGGACTTGGGACTAATACTTTCTCCACCCCCTGTGTTCAGTCTTGGAAACCCTACCATTCCTTTAATGGGGGCCCTATGCCCCAGAACCTAGCAGGGTGTATTTCAAAACTAGAGAATGGAACGAAGGCAGCAGCCAAGTTCTACAAAGGGCAGCCCTTAGTCAGGTGCTCAGGGCTCTCACCCAGGAATGCCGGCTGGGAGGAGATGGGTACATAGAGGAGCTACAAAAGGCATGCCAGTGACAGGACCAGACTGACGTGCGGGACAGACGTGCAGACAGAGCAGAGAGCAGACCTACCGTATGGGCCATATGTCAGCACTGCCCGAGGCCAAACCCAGGGCAAATGCAGAGTAAAGGGGCAGGGAGAAAGGCCAGGGGGATAGAAAAGACAAGAAACAGCTGAGTGAAGGTTACCTGCTCACCCCAGGCCCAGTGACCCGCCCCACCCATCCCTAGACACGCAGGCTACTCTGGCTGCTCCCAAAAGGATGGGTGCTCATGCTAACCAGGGCACTCTGATATCAATGTAGGTCCCATCCGACATCTGAAGGGCCCTGTTCCCATTTCTCCGAGGTTTTCAGGAGCTACACCAGCATGGAGCCCTGTGCTTCGAGAAGCTCACACTTCTGTATAGCTTTGGAAATCAAGGCTCAGAGGATAATTGCAGAGCTGGCTTTTCACCCCAGCCTAATGTGAAGTTGGGAGGGACTCAGACCATGGCTAAGAGTATGGACTACAGCCCACAGCAACAACAGCTTGTCCTGTTGGGGTTGTTTTTTCCAGGGTGGGTGCATCTATGGGGAGCCCTGCCTGAAGGAAGTACGTGGGAAGACCACCAGGTCACCACTAAAGTGCTCCTGCAGGGCCTCCAAGACACAGCACCCCTCTGCAACAGATAACCCAGTTTGCTTCTAGTGGCTTGGCTCCAGTCCCCAGGGCCTGTCAAACCAGGCTTAAGGGATATAGATAAATGTTATCAGACCTTTCCCACTGGAGCTCAGCGGGGAAGCGGGGGTGGGGGGGCACCAGCCAGCAGGTGCTTCAGCACGGAGTAAGGATGCCATCAAAGACCAGGATGGCACTAGAGCACCATAGTGTGGCAGAAAGCACAATCCAGCAGAGGCATTTGAAGGTCTCTTCCCAACCAGGAACAGTAGAGGGACTGGGCAGGGAGTCTTGTGGACCCGAGACTCTGAGATCCCACGCCAGGCACAGGGACTATGGTAGGCACTGAAGCCTGGGGAAGAAGAGTTTCTGGTCTCCAGCCATGGGGGAAAGCTAACAGCAACTGGGACGGCAGCTACCTTGGACAGGAGGCCGCCCTCTCCCACCCTTGCAATCTCTCACTGGATTCCAGCCTCAGGCATTCCCTTCAGGAACAGGCCTTCTGCCCCGCTGGCCCACTGCTTCTCCAGACAGCTGCACTTCCAAGTCACCAGAAAGCCTCTTGAGGCTTATGTGTAGATCCTAGCCAATCACAGAGATGCCAGGGTGAGGTCCAACCCACCAAGATCTTTCTAGGGTATTCTCCTCTCCACCAGAGACTTCGGAATACTGCTTTAGTAACAAGGATTAGAGGTGTAAAAGCAAGCTGTGGGAACTGCCTTCTGACCCTGCTCCTCACAGGAAAGCAGCTTTTCTGTTGCTCCTTGAAGAACTTCAGCAGACAGAAGACAGGACAGACCAGGTGCCACGCAGTGGTGTCCACTAGTCTCTGTCCCAATTTCCTTTTTTCTCAAACTTATAGTAACCTTCCTGCCTCAGTTTCCCGAGTGTTGGAATTATAGGTCTATACTATCTGTGGGTCTCCACACCAGGACCTACATAGAAACAAACTGAGGGTTCCTCTGGGCTCTGACTGACACCCCCCTGCGCTGACCTCCTTAGCCCGGCTTTCAGTAGAGTCAACCCTTACAAGAAGCTGGGCAGTGGGGGGCTCTGAAGCTGAATCCAGCTCATACCTTGAGCGTCCAGACTCTTGTCGGTGTAGACCTTGTAGGTGAAGGCATGCCGCAGGGCCAGGGCTGCAAAGAACATCTCCACACAGATGATGAAGTCCTGGTAGCCGGCAGCCACAGTGCCCTCACCCACTGACACTCGGGCTGAGTTGATCTTGGGAATGGCTCCGCACTTCTCTAAGATGGCCAGAAGCATGCCTGGACAGGGAGAGGCACTGTCTGGTCACATGCCTCTTCCCATGCCCTTCATTCATGTAGTGCCACCCAGGTAGCCACACACTCCAGGGTACAAGAGGCTCAATTGCTCCTGGAGGCAGGGTTGATGACACAAAGCCAAAGGCTCTGCAAACCCCACTCTCAGTCACCTGTCAGCCAGAAAACTGGGACATCACCAACTGTAAACAGCTGCCAGCCTCAACCCTCCCAAAGACCTAGTGGCTGAGGTTATCTCTGAGTTCCAGGCCAGGATCTTGAAGGACAGTACTTTGGCCTGGGGGTGGGACATGGGACTGAAAGGGCAGTGGGTGTGGGGTTGTGGTCACCAGGCTGAGAGGAGGCTGACCTTGCCAGAAGGAGAGGAAGATGACGGACTTGACCATGAAGAACTTGAGGACAGGGTTGTAGGGACTGAGCATCTCCCGCGTGGCGAAGTAGAAGAGGAAGAGGGCATAAAGGGCCAGGCTGACTGAGATGTTGTAGATGATGGTCACATAGAGGTACCCACTGGTGACACTGTGGAACAGGCATGCTGTGGCTGGGACTGGCCCTGCGAGGGCAGACTGCTCCGTCCTCTGCCCTGCCCACAACCTGCTCCCCATGGGTCATGGCTCTCCAGCAAGGCGCAAAGACCCACTGGGAGAGGGAACAGGAGACGGGAACACATTGGGAATGTGGTATAGGGGTGTGCCTGTGCATAGGCCAGCCTTCCACCACCACTCCACTCCACTTGGTGGACCTGCTCTGAACCCATTCCTGGTGGAGGTGGAGAACACTAGAACAAAGCTAGGGCTGTGCTAGAGGTCCCAGACTGATGCCAAGTGACAAGTGTTACAGCTTGCTCTCCTCTTGACCTCGGTGTACTCATCTGCCTAGGTGGGATGTGGTACAGGTTACAGGTGCTAATAAGAACTCAGCACAGGGCCAGGTGTAAGGCCGCCTTCACTAATCCGCAAATGGACATGTATGGCTAGTAACATGTAAAGTGGGGCCTTTATATCTGGTGCTGAAGACGGCATCCCAGGGCTTCTTCACTTTCAGAACCTGTCTTAGAGTAGCCAGCCACCACCTTCTGAGATCCAGTCATGGTTACTACTGTACATTCTGAATATGTTGGAGTTTTTTTTTTGTTTGTTTTGTATTTTTGGTTTTTCGAGACGGTTTCTCTGTATAAGAGAGCTTTGTAGACCAGGTTAGCCTTGAACTCATAGAGATCTGCCTGCCTCTGCCTCCCAAATGCTGGGATTAAAAGTGTGCGCCACACCTGGGTGTGGTGGCGCTCGACTTTAATCCCAGCACTCAGGAGGCGGAGGCAGGCGGATCTCTGTGAGTTCAAGGCTAACCTGGTCTACAAAGCAGAGTCCAGGACAGCCAGAGATACACAGAGAAACCCTGTCTTGAAAAACCAAAAAAAAAAAGTGTGCGCTACCACGCCCGGCTACATCCTGAATATGAACATGAACATGACTGGCTCAGAGCCTAGCATCAGGACCAAGTGCAAGATGGCCACTGCCAGGCTCAGGCCCAGATACTCGGGGAGGTCTGAATCCCGTCCATTTAGGAAGACAGCAGTCATGGGCTCTGTCAAGGTAGGGCGCCCACCCTTGTGTCAATACTGTACCCACGATCCCACAGGTGGACCCTTGCTTACTCAAAGTCCCCGTCCCGGTACTTGCCAAAGGCCTGTAGAATAACGGTGCTGACGGCCATGAGTGGCTTTACCACACAGAATTGTAGGGTAGCCTGTTGGGGAGACAGACAAGGTGGTATTAAGTAAGGGTATGGGAAAGCACCTGCTCTGGCAGTTGGGCCTTTGCTGGTTGCTAGGAAGGAGAAGAAGGAACTGGGGGGGGGAGGGGTGGCGCAGAATGTGTAAGGAGACAAGAGTATGCTGGGGACACAAGGACTAAGAATACAGGGTCCAGTGGACCACGAGTAGAAGACACCTCAGAGAGCTCAAAGGCTGAGGGGCCTTCAGGGAGGGCAGGATTCAGGCAGAGGGAGCAGCTCCAGGCCAGCAAGATGCTTCAGCAGGTAAAGGCACTGGTATGACAAGCCTGCTGACCTGCATTTGATCCTCAGGACACACAGTGGAAAGAAAACCTCCTGCAAACCATGCACACGCACGCACGCATGCTCGCACGCATGTGCCCAGTGCATGAAGGGCAGCCTGGGAACCTGTCTCTGCTCCACTGAGGACCTAGTCTGTGGGAGAGCTACGGCAGAGGAACATGTGACAAGCAGAGCTGTGTGCTACTATCAGAAAGCCCCACAGAATCCCTGGGCTGCAAATCTCCACCCAAAGGATGTGCAGAGAAGGGAAAAGAGCAGGGTTCACACCAAGGTGCCTGTAAGCTGATAGGGGCTGCTCCCTGTGAGGTATTTTCGTGACCTCAGTCACAGACAAGGAAATTGAGGCACAGAGCTGAACTGGCAGATGCAGGAACTGGTACCCAAGCCAGCAGGCCCAGAGCCTTTGTCTGGCTACATCATGGGTCAGTCTGAGATCCACAGAGCAGGTGAGATGTCAAATCGCATGTCAGTCTCAGGAGTGGGCAGTCCTTTCTAGCTTTCTGTTGGGCTGGGCTGGGGGCAGAGGGGGTTGGTCACTGACCGGAGAATCTCTACTTCCCTTCCTTCCCTGCCTCTGTTCTTTCCCCCTTTCTCTCTGTCTCCTCACAGGCAGTGCTAGGGACAGAACCCAGGACCTCACACAGGCCAGGCAAGTGCTTTTCCACCACATTGTAGCCCCAGTCCAGGAATTTCCCCTTTTAACAAGCGCTCCAAAAGACTCAAACACTGGGCTCTGGGCCCGAGGACATCCTGGCCCACCCTGTGGCTCTGGAATGAAGACAAGACTACAAGCTGGGGGTGCCAGCTGGGAGCCCTCATGTGTTCCTTTCCTCTCTCTGCCCTCACTGCCATGTCAAGGTTCAACAGCAGAGCCTCAGGGCCCACCAGGAGGGGGATGATGTGTGCTTGCTGGCGACTGTGCTCTCTGATCTGCTCTTAACAGCAAAACTTTGAGGACATTGTAATGATCAAAAGTGGCTCTGAGTCACAGCTGGGCCAGGACTGAGTGGCTGAACCATGTAAACAAAGGCTCTGCAAGCCCCACCCTGGACCAGGATAGTGTTAACCCCTTTTGGGCCACTCCATGGCAGAGAACCTGAGGCCCCCACAGGGAGGCAGAACCAGGAGCATAGTTGAAGGGTGGGCATGTCCGCTGACATGCTGTGGGCCCTGGGCCCTCCACAGAGGCTGAGAACAGGGTAGCCCTTGGCTAGGCTGTAGTGTCCCTGGTTTGGGGGGGGGGTGTCGTTTCTCTCTTGACTACTTGGTCATTCAGGAGAGAATGACAGAAGCCCTGTAGAGGCCAAGGACAGTCATAAAGACAGGGTGTGGCACCCTCAGATACTATCTTCCTTAATGAGCCAGAGCTGTGCTAAAAAGGCTTACACCCACTGCCTCATCTGTTCCTTTTAGTCACCCCTGAGATAAGTAGTGCCACCCTTATTTTACAGATGAACAAACAAGCTCAGAGAGGTTAAGAAAGAGAACCCGGGAGTCCATCTCTAGCCAGGAAGTAGTGGCCAAGGAAAGCAGAAGCTATAACAATGTGACTGGTACGTGGGAGAGGGCAGGGGCTGCCTGGGTCGGTCCGCTGTGCAACTTTAATGCCTAAACCCTCTCGGCCCAGAAATGGGGATGAGCTTTCAAACTGACAATCTAGAACCACTGTGTGAGTCCTGGTTCTTGAACATACAGCAAGATTTAGTCCAAATGAGCAAGACTCTAGACTAGCTTCTCCGGCCCCAGGCTGTCGCTGACATTCCCAGGATGTTAGCTGTCAGTCTCAGCAGATGCCACTAGCATGGTGTCTCCAGAACAGCTTCAGGACAGCTGGGGGGCTGGGAACCTCCACAGGCATGGCACAGTCAGCATGCAGCACAAATTGCCCTCTGGGGTGCAGGTCTAAACCAGAGCCTCTAGCCTGCTCCCCCCGTCCTGGGGCTGCCACTGGCACACACCTGTTTGCAGAACCGTAGGAATCCGATGGAGTAGGTCATTCCCCGGAGGCAGCATGTGCTGTACATACAGCTTGACCTGGGAGAGACAGGTAGAGAGTAGACAGAGGAGATTGGAAGGGTGGGACTCGAAAGGCTGCCCTCCACATCAAACCAGCTGGGGGACGGGGTGGTCTATGTGTTCACTGCAAGCCCATATGGGGTTCAGGAAGCTGTCACACTCACTCAATGGTCTTTCCTCTGATCTCAGACATGATGGCGCTCTCTCCCCCAAGGTACTCATAGCACAGGCTCAGGAAGTTATAGATGACAAAGGCTGTGAATAGTCCAGGGCAAAGCATTCAGGTTAGCAGAATGGTCACTCAAAGCAAGGAAAGTGGCTGAGCCACAGTCACGCTCAGCCCCTGCAGTCTTCTGATGTCTGACCCTGTCCAGATATAGGGTGGCATAGGGGTAGGGCAAAGAGCCATGGACCCCTGGGCCAGACGGCCCAGCTGTGGGCCATGCTTCTATTACTTGGGAGCTGTGTGGCTTCAGGCAGGTTCCTCAAGATCTCTGTGCCTGTTTCCTCATCTATGAACTGGGGACAAGTGCTTCCTTATGGCCTGCTATGGGGAGAAGAACAGTGACCATATGAGGCCCTACCGAAAGCTGGGTTCCCAGGACAGTGCTCAGGAAGCGGCCTGATGCTTTATGCAGACTGTGACCGTGCTGCAGGTACGAACTGAGTCCTACTCGTAGTACCAACCCACAGCTAGCACTGAAGGAATTAAAGTCAAGGGGATGGATGTGGTGCCTAGCCCCAGAAGTGGCTCAGGCAAAGGCCCAGGGCAGCCCATAGGCCTACTCTCAGACTGTCTCTCACAGGACTCTCCCCATGGCAGGCTAGGAAAGGAATCTTTCTTGAGGTAGATCCTCCTCAGAAGCCACAGTAGTCCTGCGATGCTTTTCTGCGGAGGGCCTGCCACCCGAGCTCACATCCTTGCCTTTCTGTGCCACAGGCTGTGTCAGCATATGCCTGGGCTGCTGATTAACCATGCCACACCTCAGGCTCCCACTGCATTTAGCTCTCAGCTCAGGATGTCTACCTCACCATGCCAGCCAGGGTGTTGTTTCACTCCCAGGATCATCCGTGAGTCAATAATGGACCTCATCAATTCTCAGAGAAAGGAGACGAGAGACAACCTCCTTAGACATGACTTAGTCAAATCAGGCCTCCTGACCATCTGGAAAAATCCATGCCCTTCCTAGGAAATTAAAGGCTCATGTAAAACAGCTCCAAACTCCCAGCCACAGCATTTACATCAGAGGCCTCTACACAGTTCAGACACAGAACAGAGAGAGGCTGACATGTGACCAGGAGAGGGGTGTAACTCAGGCGGCAGGTCCCAGACCTGGTCTCTAGGAAGGCCCCTGTACATTCTGAATACCTACCACAGCCAGGCTGTGTGCTAGGCCCAGGGACCTGTGTCAGTGACCATGAGACCCACAGTCCAGTGGGAAGGAAATGATCGTCTCATTTACTCCTGCCCTGGATTATTGAATATCTAGAACTTTCTGCTCCATTCTAGATACCTCATGTCAAGTTATACGCAAGAGTGTGCCATCAGGAAGGGAGGACGAGGGTCTAGATGAAACACGGAGGCTTGTCCACACAGGAGACAGGAGCCTCATGGACTCAGGGCAGATCTCATGAGGACTTCACTTAACAGAATGAGCAAACTTTTCTCCCTCCCTGGTTTTCAGGACAGGGGCTCATCATGTAGCTGCGGCTGGCCCCAAACCGGCAGAGATTCTTTGGCCTCTGTCTCCCAAAAGTGCTGGGTTACAGGCTTGTGCCATTATACATGATTTAGAGGGAATATTTCTAATGAGTATCATTGTCAGAGTAGGAAGCAGTGTGCTTCCAGCTGCCCATTAGACACAGAGTCAGAGGCAGATGCCCCTCATCAGAGATGGGGTCCCACCAGCCCTCAGTGGCAGCTTCTCTAGCCACTAAGTACCTGGACAGAAAGCTACAGTCCAAGCCACTATGGCCCATTCAGTGTCTCGGCTGTAGCCCCCACAAACAACTGTAACACATAACCTGGGAGCTCAGGACTTCAGCGAGAACCTGCTCAGAAGTGTCCTACTTGTCCCTGTAGCTGCGCCCCAGGCCAGGAATCACACGCTGTTCAATATGCAGCACCAACTGCGACCAATTGTAAGCTGGATACCATGTACAGAACTGATGGTCCTGATGTAAGCTGGGTACCGTGTACAGAA
>CAJQZJ010000418.1:6526965-6551965 GCA_907164525.1 Lophiomys imhausi | reverse complement strand
GTAAGCTGGGTACCGTGTACAGAACTGATGGTCCTGATGTAAGCTGGCTGCTCTCTCTCCTTGGTCACGCATGAGCACCTTCAGCTGGTCTCTGCCTCTGCTACATGGAAACTCTGAGCTGATCTGGAAAGACCAAGTTATCTGGGACATTCCAGATAACTGAGGATATGTCTGGAAAACTGAACTGTCTGGTGTGGACTAACGTCCTTTCTTGGTATATAGAGCCTCAGAACATCCCTTCCCACCTTTTGGGGACATGTGGGCAATCACAGTACAATGGACCAACCCTGGTGGACAGGGGACCTGCCCCTATGTAAATGTCCCCAGTTCTAAGCTGCTCCAAAGCCCTCCTCCCTCATGGTTCCTCATCTTTTGTGAATCCTACTTGTCCTTCTTCCCAGCATGTCACATGCTGCTTCTGATCCCTCTTCCATTGGCCCTCTCCCTTTACTCAGACCCACTGAGCTCTTCTACTTCTTGTTTGTGAGCTGTGGCCAGCGGTGCCATTACCCATCAGGCGTCCTACTGACAGCAGACTGCCCTATGGCTCTTTTTTTTTTAATTAAATTCACCTATTTATTTGTATATTTGTTGGACTCGTGTGTGCCACAGCATGGGTGTGGAGGTCAGAGGACAACTTAGAGGACTCGGCTCCTTCCTTCTATCATATGGATCCCGGGTAGTGAACTAAGATAATTAGCTTAAGCATCTTTACCCGCTGAGCTGTCTCTGCTGGCCCCTAGCCTAGTGCTCTTTGTTCATTCACTGAACCCTCTCTGTCAAGAAAATGGTTCATTTGGGGCCACATGTCAAGAGCCAGTGTATCTAAAATTTGTAACTGGGGCCAGGTGTAATGTTGTACGGCTGTGAAGCCAGTGCAAAGGAGGCTGAGGCAGGAGGATCATGAATTTGAGGCCAACGGGCTACACAGCGAGACCTACCTCAAAAACAAGCATATGACCTCTGAAATGGGGTGAAAGATACTGCGTCCCTCCTATGGGTGCAAATTCCTTCTAATAGAGTTCACACCTCTCTGGGGAAATCCTGGCTGCAAAGAACCAGGCAGGAGTCTTTTGTCACCATCAGGTCACACTGGGCAAGTTCTGCAGCTACCTGCAGATATGTTTGCACACTGTAATGGTGTGCAGTACATGCTCCACCTGGTGACTGGGTGGTAAGAATGTGCTAACAATGATGACAAACCTGGGTAAACCGTGAATAACACACAAACATTTATAACAAGAAACACTGCAGGGAGCAGAGGACACTGCATCTCCACCTATGGCTGCAGAACCTCCCAGGCTCTTACCTCACCCCAAATCCAATCAGACACCAAAATGCATATGGCAATTGGTTCTTACCCCAGACCATGACCTATCCCAGTGCTGCATGAACTACAGCCCTCATCGGATGGGTGCTGTGTGGAGCTGGGGCATCCTGAGAAAGGTGCCCACCATCTCTGAGACTCAGCCCTTTCCAGACTGTTTAAATAATTAATTTTTAAAAGGAAGGAAGAATATCAAAGACACAAACAGGAAATGGTCTCAGGCCCTGTGTGGAGAATTCAAGCCCACCAGGCCTCTAGCATGGTGGCAATTATTCTATCTTCTGTGAGATTTTGGAACTTTGAGGTTGAAAGGAAGATCTTAAAAGACAAGAAAAAGGTGCAAGCAGCTAGGCAGGATCAGAATGCAGCAGACTTCCCAAAAGCAGCAGCAGGAGCTGAAGCCAGTGAGAAGAAGCCTGTAGGACCCAGAGAACAATTCCCAACCTCAAGGCGTAGTCCCTCCTACATATGTCAATCACAGAACAATCCAATGCAGACAGTTCAGGCTTCTCACCTGCACCCCAAGCACCTGCTTTCCCAGGAGGCTAGTGGAAGACCGCCAGGAGCAGAGAGAACAAACCATCAACAGAGGAGGAAGTCGGTGCTTACCGAAAGTGGGGCTGGCTACTTAAAACGCAGATAAATGAGTGATAAGCACAGAAAACCAGACAAACCCAAAATTAAGACAAGCAGTTCATTAGTACCTGTAGCAAAACCCAGGCTTGTGCACAGCGAGGACAGGGAGAAACCTGCAAGCACACCACTCAGAAGGGAGCAGGAAGACTGAGCTGCTGCATAAGGAGCCAGTCACAAAACCAAATGAAATGAAAGAAAAGGAAAGGGAGTGTGGGACGGTGCAAGGCACAGCTTTGGACAATATTTAGACATACAAATCAAACACTAAATGCACACCTAGGGAAAAAAACTGTAATCCAGTCTCCCGGTCTCCCCAGAAAGGTGAGGAAAAGAGAAGTGCTTGTGAATGTGCCCGTGTATGCATGCATGTGTGTGTGCTTTTCAGTTTTGTCACAAGGCAAAGAGACCTGAAAAGGAGGTACAGAAGGGACAGGTGAGAGAAAGGGTCAGGCTTCTGACTCAGACACTAAAAGTCAGTGACTTCAGCTAGCCTCAACTGCAGGCCCTGTGTGTTGTTTGTAAACTCCCTGGGAGATGACAGGCCAGAAATGATAGTGTTGCTAGGAGAGGACTTCCTGAGCTGACCTTTCCAGTGGTAGGGGGACTGGTTGGGGCAGGTGGGAGGAACAAAGAGGCTTCTGAAGTGGGGGTGCTGCCCAACATCTGCTGCTACTCTGGGGTGTTGAGTGAGGACAGATTAATCCCCTCACGCCCAGGTCCCCACCGTTTGCTAGATGTCCTACCTTCAGAGCCTAACCAAAAAGAAAGCCTGTATTTGCCCCTAAACTACACAGGACACACAGACACAAACACACAATAGAAACGTGTAAAGACACATACAGAGCCAGGACAACCTTTGGCTTCTAGAAGAACCCGGTGCACACTTGAGATTGTAACTGCAGGAAGGAAGGTGCTCAGCCCCTCCCCTCCCCAGTCACAGGTTTCCCTGGATTTTCTGCTGTCAGGAATATCAAGCCCAGTGCAGCACTAAGCATGTCCCCATCTGCCTCTATGTTCCCTCCTGGAGGAATTTACGAGAACACCAGCCAGGAGCAGGGTGCCTGGGAGTCAATGCAGTCCCACAGAAGGGCTGGGTCGGGCTCACAATGTGAGCTACATAAGTCCCTTTATTCAGTTGTGGGGTTGGGTGAGGTATAGCTTAAAGGAAGAGCACATGCCTGGCATGTATGAGCCCTCCATTCCTCCAACACACACATATAAATGGACTGGATTGGGGATATATTTTAGTTGGCAGAATGCTTGCTTAGCATCTAGAAAGTCCTGGATTCTATGCCCAGCACCACATAAAACCAGGTGTGGGAGCATATACCTATAATCCCAGCACTCAGGAGGCAGAGGCAGGAGGATCTCTGTGTTCAAGGTCAGCCTGGTCTACAGAGCAAGTTCCAGGACAGCCAAGGCTACACAGAGAAGCCCTGTCTCAAGGAGGGAAAAAAAGCCTGAAGCTAGGGCTGGAGAAATGGCTCCACAGTTAAGAGCATTGGCTGTTCTTTCAGAGGACCCATCCTGGTTCGATTCCCAACACCTTCTTCTGGCCTCAGGTACTGCACATACATGGTGTATAAATATACATGCAGACAAACACTCATCTACATAAAAGACAGACAAACAAAGAATATAAGGTGTACACCTTTAGTCCCAGAACTCTAGAAGCAGATCTCTGTGAGTTCCAGACCAGCCAGAGATATAAAGAGAGACCCTGACACCTCCCAAAAAAAAGTTTGATGCCAGCCTAGGCTGCATGAGATCAACTGCTGTCATGTGCCTGGTTCTTTCCTCACACCGAGTGAAGCTGCCTCTTGGGCTGTATCCACTGAAGAGGCAGACAATACCTGGCAACCATATGTGGACAAGAAGCATGTGACATCGGGGAAGAGACTGGATGAGGGTCAGACCCACACAGGGCTGGAAATCAGACCATGGTAGCTCCCAATGCCAGCAAACTACCTACTGCTCAGCTGGGGTGGAAGCTGGAGTGTCTCCTGAAGAGGGTGTGGCGGGGACAACACAAACAAGGGATGATGTGCAGGAGGAGAGGGTGCCAGTCCTTTCCTTTGAGACACAACAGAGAACCACATGGGGACACGTGGGGTTGCAGGCCCAGCTGTGTAAATCCTCCCACCATACGTGGGGTTTCTGTCCATGGATGGACCATTAAGAAGTTGCCAACCCAGCTAGAGAAGCCAGAACTGAGAAATAAATGAGCCAGAGGTGGAGCTCCTGCCTCTGCGAGGAGTGAGGGTGTCCTGGGACTCCCCCCTACCAAAGCATGTCTGTAAGGGGACACTTGGGCTACATGAGGACGGTTACCCATCCACTAGGGATAGATGGGCAGCCAGGTGGGGAAGATGAATTCAGATCTATCCTTGTGAGGTCCAGAGGTTCATAGGAGGGACTGAGGAACAATGTCCCAGCCCCAGATCCTAGAAGTGAATAAGGGGCATGCAGTCCCGTGTGCCCCATGGCTCCCCAGCCCTCCCTCGAGTGCCACTCTACCACGCGCTCACCCTCGTAGCAGTCACGGATGGTGCCGAAGTACACATAGTATTGGTCGTTGGTGAAGAAGAGAAGGCTGAGCCAGGAGTCGAAGGCGTAGATGGGCACGATGAACAGGATGCGCACGATGTGGCGCTGCTCATTGGGGCGGCTGTAGCAGCGCAGGTGCATGTAGATCTGGGTGAAGGGCACTGGTCAGTCAAGCCCTACTGCTCCCGCCTGCCTCCTGCACCTCCCATCTGCCCTCGGGCCTCTGCCCGCTCCATGGGAGAAAGGTGGCTCCTGATGTCTGACTCCGCCCTTCCTAGTTCCATGGCCTGACGCAAGTTACCCACCAGGAGCCTCGGTCACACGGTGTAAAATTAGGTGATAAAACTTCCATCGTGTGAGCCAAATCAAAGGGACCACATGAAGCTGGTGTGGCAGTCTCTACAGACCACCTTCAGCTAGAGGGGAGAGTAAGGCCACAGTGTTTTTGAAGCTGTGGTCCTCAATGTGTGAGTTCCTGTTCATGCTGCCTTCCCAAAGCCAAGTTCCCAGAGTCTCACAGGAGCAGTACTGAAGGGCCAGTCAAGGGTGGACTGAGGCAATCTGGCTATGGCCCCTCTGCCTTGTCCCTTAGCAGATGCTAGAGAAGGTGGGGCACACAGGAGCCTCACTCTGGGGAACATGGACACACTTCCAGGCTGTGTGGCCGTACAGTCCTGTGCTCATACCATGCCTGGTTCCTCAGTCTGCTCAACCAAGGCCCGACTGCAATGGCCCCGGGGAGGCAGGTAAGGCAGTGCAGCCGGGGGAAGCACAGCCAGAGCACAGCCCTAGTGCCTGGTCCTGACTCCCACAACATCACTCTTGGCCCAGTGAGGCAAGAGGAAAAGGACAAAATATTCCCATCCGCTTTGAGCCAATCTCCTTGGACACTAACAGATGTAAAAGAGATCGAGGTGCATGGCCAGCTGGTGTGGGGCTGCCAGGGGTCTGAGCAGATTCAGCCCGCCCTCCATGTGGGGAATCCATCAAGTCTCCTTAAGCACCCAATCTCCCCTGAGGCTCCTCGTGAGGACAGGAGACCAGGAGCCTTGAATGCCCGCCCTGAGCAACCACCCGTGTACCCGACCAGCTCCTCAGCCACCTCCCTCAGGCTTTCAAGTCTTTCCTTTGAAAGCCATGTCTAACATGTACACTTCCGTGTCTTGTTGGACACGGGCATGACCAACAGCTACGGAGCATAATAAGATGAAGGCAGACAAGTATCCGTGTGTTTCCTCACATTCTTGCTGCTCTGGTTGCTACAGGACAGACGGTGACCGCAGAGCCACCACCGGCTCGCGGCTGAGCTGGGGTGCAGGAGAGGAATCCTAGGAAGCAGAGCTGACACCACTGTAGTAGCCTGGCTTGCCTAAAGCCTGCTTTGTTGGACTGGAAACCCCTCAGGCGGGACAAATATGGAGGTTCCCCTTCACATCTGGGTACCTGGTGGCAGGTAATGAGTAGAGCTGTCCACACAAAGAAGCCGGAGATGGCCTGGGCGGCGGTGGTCATCAGGAACACAGGATGCTCCATGGCTGTGGGACTGCCCTCAGGGGTGGCAGAGTCACTAGGTGAAGATGTTGTGGTTGTGGGTGCTGCTGGGCCTGGGGCCAGTGCAGCCCCCCTCACTGTCATGGTTCCCACCAACAGCAGGCTCCCTGAGAGAATCTCTTAGAATGAGGGATGGGCTGGCCTAGACAAGAAATCCGAGTGAATAGCAGCATTAGAAACACTCTTCAGGCCTGCATCACTGGCTCTAGCCATGCCCTTGTTTCTCTAGGCCAATACACAATAGCCTTGTGATGTTGAGGCCTTAGCCAGATCAGAACCTTTGTCTGTCAAAGGTCCCCAACATTCCCCAAGAAGTTAGGAGATCAAACCACGGCTGGGAATGCAGAAGTACAGAAGAGTGCCACTCTGCAACTGTTGAGAACACCTGCTCCCCTAGCACTCCCTAAGCAGTGCTGCAAACTGGAGCCCTGGCATGGCACACAGAAGCCTCACAGACCCTCTTGACACTCACCTTCAGAGGCAAGGCCTTGTTATGTGTAGCTCAGGCAAGCCTTGAGCTCATAATCCTCCTGCCTCAGGCTCCTGAATTCTGGGATCACACATGTGTACCACCTGGATGATGCAAAATTGTTTTTGTTGTTGTTTTGGTTTTTAGAGACAGGGTTTCTCTGTGTAGCCCCAGCTATCCTGGGACTCATTCTGTAGGCTGGCCTCAAACTCACAGAGATCTGCCTGCCTCTGCCTCCCAAGTACTGGAATTAAAAGTGTGTGCCACATGGTTGGCAAAAACTGTTTTATTGCTATGATCATCTACCCGAAGGGCTTGGTTTTTGAGAGTTCTCTCTGACTTCCCTAATGGCTATGAGCCATCCATCCCTTGGACCCAGCTGTGCTATCTTGGTGAGTTTATGGCTCTTCCCAATTTGTCACCTTCAAACTATGGAGCCCAGTATTTCACACATGCCAGGCAGGTGCTCTACCATGATCTATACACCAGCCCCTAAAAATCGTCTTCCAACTAAGCATAGAAATTCTCTTTCCTCTGAAACCCTGTCCAGAGGCCTCCCCAACCAGATACTCCAATCTATTTCACGCGCCCTTCTTGGTCTCTAAGGAGCACATGGTCTGCATTCTGTCCACATGGATATCTTCCTGTCTGCCCAGAGGCAATAAGTACCCTGTTCCTGTCTTTTTTGTTTGTTTGTTTTTCGAGACAGGGTTTCTCTGTGTAACAGCCCTGTCTGTCCTGGGCTTGCTTTTGTAGACCAGGCTGGCCTCAAACTCATCAAGATCCGCCTGCCTCTGCCTCCCAAGTGCTGGGATTAAAGGCGTGCGCCACCACACCAGCCCCAGGCCATTTATAATGCTCAACTTCATTACTACATTTCAATGTGTACTTCAAGGGAGTGTGAGTGAGTGACCCCCACACCGGATCAAGGCAGAACTGAGGAAATAGACATCGAGGAAGTTTCCAGTGGGAAACGTTAGTGGAGGGTAGATGGCATCTCTATGGAAGCAAAGCCTTTCAACATAGAGCTGGGGTCCCATTTGGCATGGCGAAGTGACTGCCACGTGGCCCAGAGAAAAGCTGTCGGCAGGTGCCCACCAGATGTTCGCCAACGGAGGCAAGGCTGGCCAGAGACCGGAGCTACCTTCTGAGAGCAAAGTGCTGCAGGGCCGTGGGAATGTACTCTTGGGAGTGTGATGCTTCAGACTGACTGGCACAGTGACAGCATTAGGGGAGGTCTTTGTGGGTGCATCAGACCCCTAGTGCCTCAGCCTCTTCAGTGCTGCCACCTACTGACAACAGGCAGTGCCATCCAGACATTAGGTGACCTGGAAGACTAACTGCCCAAACCACGGACCCTGGCCACAACCCAGCCTGCACCAGGGTACGCACAGCTGAGAGGGGTAAGTAGAGAGACAGCACATACCAAACACACTGGGAAAAGGCTTGGTTGAAGCTTGGGTCCCCAGCTTCATCATCAGCCCTGGTAACCAACCTCACAGTCCCTTCCAAATCCTGGAGCTGACATCCAGGCCAGAATGTAGTTATACCTGAAGAAAGCTCCCCAGGGTCTTGGTGGGGTCCAAACAACTCACACCTGCCCTGTGATCCAGAAACCACCTTGCCTGCTGTCCACCTGCACGTCCTCCTTGGCTCCCGTCTAGCATCCTGTCTCAGCTACCTACCGGATCCCGCACAACAATGGGGCCCAGACAGAGCCCTATGTTGCTCTTCTCTTTGAGCAATCTGTAAGCCACCAACTAAAAGACAGATTCAAGACTCAAAAATGGAGACAGCACCTAAATTGGGAAACTCGAAAACAGTGAAGGCGTCTACATATAAAGACTGGTGGCAAGTTCTGGGGGAAAAAAAAAAGACACCACGGCGGCTAGGCCGCCGTAGGCATGGCTGCCTCGTTGAAGGCTAGTGTCTGAGACGGTCTGCACTATAAATCAAAGTCTTTGTCTGTCACCTCAGATTAAAAGATTAACAGGGGACTGGGCATGGTGGCGCACACCTTTAATCCTAGCACTTGGGAAGCAGAGGCAGGCAGATCTGTGAGTTCAAGGCCAGCCTGGTCTACAGAGTGAGTTACAGGCCAGCCAGGGCTACACAGAGAAACGTTGTCTCAACCCCCCCCCCAAAAAAGAATAAACATGGGGGTACACAAAGCAAGAACAAATACCCCTATATCTCCATCATTTCCCCCAAATATTATCTCATGTTTGTTTTCTTTCCCCTAATGGCAACTTTGAAGTGACATTATCTACAATCTAATCTTGGAAACAGAAAAAGGATGTGGAACTTGACTTTGATATGAAGGTTCTAGAACATTCTCTCAGACAAGAGTAAAAGCAATGTCCTCACTGATAGACATCTGGTCCCTGGTCCCCTAAAAGGCAGGTGTATCAGCTCCTCCCCCAGACCCATGACCCACATGGAGGCTGCTGACCACATCAGCAATCCAGTCTATGTCACACTAAGCTCTGCAAACTGTACAGAGGGTGAGGAGGGGCACATCCTGGGTCCTACTGCTCACAGTGTATATAGGAGAGTTTAGATACTGGATCCCACGCTTCCACACTTATGAGAGACAGAGGTCTCCCTGGGTGGGAGCACTCAGCAGCCTAGATCCCAGAACACAGCATTGACTTGGCTCAGCACCTGGACCTCAGAGAAGCAAGAGTGATTGCGGCCAGGCTAACTACAGCTGGTACAGCCCCCTCTAATCCACGTGGTCTCTGTGGCTTCCCTTTTCAACACAGTCCATGTCCCTCAAGGTGGGAAGAGACACACAAGACCAGGTTCAGAATTCCAAGTACTCTAGCAGGTTCCCATCGCGGGGTGGGGGTGGGTCATGTATGTGTATGCAGTTGGTTTTGAGACAGGTCATTCATTGGCTTGGGGCTTTCCAACTCAGCTACCTCTTCTCCCTGTTTTGTTTTTGTTTTTTTAACAGGTTCTGGGATCAAACTCCAAACCTCATTCTTATGTGGTTAGCACCTTAACTAAGAGCTATCTCCCCAGCCCATGCTTCCCATTCTTAGTTAAGCAACTGTCAAAATTCTGCCAGGGCCACAGCAGAGGGTCACAGGGATATACTAGAACCTCTCTGAGGAAAACATCCTGAAGCCTCTGGGCTCCTCCTGGGCTTGGGAAAACCTAGACTTGACCTTGAGGAACTCTCAGCTCATGCTCCTGTACCACCACACAGTGCGATGTGGAGGTCTCATCCCACCACACTGCTGAGGAGTGACAGCCTAGAGAGGTCAGTGTGGCCAGGCGTCTAATGGGCCAGGCCTTACTAGCGGCATCTAAACACAGAAGAGTCTAAACGTAGCACAACTAACTCAAGCTCCAGACACAGTGGATGGGATTCCCACCCAATGAGTTTCTTGCTCCGTAGTAACAAGTGACAAGGGAGTCCTAGTTTACAGAAGTCCCCAGTGGTAAACAGTCTTACAATTAAAAGTAACTATTTGGGGACTGGCAAGATGCTTGGGTAAAGGCATTTGCTGCCAAGCCTGACAACCTGTGTTCAATCCCTGGGTCTCCACAAAAGTAGAAGTTGTTATCTACCCCCACACTATTCACACACACACACACAGAGAGAGAGAGAGAGAGAGAGAGAGAGAAATAATAGCAATTATTACAATAAACAAAATAGCATTTTAAATGATTTGAGAATAACTATGGAAACTGACATGGAAGGGAACACACGGACTGTAGTGACCAGCAGCGCACTGACAGCAAAGCCTTGAGGGTGGCAACTGCCCAAACAAGTACCAGCCCTCATGAAGTAGGAAAAAGCAGGAGGTATAGAGAAACCATCTTGTAGGACAATGCTGACCTAAGATGCCCACTGTATAAAAGACTCTGGTGCACATGACAAGGTTTGTCCAACTGTACACAACCGCCAACTAGTTTGTTTCTGCTTCGTCCTTGCCTCTTGTTATCACTTGATATGTATTTGTGTTTGGATAAACATTATTTGTATAATTTCATGCTAAACCTCAAATACATGCTTTTAGTTGTTGGTGGTGGTGCTGACAATGTCTTACTAGATAGCCCTGGCTGGCCTGGAACTCACAGAGATCTGCCTGTCACTGCTTCCCGAGGACTGGGATTAAAGGTGTGTGCCACCATGCCTGGCTCTAAATAAATGCTTCTTTATGTGAAAAAGATGAATGTAAAACGGACTGTGGACTTTTGCTTTGAGACAGGGTCTTAGCATGTAGCACAGGTTAGCCCTGGGTTAGCCCCTGCCTCAGCCTCTCTCTCCAGTGCTGGGACTGTAGGTATTACCCACCATGTTCACTTGAACCTTGGGTTTTATCTTATTTTAGACTTTTAATTTCTGTTAAATGAATGAGTTGTATGAGTATCTTGCATGTATGTATGGGCACCACATGTGCACTTAGAGGTCAGAAGAGGGCACCAAGTCCCCCGAACTAGAGTTACAGATGGTTGTGAGCCACTATACGGATGCTGGAAACCAAACCGAGGTTCTCCGCTAGAGCCATGAGTGCTCTTAACTGATGAGCCATCCCTTCAGCCCCAGACCTGGGCTTTTAATATAAAGTGTAAAATTATAAAAGAGAGGCTGGGCATGGTGGCACACTTCCTTAATCCCAAGCACTTGGAAGGAAGAGGCAGGCTGATCTCTGAGTTTGAGGGCAGCCTGGTCTACAGAGCAAGTTTCAGGACAGCCAGGGCTACACAGAGAAATCCTGTCTAAAAAAGAAAACAAACAAAAACCATAAGAGAAAAAACTTTTGAAGTCAGGAGGTAGGCCAGACTTAACATCAGAACCATGTCCCACAGAAGAAAACTTTCCAACTGAACTGTATAAAAAGTAGAAACGTATAAAGAGAATAGCCCAAAACTGAAGACTAAACAAACCACTACAACCAGACCTGAGACTACTCAGCATTAAAAAAGAGTCTGCCTGGTGGCGGGAAACATCTTTACCAGCACTCGGGAGGCAGAGGCAGGTCAATCTCTGAGTTCTTTATAGCCTGGTCTACAAAGCGAGTTCTAGAACAGCCAGGGCTACAGAAAACAGGTTAAACTCTGTCTCGAAAAAAAACAAAAAACCCAACACTAGGCAAAAGAAGCCCTCTCTGTTGGCCGGCTATTTAAGAGACTCCTAAAACATTCAGCCTATTGCTATTGCTCTTGGTTGCCCTCCAGAGGCAGAAGTTAAGTCCCTAGTGCTGAAGACATCATGCACTTTAGACATAGGGCCCAGTGGTCCTGAGCAGGAACCCGGGCCTGGTTGCCTCCTGAAGGACTAGCTTCCATGGTACCTGAAGGTGTTATACAAGCTTTCAAAAGAGGGAAGTGACCAACAACAGTCCCACCCAGCTATGAACCTATGATGCTCAATCAAGGAACTAAAAAAGAGAAAGTAGCTGGGTGTGGTGGCTCACGCCTTTAATCCCAGCACTTGTGAGGCTGAGGCAAGTGGATCTCTGTGAGTTCAAGGCCAGCCTGGTCTACAGAGTGAGTCCAGGACAGACAGGTATACACAGAGAAACCCTGGCTCGAAAAAAGAAAAAAACCAAAAACCTATGGCCTATAGGAAAAGGTAGTATAGAAAGTGGGACATTCAGTAAGCAGAAAGGATTCTGAGATAGTGCCAAGGCACAGGGAGATTCGCCAGGAACATGGAGGAGGACACCCACATGGTACCTGAGCAGAGGTAACCAGCCACATGGCAGAACTTAGACTAGAATAAATGAATTCATTAAGTTACAAGCTAATCATACTAGCTGCATGGCCTAGGTATTTGTAAATATATTTTAAGTCTCACAAGTCTTTATTCCAGGAGCTTAGGGTCTGGAGGAAAAAATGCCCAGGACATACATGCACTCCCATGGGCAGCAATTCAGAACTGAGTAAGTCTGGTTCCCACTGTGCTGCCCTCTGTGAACTACTCTGATGTGGCTATAGCCAAAGGAGGATGTCACCAACGGAAGGAGCACCGCACCGTTTGCACCACGCAGGTCTGTACTTCCTGGGGATCTCCGTTTGTTTCAAATAGAGGATTAGTTTTTGTATCTGGGTTTGTTTTTTGTTCTTAGATTTTTATAATTTTATTTTATGTGTATGAGTATTTTGCCTGCATATATGTTATCTGTACCACATGTGTACCTGGTGCCCGCGGAGGCCACAAGATGGTGTCAGATCCCCTGGAAGTAGTACAGATGGTTGTGAGCCAATGTGTGGGTGCTGGGAACTAAACCTGGGTCTTCTGCAAGAGAAACAAGTATTCTTAACTGCTGAGCCATCTCTCTAGCCAAAATTAGACTTTACAGTCGCCAGCATGTAGAGATGCATACTGGCATATCATATGATTTAAAGAAAACAGCATGGTGTTATATCCCCATCCCATCCCCACTGCCCAATGTTGCCCTTAAGTCCCTGTGTCCTGTGTTCAAGGGTTCCTCCTGGGCTGGGATGAAGCTTGGTTGGTAGAGTGCGTGCCTAGCACACCAGGGCCCTAGGTTCAGCTCTGAACAGTGCACAGAATTGGGCATGGTAGCATGAGATGGTAATGCCAGCTCATGGTAATAGGAGACAGGAAAGGGAGCAGGATTCAGGGTCAATCCCTGCTACACAGCAAGTTCAAGGCTACATGAGACTCTGTCTCAAAAGGGGGTGGGGAGACCTCCTGCCTCACCATTCCAGAGCCTGAGCACAGCAAGCAGCTTGGGGTCCTTTTTTAAGGGAAGAGAGAAAGAAGAGTGAGAGCATATGGACAGCTGCTGAGACCCAGTGTGGGGTGGGGAGAGACAGGCTCCTCGGCGTGTGAGGAGCCTTCCACAGTGAAGCACTCGGAGGGGCAGAACACTGAATCCTCCACAGAAGCTGAGGGCAAGTGACTGAGGAATCGTCCAAGGGAGAGACTCTCTCTACCTTGCAGAAAAGCAATCTGAATGGCCAAACCAAAACAATAGAGAAACTGAGGCTGGTTTCAGTGCCAGGTGCTTCTGTCTGAAGCACTGAACAGGAAGGGGCAAACTGTCCTGGTGTGGACATTATTTCTACACTGCCTGGAGGAGAGCTTCCTAGACCTGCCTTCAAAAACATCCTCAGGCACACCATTTGTGACATTCCTTCACAGGGCAGAGCTGTTGTCTGAGAGGCTTTATGACAACAGCCTCAGAAACTGCAGGCATGGAAGGCTCTATGCAGGGCTTTGTGACCAAAAATAGAATACCTGGTATTGATTTTTTTTTAAGTTCTCAAATTTGGATCCCTAAAATACTATGAAATAGAATTTTCTGCTGATTAAAAAAATTAAATAAAAAATTCCCAGTGAATCTGAGTGTATTCTGAATGCCCGTGTTAGAGACTTTGCAGCAAATGCCTTCTGTTTGGTTTATAAAAACATCAGACTGACAGAGGAAATGGAAATGTACTAGCTAAATCCTGACAGTCCCTTTGCACAGTGAGTGGCTGAGATGGAACCCTGAGTAATGTCATTCGGGAGGAGCCAAGGAAGAGGCACAGGCCAGCTGCTACAGGTATGAGTGCAGGGCAGGGAGCTTCGTCAGGGAAGGTGGCCACAAAGACAGGGCCCGGGAACGTGGAAGGCACGGTGAGCCTTCCAGATGCTCCCTCCACAGCACTGAAGCTTGCCTGCCCAGGATATGCCAGCCTAGGAAGCCAGAGGACATGTGCAACCAATGACATCACCCTAAAAGCTCATGACATCTTCAGCTTGCCCTCTGGCCTCTATGTGGAATGTGTCTCACAGATGTAGGGAAGAGTGAGTCGTGCAGACACTTACCAGTACATCAAAACCTACTATGTAGAGGAGGTGCACGTTCAAGAAGCCTGGTGTTTATTTATCTGTGTATGTGTGCTGTATATTTGTGTACCCATGTGCATGTGTGCAGAGGCCAGAGGAGGGGCCATGCGTCCTCTATTCTCTCTGCTTTATTCCTGTGGAACAGGTTCCCTCACCGAACCTGGAGCTCACTATTTTCTGGCTAGAGTGACAGCAAGCCCAAACATTGCACACTTATGTCGGGGTTACCAGCATGCATGGCCACATGTGGCTGGTTTTTTTTTTTTTTTTTTTTTTTTTGGTTTTTCGAGACAGGTTTCTCTGTGTAGCCCTGGCTGTCCTAGACTCACTTTGTAGACCAGACTGGCCTTGAACTCACAGAGATCCGCCTGTCTCTGCCTTCTGAGTGCTGGGATTAAAGGCGAGCGTCATTACACCCGGCACATGTGGCTTTTAACATGGGTTCTGGGGAGACAAACACAGGTCCTCGTGATCGCAACACAAAGGCTCCGCCTACTGAGTCATCTAACAGGCCAAGTTTGGGTTTTTTTTTTTTTTTGGTTATTTTGTTTTTAGACCCGATCTCACTTTATAGCCTTGCTGGCCTGGAACTCAGAGATCCACCTGCTTCTGCCTCCTTCCTGAGTGCCAGAATTAAAAGTGTGGCAAGTTTAGGGGTTCTGTTGTTGATAAAAGTGTGTAATCAATAGTACAGCAAGCCAAGGACACTGATGCTGCGGACTTTCTGCAGTGTCTGTCCTTATTTCTCCCAGCGTAGTCTCTCTTAGCCCCCTCAGTCCCAGGCTGCAGATCATACAGAAAGTAAAGCCAGGCAGGCACTTGCTTGGTCCTCCCAGTGGCCTACCTGTCAGTGAGTGCTGTCACCCCACAATCCACCACTCACCTGCCAGCCTGCAAAATTCTAAAGAGGCCATGCCTCAAGCTGGCACTTTGTCCCAGATCCTGAGGTGGATGGTGGAGCTGGAATCTGTGCTGTCACCTGAGCTGGGCCTGAACAAGTGAGCAGGCTTTTATCTTGGGAACAGAGCAAAGGTTCGTACTGTCCTGTGGCCATGCCCTTTGAGCCACAGAGCTTAACAACCAGAACTGCCCACACTTTCAAGAGGATGTGAGACTGGAAACAGGCTCAGTGGGTAGAACTTATCTTAGCATGCAGGGTGCCGAGCTCCATCTCTTTTACCATATAAGCCAGATGTGGAGGCTCATGTCTGCAATCCTAGCACTAGGGAGGAGGTAAAAAGCTCAGAAGTTTAAGACTAGTGTTGGCTTCACAGTGAACCGAGGCCAGGCTGGGGTATATGAGACTGTTTAAACAAAATTAAATAAGTAAGTAAGTAAGTAAATAGATTACAGTATTGCATATGGTCTGACATCCACACAGGGGTCTAGGCAACACCCCTAAGCCTCCCATGCACAGCACTCCCACAGAGAAAAATGTAGCTCACCCACCTAGGTAGATCCTTTTAAAGGTTATAATTAGTCTCACATCAATTCAGGTCAGATTTTTGCTGCAAAATTAATCTGCTGGTAACTGAGGAGGAGCCTCCGGGGTTTCAGCAAGATCTGGAGTCTACTGTGATGGACAAGGGGCATGACTGTGGAGACCCTTGACCACAGGACTGACTTCTATGCTAACGACGTCCCCTCTAAACCTGAAATCTCCTCACCATTGTCAGGAGTGGGCTACAGTCCTTACTCCCCAGCGACCAAGGCTGCCAGTCTAATTCCCAGCCTGTCTGAGCATGGCAACAGAAGCCCTGCGGACCTGCATGTGTGAGCAAATGTCTAATGTCCAAGGGCTTCTCTTCTGCCCTGGTCCTCATGCTCACAAGACTGCTATCTCACCTCACCATAAATATCATCTAGGTCCAGCACACTCCAGCAGAACCTGGTTGTGCTCACTGCACAGTGCTAAGGCCGGCATTCCTGTCTCCCACATTCTCTAGGTCCAAGATGCCAGGCATGCAGTAGGGACATGGGAAAAGGTAATCGATCATGGGAACAAATGAGCAATGGGGAGCCTGGCCTTAGAGCAGACCACCCAGTTCAGTGGGCTCTGTTACCTGGACCCTCCCCACTGCTGACATTTTGCAGCTTGGCTTGAGCACCTGAATGTGTGGCGGAAGGGAGGCTATGGAGAGGACAGAGGATGGGAGCTGAGTCACATACCCTTGTCTTCTAGCCTGGAAAGGCTACCCTAAGGATATGAGGGGCTGTTACCGCTGGAGTGAAAGCGAGTCTGTGAAGACAGCTACTTTTACCAGCTGGAACACTGAAGCAAGAAGCAAGGGGCTAGTTACTTTTGGAATATGGAAGTTCCCCAAGTTAGGGAGACTGACTACAGGTGGGCTCACTCCTGCCTTCTGCAGGACAACACTGCAACCTTCTGGAGGTCAAAGTTCATGTCTTAAGGCACCTGTTTTGGGGACTGGAATGTTCTGCCATTCTCACTGAAGAGCTCTGTCCCCAACTGCCCACACATCACCACATTCTGTCATATCCATGGGTGTGACATCTTTGCTGGCCAGGTCTTTTCTCTCACAGCCTTTTCAACTATGATGTTATATGGTCACTTAACATCTTCCAGGTCACTTAACCTTCCCAGTGAGAGGAGCTCCAGGAGGGCAGGGACAATGGCCCTGAAGGATAGGACTAGAATGTATCTACTGAACAATGATTTGGGGACAGGGGATAGCATGGCTGTGGAGCTGGCCTGTGTCCTCCTGATGTCTGAGCAGGTTTGCACCAAGAGTACCTCACACAGGCAGCTGGACAGGCCACATGTGGTGCCCTGCAGCTCACAAATCCCTCTGGCCACATGTGAAGTAGATCTTATCTGGTCAGAGTACCCAGACAAGGGAGTGCCCTGGACAGAGCCCCTATGGGGCCCCATGACACAGGGCTGGGCCTAGGGTCTGTGGCTAATGGAAAAGAAGGAAGTAGCCGGGCAGTGGTGGCACACGCCTTTAATCCCAGCACTTGGGAGGCAGAGGCAGGCGGATCTTTGCGAGTTCGAGGCCAGCCTGGTCTACAAATTGAGTCCAGGACAGCCAGGGCTACACAGAGAAACCCTGTCTCGAAAAACCAAAAAAAAAAAAAAGAAAAGAAGGAAGCAAGCTGGAGCAAACCCAGCTCACAAAACAAGAAGCCAATACAACATCCCCTTCACCTTATAGCAGAGGGTCAAGGGAGCTGACCACAACTCAGAAGAGGCTTGAGAACATAGAATCAGAGGGAAGCAGGAAGGAGGCTCTGCAATAAAACTCATCCAGGCCCTGGGCAATGAACTACGCCAAACCCAGAAACTCACTCAGTAAACTTCCTTCTCCCCCCACATCTCTAGCTTCCTCTGGGAAAAGACAGGGCCGCTGGTCCCTCTGTAGGGACACCTCCTCACACTGCCCTCATCATGCTGCCTGGCCCCTCTTCAACCTTGAGCTCTGGAGCCACATCACCTACACCTGACCCTAAGCTCTTCCTCTCTATCTGGGTGTCAGAAGCAAGTTATGCAACCTCCCCTGCTAGGCACAAAGGGCACATGACCACACTCACATCAGAGGAGCTTCCAGGAAAGAACAAGACTCAAATACCAAGTGCTGCTACCATTCTCCTATCACAGAGGAGTGGGGTGGAGGTGTCACATTCCTACCAGTCTCTGAGCCCAGGCTGGTCCTACTTCTGGTCACTGATTTTCTTTAAATCTTGTGTGTGTACACTGCATATATGGTGTATGTATGCATGTGTGTCTGTGTGAATAAGGTATATGCATGTTTCGTGTGTCTCTGTGTAGTTCTGTATGTGCACAGTACGCTTGTGTGTGGTGTGTATGTGTATGCATTCATTACGCAAGTGCAAGCAGAGACAGGAGGGTGCCAAGTACTCCTTTGAGGAAAGGCCTCTCTCTGAATCTGGAGTTCATGTGTCTGGGCTAAGGCTGGCAGCCAGCAAGCCCCAGCAATCCTCCTGGCTCAGACCCCTACCTCTTAGCCCCCAGCACTAGGATGATGAGTATATGTGAGACCACAGCCAACTTGTTAAGTGAGTGCTGGGATCCGAACTTAGATCCTCATGGTTGTGCATGCAGCAAGCCCTCTTAACCACCTAGCTGTCCCTCCAGCCTCACTTCATCCCAAGCCCCACCCTTTTATTTATTTATTTTTTTGTAGACAGGGTTTCTCTGTATATTAGCCCTGGCTGTCCTGGACTCACTCTGTAGACCAGGCTGGCCTTGAACTCACAGAGATTCCACCTGCCTCTGCCTCCAGAGTGCTGGGATTAAAGGCGTGTGCCACCACGCCCGGCAGCCCCCCACCCTTTTATTGAGACAAGGTCTCACTGTAGCCCAAGCTGGCTTGAACTCAGGGTGATCCCCCTGCCTCAGCCTGACAGTTGGGTTTATAAGCATGAGCCATAATGCCTAGCCAGATTTTCATTCATTCATTTCAGATCTGAACCCTTCCAAGTTGCAGCCATGGTGTGCCTACTCAGGCAGCTGCCACCCACAGCCAGGCTGCACTGGCAACAGGTGGGCAGGCTTTCTCTAGAATGTGAATACACTCTAAGAGGGAGTTTTGTTCTTGTTGGTTTTATCCCCTGGAGGAACGTCCGTTTTTACACACCTCCTCCCCTCTCCCCAAAGGGGCTCACTTGAATAGTGCATTAGGGGTCCTAGCTCCTGAGCCTGTGGCCTGGGAATCAGTAGCAGCTGGGCCTGGCGGGGAGGGCTGCTTAGCCTGATCAACTTCCAGTGGCTGCCTTTGGAAGGGAGCTGACCCACATCAGGGACGGACAGCAGCCCACAGGCTGGCCCTTCTCCAGAGGGGATTAGAGGAAAGAGTGGCTGGCCAGCAGCTGGCAGCTTTGCCTGGCGAGCCTTCTGAAAAAGGTCACATGCCTCACGCGAGGGCAGGGGTCCACTTCTCTCACAATACTATTCCCACCAAGACACCACCAGACAGGCCACTATGAAGGCTCCACATCCCCATTCTCCCAGGCCCACGTCCCCACCAAAGTCTGAAGCAGAGAGGAAAACTTAACCAATCTAGTCCTGTTTGACACTTGGGGGAAAGCAGCAGAGGAATCCAAGTCCTTCAGCAGGGGTGGGGTAGGGGTTTACTTAACCTGCCTTGAATTCAGGGTTTTTGCTTTGGGTTTCCTTTGCTGTTTACTTTTTAAAATGTGTGTGATTGTATGTATACGGATGTTTTGTCTGCATGTTATTATGTCTGTGTACCACATGCATGCCTAGTGCCTGTGGAGGTCAGAAGAGAGCAATGGATGCCCTGGAGCTGGAGTTAGGATGGTTGTGAGCTGCCGTGTGAGTGCTGGAAAAGGAACATAGGTCCTCTGCAAGATCAACAAGTGCTCTAAACTGCTGAGCCATCTCTCCAGCCCTGAATTCACTGGGGCTGTTTGGTTCCATTTGTTGGTCTCTCTAAGACTGGGTCTCACTATGTCAGCTCTTGGCTGACCTAGAACTCTCTATGTAGACAAAGCAGGCCTGTGTCTACCTGTCTCTGCCTCCAGAGTGCTGGGATTACAGGTGTGCACTCATACCCGGCTAATTCAGTGTTTTTGGTTTTAGAAGGCGCCAGGCTGAATTCTGGTTACTTAGTTCTCTTCCACACTGAGACAATAGATCAATGTGCAGCCTCTAGGCTGAACTTTGGAGCCTCTAAAATGCCAGCTAGCTAATATCCCATCTAGCATGAGCACACGACTGCAGAATCCTGAACCCGAACATTCCCACTGCTTTGTGGGAGTAGGCTGCCTAAACAAGGATTGCTGCTGGTGCCTTTCCCTGAGACGTCAGCACAAGTCTCAGTCCAGGATCAGAAGGTAGCAAACCCCAACCAATAAAGTCCATTCACAAATACGCAGTGAGCAGGGAGCCCACCCCAGTGCACGCCTACAGCAGAGCGCCGCAGCAGGGATGCCTGACTTCCCGGGAGGACTATCCACACAGTGTCACACAGTGTCAAATTCAGTCTGCAAACGCGGCCGCAGCAGTGAAAAGGAACGAAGGGTGGTTTCAAAAGTGGATGGCCTCACTGAAACATAGATGGCCATGAAGCCAAGCACTAAAGGGACCTGCCCAGACATCACCACAAGTGAAACATCAAACATTAAACCAGACAGAACAAACTCTAGGCGCTGAGCTGTCCTTACCTGGGAGGATAAGGGACAACAAGGAGGCCCTGGAAGGTACCTGGGACACAATGTAGAAAGTTCCAGTGGTAGCAGCAGGGAACAGACATGGCTGTGGGAAGGGCAGAGGGCAGTACAGGGCGGACACTCATGGACACTGAACCTGGATCTGCTATGGAGGAAGGGCAGTAACCAAGGAGCTGGGCGAGCACTCAGGGCCAGAGGGGTCTGAGTTTAGCTGCTCATGGGGAAAGCCCTGAAGGTTTCAGAAGAAGTGAGCTGACTGCAGCAAGGATTTAAAGTGACAGAACCAGCCAACAGCAGTGGGGGAGCCAGAGGTCCTACTTACTAAGGAACCCCCACCCCGTGCTCAGACCCTTTTGTGAAAAGTAGGCAGGTATTTTCACTGGGTGAGATCGGGTCCTAAGTGAGACTGGCTGCCTATGCAGGGGTGGCCTGTCCTTGCCTTCCTACACTAGGCAAGGGGTGAGTTCAGCTAATGCCTGTCTGACATTCTGTAAGGGATACAATATTCACATGTCAGAAGCACATGGGGAGCCAGGCTTGGTGGCATTCAGGAAGCTTAGGAGAGAAGATCAATGAACCTAGGAGTTTGGAGGCGGCAGCTTTGGCCAGGTCCCTGGTCCCTGCAGGTGGAGGAAGGCACACAGAATGTTTAGCAAGAAACGGGCATCACTAGCACACCCCACCACAGAGACCAGAGACGTCACAGTCCCCAGCTTCTTGTGGTTGCCCAGAGCCCTCCACACAAAGGGACACTTCCTTCACTTCACAGAGGGTTTCTGGACAAAGCGTCCTCCACCTGCCACTTTCTCTCAGCAGTTGATCTGCAACAGCCCCTGAACCCTCTGTTGCCTCTGCTGTGACTACACAGTGCTCCACAGCTGGACAGGCCACAGCTTCCTTGTGTCTTCATGTAAACAGACAGTGAGGCTGAGTCCAGTGACCGGGTATTTCAAAAGTGGCAGCACGCCCAGACATGTACAACAATCCTCTGCGCACATAGAAGCATTTCTGCAGGCTAATTCCTCATGCAGCTTCCAGCGGTTCAGAAATGTGCATTTCAGACAAGTTGAGACAGAGACAGAGGTGGAGTCCACTTAAGCTGTTCGTTCACCTAGGAAACGAACCTTGGTGCTGGCAATGCCACTTGAGGCATGTGGGATGGGGAGAAATGGCAGAGAAAAGCTGAGTTTTCAACCAATAGGGCTCTGGGTGAGAAGTGGTACTGGACCTAGATCACACCCAACTTGCTCAATGCTCTTGCTCATGAACTTGCTTTCCTCACTACACATATGGGGAGACTTAGAGCTGGGGGTGGAGCTCAGCTCAGTAGTAGAGCCCTTGCCTAGCAATGCACAGGCTTTGGGGTCTATCTTCAATACTGCCAAAAAGGAAGAATGAGAAGACTAGGCCTAGACCGTCAGCCCTTCCCAGCTCCATCTGATGCCCTGATGGACATAAATGGGTCACCAAGACACCCAGCTATAACTGATGTCCCTGAATGAAGGTACCAGTATGCAGGAGAGTATCAGGTGGGCCTGGTAAGGAAGACTGGGACAGAGCAGCCAGTCTAGCCTTCCTCAGAGTCCTGCCAAAGCTGTGGGGACATCACAGCCATGCAAACACTCACCCTCCCTGCTCCTGGTCCATCACTAGCTGTTACATAACTCATGCCACCAACAGCCACCCATCGAGGCATCACTGTCCAGCCAGCCAGTCATGGACAATGAAGGCAGTCTCCAGCAGGAATCCAAATGTCCTCCCTGAGAATGAGGGCAACTGAGAACATGTAACCAGCAGGATGGGGCTTCCTCCTCTTCCCCAAATCAGGCCCAGCTACCAGAAAGTGTGGATGGAAGGAAAGGCTCCAGCTGAGTGACAGAGAGAATCAGACAGTCCACACACGGGCTCTGCTCCCACAGAGACATCTAGGAACTCCACAATATTGAGTTCCCTTGACTGCACTAGGCCGGCCGCTTCACCAAGCCAAGATCAGCCTTGGCAAATCCAGATGGTCTCACTCCTGCTCCCTTAAACCACACTGTAACACTCCTGCGTCATACAATGCCTTCCTGGAGGTGAGGCAGGACCCCCAAACCACCCAAAAAGACTCACGCTACCTCAGTGCTATGTCACCAGCACATCCCAGGCCTCTGTGGGTGTTCCACATGGCCACTGTCTGAAGGTCCCATCCCTCTCCAGCTACCGTGACTCCCCCACCCGTGCAGTTTGGCTCAACTGCCCGTCAGCCCACCCCAGGCAGAGCAGACTGCTGCCTCCTGGGTTCCCACAGATCAACCACTGGGCCTTCATTATACATTTTCTATCTCTGGCAACTTGGTATGCCAGGCCTTCCTAAGAGGCTGCGAGCTCTCTGTGGAAGCACAACACTGGCAGTCACTCGGGCCAGGAAGAGCCAGAATCTAGGACCAGAGGCAATTCACCCCCGAGTCTCAGCCTCTCCACCTACAGAATAAGAAAAATGATTCTCAGGGCCAAGGCCACTGGGAAGTGTCATTTGCAAAGCCTTACACAAACCATATTGAGTATGGAATTAGGGTAATTACATGCCAATATTAATAATACAGAAACACACACAGCACACCTTTGCCAACACCCACACTGTGCAGTGCAGACACCCACACTGGGTGCTGCTGGGACCCCAACTCACTGCTAACAGGAGACAGACAGAGATGGGGACCAGAGGCTAGCTGCACAGTGCCTTCAGAGCTATTATACAGATGACCATAGGCCCTAGAAAACAGCTGCGCCCTGCAGAGTGGAGGTCCTCAGCCATTTGCCACAGGACAGAGCCTCTCCTGGTACAGCTTGTCCATGGGGGTTCATCAGGAGAAAAACAGAGGTGTCTGTCCCTTAGGATGGAGAGATCATGTGATCTGAAAATCCCTTTTGGGGAGACACATGTAATTACCTCAGAATGGAGGGGGAGACAGGGAAACAGCCATCTTAGGATAGGCCATGACACCAGGCAAAGGACCTGATAGCCTCAGCAAGAGAAAGAGGCCTCCCAAGATCTCTGCTCAGACTTCAGGCTGTGAAAGAAACAACAGGTGTGTGTACACCCTTCTTCACAACCATGTGACCTGCCAACCCTCCACACCATGACCCTCACCCTAGTGACCAGGCTTCCTGATGGCCAAGGATGGAGGCCGGGGGCCTCATCTCTCCCACTGAACTTCAAGCAAAGCACCAGGGCCTTCACTCTTCTCTGGCCAACTCTTTCACAACCTAGGTAAAAGCTTGTGACCCACACCCAGTAAACAGTGAGACAGCGGAAACTCCTACCTAGAAAGAACATCAAACTCAACAGCAATTCCTTCTCTTATGGGGCCGCATGGAGGGGTTGAAATGGGGTCCTGTGTAGCCCGGGGTGCTTTAATCAACAGGGGCAGGGCACCGGCTGCAGCACTGAGTCTCACCCTCACTGGGACTCTGACACAGAAGAGTTGGAAGTGACGCAGCTCAGGCACAAAGGCCTTTCTGGGTGGGATCTTCCCTCTCCGGTTCCCACCCCAGAAAAGGAAAAGGAGGTGTCTGCTGGGCTTCCTGCCTTCTCACAAGCCTGAGATTTCCCTCACCCCCTGTAGGCAGACAATGGGCACTGCTGGCCCCAAGATACAACCTCAGTCCTAACAGACAATCCTGTGGGCAAGAAGAACAGGAGCTCCGCGCCAGCCTGGGCTACATGACACCTTGCCTCCAACAAACAAACAAACCAGGCATGGTGCCACACATCTTTAATCCCAGAATTTGAGAAGCAGAGACAGGTAGATCTCCTTGAGTCCCGGACCAGCCTAATCAATGTAGAGGCCCAGGTCAGCCAGGGATATACAGGAAGACCTTACCATAAATAAATAAATAAATAAATGAATGAATGAATGAATGAATGAATAAATAAAAAAAATTGTCAAATGAATGAAAAATAGATTGCTGGATATGGTAGTGCATGCCTTTAATCCCAGCACTCTAGAGGCAGAGGGAGATGATCTCTGTGAGTTCAAGCCCAGACTGGTCTATATGAGTTCCAGCACAGCCAGGACTATCTAGAGGGTCTCTCTTTCTCAAAGAAATAAAAAATAAAATAAACAAAAACATAAATAAATCAAGGAAACAAACAGGACAAGCCCTGTCTGGGTCACCATGGAGGCGCCATCATATTCCAAGTGTAACTTCAGCTTCCTCCTGAGCGGGTGCCACTAGCCATCCACTGTCCACTTGCTCACTCAAAACTACCTCAGTACCGGCCCTCAGATGGCAAGATGCTGTTAACTGAGGCGGGAAGATGCCCACTGGAAGCCATATGGCGGCTGGCTGAGGTAGGAAGATGCACACTGGAAGCCATATGGCGGCTGGCTGAGGTAGGAAGATGCCCACTGGAAGCCATATGGCGGCTGGCTGAGGTAGGAAGATGCACACTGGAAGCCATATGGCGGCTGGCTGAGGTAGGAAGATGCACACT